>OY727109.1:37744410-38078561 GCA_963402855.1 Ormia ochracea
TATAAACAAAACTATTATAATTTATCTGATATGAATTCAGGTATTTCATAAAAAAATTTTGTATAAAAAAAATATAATAACGATAATAAAAAAAAATAAATAAATAATATGAAATAATAATGAATAGCAATAAAAAACTAAATAATATAAAATAATAATAAATAGCAATAAAAAACTAAATAATATAAAATAATGTAAAAATTTATATTTACAAATAAAATTTTGGAGCAGCAAAGCATTGCTTGAAGAAATCATTTCCAAAAATATAAATTATATAGTTAGCGATCGCGAAAACGTTGCTAAAGTTAAACGATTTGAAATTAAAAAGCTTTTTAAACTCCATTAATCGACAAATAAAATTTATTTAATTATTTAAATTATACGCTAATATCAAATAAATGATTACAAATTATTTCCGAACTACCTAATAAAAGCACACGTTTTGCTTTTGAGCCACATAACCAGTTATCGATATCAGTAATGGTTTACGAAACACCTTTATAACAATACGTTATCTTTGTAGTGAAATATTTGAATAAAAATTAATTTTTTTTAAATTTCTTATATGAACTTAATTAAAATTCAAGCTTATAAAAATTAGTATGACAAGAATAAAAGGGAAGTGCGTTTTATCATATTGAAATTATTTTTATTGAAAGTCTATTACAATTAATTATTTGTTCGATTCATGAACATTTAATTTCAGTAGCCGATAGCAAATCTCAATTAGAATTATTGGTGCGACAAACTCAACAAACAGTAAACGACAAGTCATTGTCGTCATCCAAAGCAGCCACTAGCAATGGGGAAAGTTGCCAGTGTCATTGCCTGCCTTACCTGAACACATATCGCGAAGATCTAGGCATATGCGTTGATGACATACATGGTAAGTAGTTGTAGTTGCCAGTGTGCAACGTGAAAATGTTAATATAACAAGACAAAATCAAAACATCATATATTTATATGGTAATCATGCTTAAAGGCAATGATTCACTAACCTACTCAATCGTATGATCTGCCAAATATGGCACGTCTGCTGAAAATGTAGGATGGTGGATCCTAAAAATGCATTTGATTGACAGATTTTTTTGACAAAGTTTATGAAAATGTTCATAAAATAACAATTTTCATGCGATCAGAGTTGCATTCACTTCAAATCAGCAAAGAAGAAAAAATTTATTTCCATCATATTTATATAATAGTATGGCACCTACAATGCTATTTTCATACGATTCTTTAAAGTAGGATTTAATGTTGTCAGATTTTCTTGCGATTGTGAATCGTAGGACTTTGTAGGATAGTGATATGGAAAACACATGTCTTTGAGTAATGCAAGTGTTTTTTTTTTTTACTTTGGGCCATTTTTAAATCGCCTTAAAGCTCTATAACGTAACTGAAGAAGACCTCATTTAAGTTACATCTTTATAAATTATATAAGTAAATTACTTGTAATTAAAGTAAATTACACTATTTAAATATGACAAGACAAATTAAGGATATCTTTATCTTTACAAAGTATGAAAACCTTCATGCCTCTTGTAAATCGATTTATTTTTTAGAGTTCACGGCAGCGATAATGATAACGATAACGATATTAAAAACTACTGCTTTTTAAGCCATCATTTCCTTTCTTGTGATTTTGAAATTCATTTTTCAATATAAATTTTTTTTATAACATTTGAAATGATTCAATTGCAGTGAAGGGCGCTCCTGAGAGACTTGACCTGTTAAACTAATTGCTTTACTTTTGTAATATATACATATACATATATTTCTTTTTTATTATTGTGATATTTTTAGTAGCATGTTTAAGAGTATAATTTTGTAAATATTTCATTTCACTTTCACTACACACATCTGGCCAATTAAGAAACTGTTTGTAATATGAAATACATGTTAATGTTTTTTTAAGTAAAGCGTAATTTTTTATCTCTCTTTGTTATCTGCTTTTGTCTTTTTTGCAAATATTTATATATTTTTGTAATATTCACTATTATTTTTTATTATCTTTAATGCAATAGAAGAGCAAATGAAGCAAAAAAAAAATTAAGCACAAGATAGGAAAATGAAATGAAGAAACTCTAGTTAACATCTTTCAATATTTCTGTACTTTCAATTTCACTTGAAATTTTTATTTTTTTTTTTTTTTTTTTTTTTTTGGCATATGAAAAGCTTAATTTGCTTGTATTCCATGTATGAATTTAAATAATTTCTTGCTGCTACATTGTCAGTTACATGGAAAATATTACAACATTTTTGTCTACAATTTGTGCTATTATTTACAATGACAATTAAAAAGTTATATATACGAGTATATCATATTCTTTTAACATGTTTTATCTTCAGTGCGATTTCAACTAACAATAGGAACTCTAAATCCTAAAGTATGAATGGCTCATAAGTTCAGCCAGTGCTCCGTTTTGTGTTACTATGGGAGCTTTAAATTTTTTTTGGATTTTTTAAATTTTTTTTCTGTTACTGCTTACGCCTGTATTAAAACAATGACAAACATTTTTTGTTTATTGGTCTTTTCTGCAAATGTGATGTACCGAGAAGGGGGGTCAATAACTAAAGTATATAAAGTCTAAATAATGAAGAAAGACTAGATATTTTTGTTTATCGTTTTCTTTTTTGTTAATTCATTTCTTTTTTTTTCTTTAATTAAAAAACTGGTACATCGTACACTTCCTTATATGTAATAAACAATAATTATTAAAACACTCGTACCACATGAAATCGAAAGACTTAAGACACAAACCTTTTTGTAATAATGCAACAGTGCAATGCAATAGTGGCAATACAACCAAATATAAAATGAAACTGAAAATTACCGATTTGAAATTAAATAAGCGGATTAATAATCAAAACTAGGCTTGAAATATTTCTATATAAAGTCAAATGTACATAAGACTGGTTGGCTTTACAAAAATAAATATGGGTGTAATGACACCGCCCATAAAAACAAATAATTTCTTTTTGGTTTTCTAATACGCCGTTTAGACCCACAAATAAAATAAAATAATAAACATTCGCAACTTCACAGAATAGAAGTAGTGCAAAAGGGTTCTTGCTCGGAAGGTTTATTTACCAGTTTACACAATGTAAATAAATTTGGAATAAACTTTATGCTGACATTGAAAAAAAAAACTTAATATTGTGTCCTTGAGTGATTTGTCTGAACCGCTTGCAATGTATTGAAATATTGGCAGATTTTTAAAATTTTCTCCCAATTATTAATAACAATTTAATTAAATAGTTAATTAAAAATATTCATCTACAAAACACTGAACTTGTGGAAACGTTATGCCCCTGACCCAGTTAACCAATCGGTGGCAGTTAACCACGTTACGCTCAAATATTTAATTAACTTCTCTGGCAGCTTTCCTAAAAGTATTGATTATACTGAAAAATATATCAATTTATAAAGAAGGCTCACATTTCGCGAATTAAAGTGAAGTTATGAAAACAAATATGAAAATGAAATATGTTTTCCACATATCGGTTTTCCTTGCCTGTAGTAACAAGTTATCGGTGTACCTCGTCACTTGGCTCTGCTTTAATAACGAGCGAATTTAAATTTTTTTCTTTTAAAATTTTTTTTAATTTTACATTCAATTTTAATATTTAATTCTTTTTCTTATTGCAGAATGTGCTCTGTCGCCTTTTGTTAGCGGCTCATCATCGGAGAAAATTCCGTTCGTTTTCTTGCCTTTAAGAGGGCAAATTATTTATCCCAGCAGAGAGATAAGTTTTCGAGGTAAATCACTTCATTTTAACTTTAACATAATATTATTGATTATACGAATATATTCCTAACAGAAAAAGTATATGAGATTCTTAAGTGGGGCTTTCCTGCCCTGCTCCTTTTCCATTTTAATGGTAAAATTTTAAATGAAAATCTCTAAAAATGGCAAATTGCTCTGTATGCCAATAAAATAGTGAAATTAAATATATTCTTCCTACAAAGTTTTAGCTGATTAGCTAAATTTCAGAAAGTAGGCAAATTCAGAAAGTGTCTCCAAATTTAGAACTACGAAAGTGGGTAAATATAAATAATAAATATCAGTCAATATTTTACTTTTGAACTTCAATTTTTTTTATTTGGGTCATGTTTAAGGCAGTGAGTAAATTCAATGTCTCCAAGCAGCAGTAAAAAAAAATTATTGTGAATTATTATTTGTAGTAATGTGGTTGGAATGCATCACTGGCATAGGCCTGCCTAGTCTCTCTTAGCATTTCCTAGCAATTTGCATCTCATCAGATATTTCTTGGTCGTTCTTTTCTTGCTGTATTTCATTGGCGGGGTAAATATAATAAACAAAAGTTGTTAGCAAAAATCAGTCACTTCTGAAGTGCCGCAAGGAAGGTACCCTCCTTGTCCACTGTTATGCCTTTCCCCCCATTTCGGGGATATATATTAACTGCTTGGTCGTTGAGCACTTTGGCATCTCTAGATCTCAACCTCTAGCTGAATATCAAAAAATTAGATATGATTTGGAGGATTACAGGATCCTCTTGATTTGTGTTTGATATTTGGCTGAAAGTAAAATTTTTAAATAACTTTTTAATAGTAAGTATTGACAGATCAGTAGAATTTTCAAAAAGTAAGTGACAGGAATATTGCCTACAAAAAGAGTACACCATTTCCATTGCAAACAAATAATTATTTATTAAAGAATTTTCTCTTTCTTTTCTACAACTTGCAATTGGGGAAAGAATGTCAAGTTCCTCAAAATATATATATTAATTAAAAAAATTTTTCTATTTCGAGAATGATCTGGATTACTCTTCCCATCTCAAAATAAGTGTTGCTCAAACTTTAGCAACTTTTGACATACATTTTAACTGCGACCAGCAAAGGTATCTGTAACGAGCAATTGTTAATTACAGACACATACACACACTTCAACGCAGATATATTTTAGTTGAGGGAGAGATTTTTATACAAATCATTCTTTTTATACAGCACTGTAGCAAAAGAAAGTATTAAATAATTAAATAAATTATAAAAATATTTTTCAATAATTCTAGATATCCGCACACCCGTTTGCGCGGTTACAGGCGCCCAGTATTTAACCTCAAATGGTTGGTCAGACCTGCGTAATCCAATAGATACAGACTATCCATTTCGCATGTTTCGCGATGAGGGACGCACATTTTTGCAGGTAAGCTTAGCAACACTTTCTTCTACAGAAAAGCTGAAAGAAAAGTTGCGTGTGGCAAAGAAGAGCAAAAGTGATTTTTTTATAGTTGTTGAAACAAAATTAAATTCGAAATGATTTATTTTTTTTTTTTTTTTTGGGAAATTAAATGAAGTTAAAAAAAAATTAATTAAGTTTAAGTGGGTTTTAATGTCTGCCAATAGTTTTTGTTTTCCTTTTATTCTTTTATTTATTAAACAGTCTATTAATTTGTTTAAATAAGTGAAAGAAAATGAAATGTAGTTCAAATGTGTTAAATTGAAAACATAAAAAATATTAAACAGTTTTCTTTGCTGTCTGTCTGTTTACATGTTTTAGAGCTTTTGTTGCTGACGACTGTGATTTGTAGCGTGACAATGTGAACGAAAAGTAATTTATATACAATTGAAACATTAAATCTTGAAGGTTGCTTGTCGTCTTAAAGAATTGTGTTTATTTTTATTAGTGTTACGTTGTTTTTGTGATAAGTTTTTGACGGCTTTTCGTCGTTGACGCTGTTTATTTTTAATAACAATTTCTGTATTTTTCCAGTGGTTAGGTGAAGCCGATCTGCGGCATAAAATGCAAGGTCGGCTTATTGTTGTTCATCTAGTGTGTCGCGATATGACACTGTCACTAAATGCCACTGCCGCAAAAGGTAAGTTGAGTTGCAAACGGTGCATGGTTGTCACCTTAATGGAATAATGTGTGTTTTTTTTATCGCTAGAGCAACTTATGCCACCTAAAAACGTCTACTCACCTTGTGTCGCTTTTCGTGTTAATGGCAGTCCAGTAAAATATTCAAATAGTAAGTAAAAGGAATATTGCCTACATTAATATTAACAGTTTTTAATTCATTTAAAAGAGGTTTTAGCAACTCATATTGTACACCATTTCCTTTGTAAAGCAATAATATTTCATTAAAGGATTTTCTCTCTCTTTTCCACAACTTCCGACTGGAAAGGGATATCAAGTTCCTTAAAGTATTTATTTAAGTATGCTACACTTCTTGCTTCAAGCATTTCCTGAAGTGGCATTATGCATTCCTTTTTAGCTCATTTTTAGTTGAATTGATCTGCACTGTTGCCACTCTCTTCGGCCAGTTCTCTTCTCCATTAGATCCTGCTCGATATCCACCCAATAAATTCTCTGATACACTAATAATAGTTTAGTAATGAGTTTCCTCTTTCGAGTTATGCCTTAAATAAAAATAATTATAAAAAAACTTTAAAGAAATTTTTTATCAAAAATTGATGGTTTAGTAAAACATGTCTTCGAGATAAGACAAATAGGGCTTAAGGAACACGAATGCCTTTAAGAAGAGAATTAATACAGAAAATATACTGTTTGAGGATTACTGTTGCAGTTACGGAATCTATTCTTCCAAAAAAAACCATTATTGCACAAAGTTTCCCTTAGAAATACTTTTAAATTTTACAGACGTTTCCGAAGTGCTCTTTCAAGCCGAGCCTACTACGACCTTGGCATCAACCTCGGATGGCATGAGTACTAAAGAATATATAGTGATAGGTGTATGTAGCCTTCTGCTGGGGCTAATCTACGTTTCTTCGGTATTTCTTTACATACACATGAAAAAACGTAAAAGTAGTAGACAAAATCATAGTCGCAATTCGCTGGATGATCTGAATAATGAAATCAATTATCCAAAAAACGATCAAGTGACTTTTGGGGCACCTTTTACACGCAGCGGGAGCTTGTATTCGGCTGGCAGTTTAACAGCATCTAATGAACCCAGATCTCGGACATCACTTACCAGTTTAAAGGAGGAAATGGGCATAATTAAGAGCAATCCATTGTTGCAACATTTCCCGCAGCTTAATGATCATCATTCCGGTTTCACCAGTGACATATCGAATTCAAATTCAGAATGTGAAATGGATGGTAACAGTGGTAACTATCACGATAAAATTAAGCAGGTTAGTTTACACACATACAAGCGTACATTTATCTCCTCACTATACTAACACGAATATTTAAAATTTAAAAAGATGCAAACAAATGCTTTGGTTCATCCCCAAATGGGTATGATGTTAACTAATGGTTCACCTAAAGGCTCTCACCATTCATCCAATAATGGTTCCCAGAGTCAGTGCAAGAAAGAGGATAACAATTTGGATCCAAGTTCCAATAGTCAGGACAACGAATGTCTACCCACAGAGAATGTTTCAATTATTGAAGAAATGATGACGGAAGAGAAATTAGAAAATTTAAGGGCCATGGTGAATGGCAACATACGTAAAAAACTATATTTTAATCCTGCCTACTTTGAACCTCATCTGCTGGCGGTAAGTTTTTCATTCCTGTCTTTATTAATTAAAACCCGCCATTATTTATTTTTTTAAGTCTAACATTTCCCCAAACTTCAGTGAGCTTCTTCTTAGAATATTTTACACAACATCTATGGAAAAATGTTTAATAACTAAGCCGTGTTTAAATTCCACTTGTGCTTCATTTTAGCAACCTCCACCAGCAGCCTTGGAGTTTCTGCAGAAGATACGTGAAGTTATAGCTATAGCAAAGTATAAAATGGCTACAAAGAGGTATCAGCCTTCTTTGACGCTGATACCTGAAGAGGGTACGCTCCGTAGTAATACACCTTCTGTATACGGCTCCCAACAACAAACATCTTCCGAGTGTCAGGGTTGTGTGACAAATCGATGCAGTGGTCATGTTAAAAATTGTGGTGATAAGCGCAACAGCATAGAAAAATGGTTAGAAACTGTGCAGTCTACAGAAGGTAATAGAACGTCAGAGCCGGGGCCGAAAGAAAATAAAGTCAATATTAAAGAAAGGCAACCCAGTAGCAGTAGTACCAATAATAGTAAAACTTCTGAAGGTTATAAAAGTTCTAATGTTAGTAATAATGGATCTTTAGTGAACAAACGTGTGGCCGCGCCTAAACAAAAACCGCCACCACCTCCCACACAAAAATCATTAAAGAGTGAAATTGTAAGGAATCCTGAAGCTAACTTTGAACAAATACAAGACGAATCGAGCTACGCAGATACCACGAATACTTCTAATTTGTTTGAAAAAACGAGAAATGTTTTAAATATTCCTGGAACACCTCATAAGCTAGATGCTTATTCGACTTTAACAGCTTCAGCTCATATGTATGGATTTGCAGAGACAGGAAGTGAAATTTATAATAACCCAAAATTTACGCTACACGATTCACCAGCAGCTTCCCAAAGAAGTCGAAGCTCATCTCAACGTTCGAAGTGCTCACGAAAACGTCTTGATGTACTGGATCATTATGCGGCAACGTCGACCCCAACATCTTTATCCTCTACCGAGAGACAGCACTACAATATGTTACGCAGCATGGAACAGATGAGCGAACATTTGGACGCGACCACTGCGGAAGGAACCCATCAAGAGCACACAGCCACTCTAAGATCAAATAGCAGTTACAATTTGGACATACCTACGCCAGACTATGACTCAACCATAGAAAAAAAAATTAAGGAGATTTATAACAATACGCAAAGTAGTGGCCCCTCAGTTCCCACACCCGATTACAGCTCACTAAGTCGCAAATCTTTGAAACAATATCAACCTGACTCTCCTATATATAGAAGAAAATCGCCTCAATATTTAATTGTTGATTATGAGACTGATAGTTTGGAACGTTTGGAGGCAACTAAGCGAAAGAGTTCGCAATCCTCCTCCTCTCCCTCATCTGATGTTAGTTCTCAGCTTAGTCCTAGTTTAAGTACTGCTTTACCATTAGAAGAAGAGCTAGAAATAAGCCATACTGTTTACCACGGTGAGGGTTTTAGCGCAAAATCTGTAGGATCTCAAAAAAAGAACAATTTGCGGAATTTGGATTCAACGTCGCTTAAAAAAGATGTAGCTGCCCGCATAAAATATGATACTCCCTTTCGCGGTAGCATGACCATAGAAGTTGAACATGAACCACCCTCTGATCTCGAACGATCAACTGACAGCGATCAGTATGAGCCCGATACCTTAGATCGCAAGCCGAAGAAGCAAAGTTTTTGCGATATCAGCGCCTGGTCAAATACTGAAGTGAAGCGAGCGGATGAAAGCTTAACTTCTACTGTTCAGTCATTGCCCGACATGTCGAAACGACTAACTAAGCTTGAGGTACAAAATTCATTTAGACTAAAACCTAGTGAGTCACCCAGTAGCGCATCATGCAGGAGACAAAAAAGCAAAGAAGGAACTTGTGAGAGTCAAGTGGAGTTAAGAAGACCATTTGGCAATGAGGATATAAATGAAGATACAAAATTAAAGGTCAGTAATCTTAGGGAAATATACCAGTCCTTGTTGGTAAGACAAAATAGTGACTGTAGCTGTAAATGTGGCGGACAGGCCACAAGTATGTTTTTGCAGGGAAAAATAGAAGATCTTAGTGATAAAGGACGTATTTTAACTTTAGAAGCAAAACACTCGCGTCGACAACGCCCCAGCAAGCCATCTTCTCCCCCACCCATGGTGGAAATATCTAATGAGACTTCGAATAAGTGCACAATTAAGATTTCAACACCTAAAGCGAGTAGAGTTAATGTACAGGCCGAAAAGCGACCCACCGAGTATGTCGAACCAAGGATACATCAGAAGCCAGCTAAGGGGGATTTAAATAATACTCCCAACAAAAATTTGCAGATGCCCCAGCAACTGCACGCCTTAAATTCAACACCTCCATCGAGAATTAAACGTGTTCTTTCACAATCACCACAAACACCGCCACCGCCGCCCCCTACAACTTCGGCTTCTAATACGCTTAATAGTACAATAAGTCGATCTTCCTCTACTACCCAACATCAGTATAGAGCTCATTCTTACACTGAAGAAGAGACCATGAGTAATCATAGCGAATCTACCGAAATCACAGGTGTTTCTGGTACTATGACCAATTCTGAGCTTGATGGAACAATAGACAAAAAATCCTCAGCTTGTAATACAAATAAGTTAAATAAATCACCACAACAGCCTTTGCATAACAAGCTGTACTCAGGAGAAGATTTTATAAAATCAGAGACTACTGAAATTCAACAGACGAATAAAAAGCTAAAGGAAGAGGATTATGGTGCCATATTCAATACAAAAATCAACGGTTTGAGAAATGATTACAGCTTAAATAAATATTTAAACAGAAGAAAGACACAGGATCATTGTGGAGATCAGTCAGCAGACCCTCTAAATCTAGGAGCTAATCAATATGAAGCACAAGTAGAAAATAATAACAACTTGAAGCACACAACTGAAATTGATCCCAATAAACTGGATGTTGTATCTTTGAGTTCAAGATCAAATAGATCTAGTAGTCGCCTATCAGATCGCACTAAAGAAATGTACCGCAATGCGGGAGTACCAGTAGGAATAGCCTATCCACAGCGCAACAATGCCAATAACAACAACAGTACTACCATTAATACGAACACCAATAGCATGTTAAATAGCACTGTAGCAAGCAACCCACCTCCGAATAATGTACAAACTGTTTATAGGTGTGAAATAGCACCAGTACAACTAACACATGGCATGCAAATTGCAATGGGCTTAAAAGATCGTCCAAAGAAAGCTAAAGATATAAAAAATGCTTGGAAGAAGTTTGTTAGCATGGCTGCTTCGAAATTTAGTCCCACTCAAAGTCTGGCTCCGTCCTTTGACAAAAAGACCAACACTCTTTTAGAAGTACTGGAAAGAGATGAGGGCATATCATCCCTAATCGAAGATCATCCTCAAGTATCAACACCTAAGAGCTCGTACTCAGCGCCCGCTTCACAAAATTACTACGAACAAAGATTTGGACCGCGCACTCAAGAAATGGACAGCGGCTATATGAGTGCTGATTCTGGGGAAGCGCACAAAAGAACCTTCTACGATCGTTATAATTTTAAAATGATGTCCGAACGCGATCACATTATTAGAGTCAGCACAATTGAAGACAACTCAGATGGGGATAACACTCTGGGCGACAACTGCCAGCTGCAAGAACCCTTAACTAGACGTCCGCCTATATTAGATACAAATCGTTTCGAAGATTTTGAACACATTAATGAACAACAAGAGGAGCAGCAATGCGGTACAGTAGGGAATACTGTTCGGGTAATGGACGATGTGAGTGATAATGATTCGGATAAGACATTAACCAGATCGAATACACAAAGAGCTTCCTCCAACCAATCATCTTCATCGACAACCTTTACCTCGGACGATGATGAGGAGGGACAAGTAAACACCAGTTATGGTTCCTCGGAAACGGATGGTGACACCAATGTGGATGACATGTGGGAATCAGGTGCGGAGAGTATTGAAACGCATTCAGTGTTATATAAAAATATAAGAAAATCACTTAAAAGGTGAGACAAAGTAAAATATGCAATGACAGCATGATTGAAAATGTGTGAACGCGTACATACCAGTTACGAGGGAGTCCTCCTTTATTTCATCTTTAATAATGAAATACAGCAACAATAGTTTTTTACCATACTATGGTGTATATAATTTTGTGAGAAAATGTTCACTTTTAAAGTGTGGCGTTGAATAAAATAGTAACTGTACTAGTTTAAAACTCTAAGATCGTGGGTTTGATGCCTACTAGCGGCAAATTAAATTAAAATTGTTAATCTTTGCGTGAAAGGTTACGCGACCAGGGGATACGCCTGCGATACTTTAACCGCAACAGGAAACAATCACCATTAACGATAACATAAATCCGAGATCATGCAGCCTCCTGCGGCCGGATTCTATACCAGTATTTCCATCCAAAATAATTTAACAGCCCCTACTATAACACCGTGAATGCTACAGCATTGCTCTCTCTCTCTCTCTCTCTCTTCTCATTCACGACCTCTCTTCCTATTTCCGGGAATATTTATAAAAAGTGCAATAAATATTTGTGCAATTTTTTCGAACATAATTAATGTTGAGTTCTTTCTAAGTAAATAGCGACGCAGCATACTTAAAGTGAGCAGAAAACTATGCTTGCTGTTGAGTATACAAAAAGTCAATTAAGTAAACTTTAAGTGAAAAATGTGATATTTTTCCGTTGTCTTCAGGCCGGAAATGTGCAATCTTTTAGCTTATAAACAAAATGTAATATTTTTTTTATTACATATTTATTTATTTTTAATTAGCAATTATACATAATGAATAGTCTGTGTGATGTCTTTATTGTAAAAAACTCTAACCACAAAATTAATAACTGACTATAATTTTTCAAATAAAACAAGTGTAGAAAATTGATAACTGCAACAACAAGCAAACATGAAATATATCCCTTCCTGGTCCACACAAAATTGTTTGATAAATTAGATGTTTGTTGCAAGAAGCCAGAAATGTATATACATATATATATATATATATATATACATATATATATAATAAAATGTTTAAAAAGTAATCCTATTCCTAAATACAATTTCTATTATACTCGTATACTCTGATCAATTTTGAAAATATTCGGTTTTTTGCAATAAGGTCATAACCTTTTGGACAGCTATGTAATCCAAATAGCCGCATATATATATTTTTTTTAAAAATCTGTAGTGTTTCATTTGTAACCTTATAAAGGAAAAATGACATTAATATTAGTAAATTATTTATATTTTTCGTTTTAAGTAGTTGAATTGCCGATAATAACATTTTAGCAAAGTAAAAACTCCTTAATATGTTTAGCTTAAGTTATTTGTAGCTATTGATTAGTATAATTTTTTATAAAGTAAGTAAGTAAGTTTAAAAGTTCTATAAAGAAAATGTATCATAATGAAAATATAAACAATCAACTAATAGCAAATAACAGTAACTGTTGTATGTAATCACTCAATGTTGGTGTAAAAATTATATAAAATTACTGTAAAGTGCGATTTTTTATAGTTTCTATATACTTACATACTGACGCGCGTATAATTCGAATAGCACATCCTGTGTGTTGAAAAAACAAATACTTCTTTGAAAAACTTTCTATCTGGTAACTCTATTGTTTTGAGTAGTTTCTAGTGTTTTTTCTCTACTTTGAAAGGAAATGTAGTACTGCAACATATGAGTGTAATTTGTGTTGTTGTTTACTGGTTACTACATAAAAATTGTGACAATCTGAAAGTAAAATATTGAAAAATATTAAAAGAAGTCGGAAGCCACTTGAGACAAAGTCGCCGGAAATTAGGAGTGTACCAATCATGTGCTATTTAACAGAGATAAGCGAACTCATATTTAAAGAGAACTTTTTAATTCGCACAACTAAATGGCTAAAATAAACCTCAAAAGAGTACCGACTGCAATTTTACCAACTGTAAAGGATCCCTGATAATCTGCTTAAAGATCAGCCTAAACGGCAACTTTGGCAGCTGCTTATGGGCATCATATTCAGTATTATTTTTCTTTAACTTTTATTTGTTTCAGCTTAACAAATTCAATGTCTATTTTTATGCTTGCATAAACAACAAGGTATTGTGTTAGCAAATGCACGAACCAAATAACACAACTCTTTCGCTTTGTCCCATAAGTTGGCAAGTTTGGACATCCACCAATGGTAAGTTACTAAAAGGTAAACTACCACCACAACTAATTTGTAAACAAGGGAAATGGTAATTCTAGCCAATTTTCTTGCGGGCTAAGGAGTTTGGGTACCATTCTAAATATAATTTATCATACAAAAGTAATTCACTGCTCTTTTCTGTCTCTAACAGTGCTTAGTTCAGACACTGCAAGCCCCATTGATGAATTTGTTGGTGGTCAGGCCAGTAACATGAAATGAGAGAAATTTGTGTTGCATTCCGATTCATAATGGCAAAAAACGAACACACATACATACACTCTATAACACACTCCATAACAATGAGCCAATGTATAGCGATAAGGATGGCGTATTGTGTTTTGAAACTTAATAAATGCAAGTACAGTGAACGCCCGCTAGTTAGAACTGACAAAAATTAGAATCAGTAGTTGCAATACCTATTCAACTTTTATTTGTTCTTAAAATTTAATTCTTATACAAACTACTGTGATGATGAGGGGTGCAGCCAGCTCAATTGCTGCAAGAAAATCTAGACTGTAATGAAATTGTCTAAGGAGATCTACGTCTTTTAGCACAGACAATAACTCTATCTCTGTAACAGACTTTAAAAGATAGAACGGAATTATATAGAATAATATTCACTTCTCATATAAGACACACTAATTGAGCAATAAAATAAATTTATGGAAAAGCAGTGAACTACTTTCCAATAATTAAAATTTCGGCAGTCAAGCTTGGCACCATGTGTACTGTAGAATTATATCACAAAAATTGAAATAAAAATGTTGAAAAATATAATTGCAGTATAAAAAATTCACCTGTGGCGTATGAGTTTGAGGGAGAATTCTGGCCTTTTTAGCTTTTATTGGATCATTTTATTTCTTTTTTTTTTATTTTGTTTTGGAAATATTACTTGATGTAAACGAACTAAATTTATCTTTATATTTATATAAAATTAAAAATATTTGGAAGTTCGAAATACACTAAGGGCAAGTGTTTACTAAAAGAAATTTGTAAATAGATATATAAATGATCGAAAGCTGAAAAAATGTCTAAGAGAGGTCTGTTGAGGGAGCATGATAATTTGTATTTTAGGAGTCATAAATATTCGGTGCGAACTTTGGCTCGTTCAAATGCAGCTTCATAGTGTGTTTGAATATGAAAATATAAGTGAATTGCTCATGACTACAAAAAATTCCCCCTACACATGCTGCACAGTGAATGCAAATGATTTACAAAACTTGCCAATTTCGTATATTATGAAGAATTCAAGTGACATTTCTTTTCAAGACTTTTGCCATCTAAAAGTGAACCAGTATCCGTCATCAGTTAGTTCATTGCGGTTTTTCAATAACTACGAGTATTACTTGCACTTTAAATCTGATTCACTGTTTGATTTTTAGAAAACTGCCATAAATACTGTAGAGTTTAAAGTTTGATTGCTTAGCAGCAGACTTAAATACGACGAAATAAAAATGAGAGTAGGAGTAAAGAAAAATTATTTGCTTGGTAGTAGGATTTTAACCACTTAAGCTGAGACCGGTTTTAATAAGAGATCTTGTACTTAAAATAAGACAATTCAGTTTCATTCATTAAGTGACAGCAAATAGCAGCTTTGCATGGGTGTTAAAATAAATAAAATAAATATATACGTACGTACATGTCTATGTGATAACATTTTAAATAAATATTTTTCGTCAATTGTTTAACGTAAGTAAAATATCGGTAGTTCACTACAGTGTTAAAATTTTT
This sequence comes from Ormia ochracea, assembly GCA_963402855.1. NCBI lineage: Eukaryota > Metazoa > Arthropoda > Insecta > Diptera > Tachinidae > Ormia > Ormia ochracea. The sequence continues at coordinate 37,759,852 of OY727109.1, forward strand.
GTATTTAAGTCTATTGATATTTCAGTCTTAAACGTGAGAAAATATTAAAGATGATTTTAATATTATTTAAAATGCCATCATTGGGATTTAGTCATAGGAAATGCCTAATTTTGACTAAATGAGTTTCTTAATTTCAATAAGATTTTTTTTTTTTTGATTTAATGCGAATTTTACGAAATCAGCACTCAATAGAAATTCTTAAGGACTACTGCTTGATAATTTTGATTAGCCCAAATATCGTCTTTAATAAATAAAAATATATTAATTTGCGTTTAAAAAGGATTTTTTGTCGTTGGAGTATTTTGAAGTTAAATGTATCAATTTGCTTTTTACTTTTAATTTTATTAAAAAATTTTTTTTTTATTTTACTTGTTTGCATATTTGCTGTAAACGATTGCGGTTATTTTATATTTATATTTAATGTTTCTATCAACTAATCTTAATATGCTGTTCCCACAATCCAAGTTTTATGTACGGCAATCAGTTTTTTTTAACTACTTTTCATGAATATGTTTTACACGAATCGCTTGCTTGCATTATGAGAACAGGGCATACCAAATAAATGTTATTGCTTTTATTAATAGGGAAGCAAATCTAAAATAATGATAATATTTAATTTGAATTTAAATTTTGAAATTGGTTGCATAGATTCCTGCTTGAAATTTAACACCTCCGCTTAATAGTAATTAATTAATTAATATTAATTAATTTTTAATTAATTCATGTTCTACAAAATTTTTCTCTTAAGTTGAATAAAATTGCCAATGAAGCTGAAATTAATAGGCAGTACAGAATGCCATAAAAATTAAAATAGAGAATATTTCAAATAAATTGGTGGAATATAAAAGCATGTCGGTATACGGTTTTCCGAATGCAGACGATCGTGACGGGCTAAAACTTTTTTTATATATGCCGAATTCTTTGAGAGATTCTCATAAAAATTTTCACTCAAACCATTTGCTGGATTACTTTGTTTTCGTATAACAAGAATTATTTAACTTAATTTCTTCGATTAATCGAACCCAAAGAATTCGGGGAATACCCTGATAAATAAACATTAAATGAGCGCAAAGAAAATTTGTTTTTTTTTTGCATTTCTGACACTCTGAGAAAAGATAAGCCCACCGTGTTTTTGGTACAAGAGCACATATCACTACCTCTCAAAAATAAACAAAAATTAGCTCCACAATTATTTCATTCACACACACACTCACACACACACACATGATGTACAAGCGAATAAGTAAGAATCACAGCAAATATCCCATCATCCTTGTTTTGATGGCCTGTTCTTGGAAGCACATGATGAACTGAAATGAATAAAATGGTTTGTGCTCAGACCGTTTTAAAACCCACTTATTAAATGAAACTGGCTTGGTTTTGTGTTGCCTCTACTTGAGCTCGTTTAGTCAATGATACTATTACACCAGAGATGGGGAAGTGGATATTTTAAATGAGGCTGTTATTTTAAAAGTAATAATTTTATAATAAATAGACAACAAATTATACTGCGATAAAATTTATAAAAAGTTTAATTTATCACAGCAAAAATAACAATTCTACATTAGTCAAATTAGTCATTGGGCGAAATAATGCCCTCCTTAATACTACCCCGACAACAATCAGTTCGTACGCCTGTGCGTTTTTTAATATTTTTAATTTCTGCTTTTATTTTTAGTTAAAAACCAATGTTTTTGATGCAAAAGTTTTATGTTTCCTAAAAGCTAAAAGTCTTATTTCTTAGAAATAATAGTAAAACAAAAAAAAATTACAAAAACAGCAACTTAAATCGCGAGATCCATCGACACAGTCAAAAAATGCAATCCAAGAACTGACAACATTCAATTCGTACGCCAGTCAAAAATACGGTATATTATTGTTATTTAATACTTTCTTATTATTAAATTTAATTTTCTGTGGAAAAAAGCTGATGCAAGCGAGCTTTAGAATAACTGGCCAATAATCAGCTTTAGCATACAGTGTACAAAGTAATTTAATGGACTTGGCTATTCGCAAAATTTATAATTTCCGAGTAGTTTCAATTGAAGCTCCATAAACCGGGCATCCATTTGTACTTGAATTTCATACCTCAACAACGATTAATGGATATTTTTCATGCCACACATATCTAGTTTTTAATTTATTTGCGAGGAAACTAATTCGTAGCGAAGTAGTTTCCTGGTGAAATATTTGAGTCCTTCATTCCTTATTTGCGAGGAAATTTATTGTAACTTGTAATCATGGCGAACCGACAAGCAACAATATTTTTAAAATTATTAAATATTTCTTTGTAATTAACACGCTCTCATTCCCCAAATGAATATAATTATTTTAAATACAGTTCACGCTCGATATGTGTAACTCAATATTAACGCCAAAGTTTAATTTTTAGCGTTAAAAATTTTATGATAAAACTAATGGGAATTTTTCTTTTTTGGGTACGTAATGTTTTGGGAGTATACAATTGGCTACTCAATTGGACCTGGCTTATCAAGTTTCTCCAGCTTATGTACCAGTAAGCCTCCAATTGCTCTAAGTAATATTTGGTGAAATGTTTACTGTATACAATACTGTATACAATTGGCTATACAATTGGACCTGGCTTATCAAGTTTCTCCAGCTTACCTACCAATAAGCCTCCAATGGCTCTAAGTAATATTTGGTGAAGTGTTTATTGTAGATTTTTTCAAAATATTTTTTTTACAAAGTATACTGTTAATATGGCATGCCTTGCAAACCAGTTGACGAGAATTATAAAAGATATTATTTTTTTAGATCCCACCAGTAGAATAAGTTCTATCATATATTTATATAAAAAGATTTTATTTTCTCGTCTAGAAGTTTACGATTAATTAAAATATATTAAATTGATTCAATAATTGTGCCTGAAATTTAACACAAAATATTAAACCGATTTATATACATATATGTATTATATTATTAATTATAATATAATTTAATATTCAAGAAGATAAACTTTTCTTTGGGCTGCAGCGTAGTCACGAATCTGTACGTTATTAAAAAAAAATCAATTCCAGTGCAAAATATCACCTCGAACATACTTCAAATGCTATTGAACGAACCTAATGTGCTGAAAAAAACATCAAAACCAACAGAAGATTTTATAATGCATTGCTAGGTAATCATAGTGGTGCTACCGCAAATGCACACACATAGCCATGTACTCTTAATATGAAGTTCTAGAGGATGCATGCACTGTAGCCAGAATGGACGATTTCTCTGCATTTTGACGATTTTCATCTCTCAAAGTAAATTAAAGTGCAGCTTTTCGATTTCAAAAGTATTTTTAAGGACAAGGAAATGAACCATGAAGAATTTTGGAAAAAAATTATCTGAAAAGAAAAGACGTGCTCCAAGTCTGGCTTTAACAATTTTAACAAATTTTATTCGCATTTTATTAATTAATTTGCCCGCTTTCATCAGCAATTCTCGAAAGGATATTTAATTAAGTGAATTTAAATAAAATCAAAGTTGGCCATCGTTTCTTTAGATTCCAACGATTCTTTAGAAGGCAGAATCAGAAAGGACTAATTAAAACTTAAAATGTTAAATATTTATTTCATAATCAGTTTCTATAAATTCTAATTTCATTTTAATTTTATAATTTTTTTTTTAACTTTATTGGCTTTCAGCACATATTAATATGTTTAAATTTGTTGAAAGCATAGTTGAAGGATAATGATGTCTCCGTGGGTGAAAGGATAATGAATAGCCTACTAAAACGGAGGTAGAGGGTTCGTTTCCTGCCTAGTATGAACCATTGTTGTAGTTTTTGTAATATAAAAAAAAAGGCAAAACAAAAATAATTAATATTTTAGATTTGAGGTTTTTTACGATTTTCTTAAAGAACTTGACGATTCGGACGACCTTTTTCTTAGAAATCTGTAGTTTTTGACGGTTACACTGCATGAGTGGCTGCATGATCTTATAAACATTTTCTGCGACCAGCTGATCTGCATGATCTCAACACTAAACCGGCTGACTGCTGTCATTGCAAAATGCAACTCAGCAGCCAAAACTTTAATGTCTAACGCTTATGGTTGTCACAATGGCAGCAAAGCCAGAAGAAAACTTTAAAATATATTTCTTGAGAGGAAATGAACACTCAACTTAAACTTACCATCTCTGATTGTATACACTGCCTGTATGTATGTATGTATTCTTGTGCATGTTCAAATACCATGAAGGGGGCAGCAAGAGTGCTTTTGCACACATACTTTGAGTATCAAATGATCTTGCTTCGGCTTGACCATTTAGTTTTAATATTGAGTCGGTGCATTGCGGATCGCTGAGGCGTAGCATGACGTGTGCAATGAAATTCGAATAGAAGGGAAAAACTGACTGTTTGATTGCTTAAGTGGAAAATTAAAACGCGCTTTAGAGGAAAAGAATTCAATACACTTGCAAACATTTGGAAAAACTACTACTCGAAATTACAAATAAAAAAGAATTAAAAAAAAAAAAATAAAAAAAAAGAAAACAAGTGTCCGTTGTAATTGAATTTAATGAAGAGTGTTTTTTCTTCAGTGTGCACAAAGTTTGAAATAAATGAGTCAAATAAATGCACTTCAGTGCGATCTAATTTAAACTTGTATGCATGTAGGTATATATATAAATATTTTTTTTTTTTTTTTTTTTTTTTTGTTATAAAAAGTATTTATTTGCATTAATTAATAAATGGAAGCGCTTCCTTTTTTTATGAAATGCGATTAAATGGAAATGCGGTTTTCTGTGCAGACAAACTAAATCGGATTTAAAAAAAAGTGTTTGCAAAAATAAATCGCGGACTGTACAAAAACAAGTTTTTCAGTGTTTAAAGCGAAAAATAGAAAAAAAATATATTGCAAGCAAACGGCTTTATTACAATTTTTTTTTTAAATGTTTAAGTATGAATAAAAAATTTTGTAAATAAATGAAAACTTTTTGTATGTATATAACAATGAAATTAATAACTGAAATCATCAGCTACCAAATAAATCAAAATAAATAACGAAATAATAAATATGTTTTTAATTAAACGAGTGTAAAAAGTTTTTCATTTACTTGACGAGCTTTTACGCAGCCAATTTCAATACAACTCAAATCAAAATGATGTCATTTCAACTTTGACATATTCGAATGACGCCTCTATACTGGCGGCGATCACATCAGCAACAGCATCGCCGAAATATCCAGCGAGTAAACTAATAAAAAAAAATATGTATAACTAACTTTCCAGCAATTATGATCGAGCGCAAACACTCTCCAGACTAAATGCGAAATGAAATAAAAAAAGTGTGGGGGTGCTTCCGAATACAAAAACAAAACAAAATGCTTTTGAAAAGAAACATTTTTAACATTTTATGGAAAAAATCGTCGTCATTTCCTTTTAAAGTTTCTAATTAAATAATCATTTTGTTGAAATATCTTGTTTTTATGGTCACCCCAAGTTTGGTGGTGTCACGTCTCTATGGCTCAAGTTTCTTCTTTACTTAGTTGGTCTAATGTAAGCAGTAGAAGTACGCATTACCGCCCATTAATTACCATAAAAATAGTTAAATTAATTGTAAACTGCCATTCAAACGTTGTACACAATTTAACGGGAAATTCAAACGCCAACTTTTGTACGAGTCTTGTATTTCACTTTACTTATTTGGGAAAATACGAGTATTATTATCAGTTCACTAGAAAAGGCCTCCAAATGAGGAGAGTTGTCAGCTAAAAGCTCTCAATTTCAAACTAGTATTTATGTCAAGCGTTCAAAATCAGCTGGTGGCTGTTACGCTGAGCGGAAATCTTATGACAGCTGAAATGGAGGCCAAATTAGGAAAATTGTATACAACTTGCCAAGCAATTTGTGCAATTGCATTTTAAGCTCTAACTGGCCCACTTAGGGTCATGTTTCCTGCACAGCCATACGATTCGGATCGTTATTACATCCTATTGAAAAAAAATCGCACAAAAATGTTGTTGTTTGTGGCTCAATATCATGAAAATATAATGGAAAAAAATTTTTTTCTTTGTTGATCGATGTAAATGCAACTCTAATTGCATGACAATTGACATGGAGAGGCCAGATATTCGTAAAATTCATTCACAAGTAGATCTGATAGTGATATACTCCTATTTTGAAAGATCACTTTAGAATGGATTTGCGGCAAAACAATTTAAATGCAACTCTGCTCGCATGAAAATTTTCATAAATTTTTGCTTGCCATAAAAATCTGATATTTTCAGGCCGACCTATCCAAATTTTTTAGCAGAGTTGTTCTATTTCACAAGTCATACGACTGTGTAGGATAGTGTATCAGGGTTTTAGTGCCAGCTTTTGTTTTTATACTAAATTGAAATTATTACAAAATTCCATTTGAAAATTAAGCAATTTATTTTAAAAAAAAAATTTAGACGAATATGTTGAGATTTTTAGAATAAAAGCTTTAAATTTAAATTTATTTTAATATTTTATATTTAAATCATGTGTATTTTAATTTTTTAATTTATAATGAAAGTTGCATAATTAGAATTCTCGGCACATTTTGTAAAAACAAATAAAAAATAAATAATTTATTATGACCTGCAAACTAGACGGTGTGAAAGCTTTTAAGGATAATAGCCGGATTTCACGAATATTTCCATTGTTGTGATGAACTGTATGTCCAACCTGACAAAAAAAATATATTAAATAAAAACAAAATAAAATTAATTAAAAAAAAAAAATAATAAAAAAATTGTAAAAAATTAGATTTATATCGAATGCAGTTTTATCGCTGTCGTATCAAGCTTTACCGTGAGTGTGCTTTTGACTGTACAGGTTTTGTATTAGTTGGCCCAGCGATTTGCACAGGCATGTGGGCAAGGTTAGCCAGAAGGCGAAGAAAGTAACTGAATTTTAATTATTTGGAAAATTATGAAATAAAAATAATTTATTATGAATATATAATAATAATAATTTATTATGAAATAATAATTAAAAAATATAAACGATTTTTTTAGCTCCACAAGGAAATAAAAACAAGAAATAAACAAAAAAGCATTAAGTCCATATTTTTCTAGACCAAAAATAAAAAGCTTTACAGAAATTATATTTTTATGTAAAAAGTAATAATTAAAATAAATTAATAATTAAAAAAAATTCGTTAAGATCTTTAAATAAACTTAATTTTCTTTTACAGTCGCAATAGAATTAGATTGTGACTATGCAGAGAAAGTGTCTATACCTTAACTTAGTTTTTTTAAAAAGTGGACTTATGCCACTTTCAAAAAAAACCGGCTCATATCTTGTGTGATACAAAATTATTTGAAAAAAAAATTTTGTCAGACAAAAAGCGATATACGATAATTTTGTAGAATATCTGGCCAATGAGATCTCATTCTTAGTCCACCATATCATTAGCTTAATGTGGGAGGTGTCTTTGGAGTTGGGGAACATACTCGAGTTATTTATAATAATTCCCTGTTGATTAAGTCCGTTGAGTGTATCCAAAAGGGTTGAGTGTATCGGAAATGCATTCGAGTCAAATTAATTATACAAAACGGCGAATTGCCGAAAAGGTATTACTGATTTCTGTTAAAAAAAGATATACCAAAATAATAAACAAGTAAAGTCGTAGTAAAAGAGGGGGGGGGGGGGGGGGGTAAATTTAGGTATTTAAAGCCGAAAAATATAAAGTAGAAAATGAAAAAACATTGTTGTTTTTTTAACTCAACCCAGAAAGCCTTTGGCTTGCCTACACGAAAACATACAGGACTTAGGCAAGAATCGAACCCGCGACCTCCGGTTTTGCGGGCTGTGCATTATTCATTCGCCTACGTATGAAATTACTTGGAGTTACAAAAACTGATTTCTGCCAATTAATTCCGCTTTCAGCTCATGTATTGCGTATGCCTTTCATTAAATATTTGAAATCCATAAAATGCCTAAAAATTAATATTATGGAAAGTGATTGCAGAGAAGGCTTAGCTGGCCCCCAAGTGAAATTGCACTGTCCCCAATAAGTTTCTAGCATTGCCATAAAAAATAATTATTCTACTGTTGATATTTCTGTAGCATTTCGCTGCCCGAAATATCAATTACGTTACATCTCCGTTAGTCCACGGCTGAACGGTATTTAATTAAAACTGTTTGAAATTAATATTTGCTGACTTCATGGGCAATGGACTGTTTTTATAAGAATAGATTAATGCCAGCAGTGTAATAATTTGCTATGCGAGTATTTCTATGTAGAGGCATACCCGTATTGGGCATTATCTTTCAGTTGGCTTTCATTAACTTTTTTATTGCCAAACTATTTTATGCTTTTTGTATTTACCTCGCTTGTTAATTGCAACCATTTTCTCTTCAAAGGCTGTTTTACTCTTCTCTGTTTGGTATTTTGCAATTTTGCTTTTTATTTGTTTAATATTTGTTGATTAATAAAAAAAAAAAAAAAGTTATTACGTATATTTTTTTTATTTGTAGTTGAGTTAAAGACTCCTCCCAAAAAAATTTTTTTATATAAAACACTGAGTCGTGAGTGTGGGAGAGTGTACCCAACAGTTCTGAGGGTTTCAGTTTTCTCTCGATAACTATCTAGATTAGATTGTTTCGCTCCTGAACTAAACATTTCTCTTCAACTGTCTGGTTAGAGAAGCAAAAATAAATTTATAATACAAGAAGCGTGGGAGCTAATTATCAGAACTACAGGGCATAACTAATTAAAACGACGTTTGTTTATTTTATTTGTTTTATTTGTATTATAATGCAGATTACACTTGCCTACAAATAACCTTAATATTTTATTGTATTTATAGCCGTGTTACATTATACAGAAAATATATCAAATACTTGCGGTTTGTATTAGTTTGTAGTTAGAAGAGGATTGCGGGGAAATGTTATAATTTATGCACATAATAAATTCATATTGCTGGTTCTGAATTAACAATATGACTCATATATTATATATGTAAATATAAAAAAATATATGTATGAATGTGCATGTAAGTATGCCTACATGTAAGTTAATATGTTTCTAAGAATTATTAAAATGTTTGATTTGTGCGATTTACAATTGGAATTATCATAAATGGCTTACCGCCCTCCAAGCAGGATTTACATGCGATTTGTTTCCAATAGCAATTAATATTTCTTGCAGACTGCAGAGTCTAACAACTATTTCTTGTTGGACTGCAAGTAATCGCGTTTAATTTTACACAACTGTTTCAATTTCGGCATGTTTCTATTTCCAATTCTTCATACTGTTGATTCTCTACAAATCACATTCGCTCTCAACGCCATGATCCACTATCCTACAGAAACGTAAGATTTGTAAAATACGGCATGTAAGCTGGAAATGTGGCTTCTAAAAATCCACCTGTCTGACAGATTCTTTTGATAAGTCATATGATTTGCCAAAGTTTATGATAATTTACAAGCATTTCCATGCGATCAGAGTTGCATTTATTGCAACTAAAAAAGTAAAATTTTATTTGCATTACATTTCTATGAATATGTGGCACTTGCAATGACATATTTTGCGATTTTTTTTAAATAGGAAGGAATCACTATCAGATTTTCGTGTGTATGAATCGTACGACTGTGTAGCATAGTTAATCATGATCTTTCTGCCACATTCAAGTGTCGTAGGAATTCTTCTCTCTTTTGCTTTATTGTAAGTTTAACCGATATTGCATTGCAATAGGCATTGCAAATACGCAAAGTTGTGCTCCCTAACAGAAGCTAGGGGTCAAAATATCTGCGCATGAATAGAAAATCGTTTGAATGAAATGGTATTTGTAAACTCGTGCATTTCTAGTTTCTAGTTCATTTATTAAATTTTAAAATAGCTGACAAGACGAGATCGAAATAAAAAACTCTATTAGTAAAGTTGAGTTAATTGGGGTTTGTGTTTGAAAGGTTTTGTCCACCGCGGCTAATTAAATCGGTGCATATAAAATACGGCTATAAACCGGAAAAACTCCCTACTTGGATTCCGTTGAATTTCTTAAAATTTAATTGCAATTGGAGCATTATAAAGGTCGATTAAATTATATATCAAATTATTTTTAAAAAAAAAATTAAATCCAGTTAAGATGCAAATTTTCTTAACTTCTCACTTAATGTGATCCATTATATTTCTCAAACTGCAAATAGGCCAACTCAAAAAAGTTTTTATTATAACTGTATTCTGCTTTTTTTATTTTTGTTTGGCTTTGCGGCCATTCTTTGACAACAAAGTAAATTTTCCATTTTTAATGGGTTAAAAAATATTTCATGGAAAGGAAAAAAAGGAAAATATCTTCAATGATTAATAATATTTTTTAAAGAAAATACTCGTATTGTATTTTTTTATATCTTTGGAATAATAATTCTTAGTGGCATAAAGTAATTTCTTGTATTGACGTGTATTTGATAATTTTATATAAATTTAGGCAAATTCAAATGATTTACTGAAAAAATAATTAAAAAAAAAAGTATCCGATTTAGTTAATTTTGTGAAAGCCCACACTACGGTTTTACTTTTTACGGCGATTGTTAGAAATATTAATTAATAATGCAAAAATTGGAGAAAACGGAAATTATTGCCGTCAATTGCCATTGTGGGGCCTTTTGCAATTAACGGCAATACCTTTACACTTAACAAACTATTCACTATACACTATTTTGTTAGCATATTAAGCTCGAAGAGTTATTTTTATATATAAAAATATCTTTTAATTTTAAACTACGTTATTTCAATTGTAGTGATATCCCAAAACTTGAATTTGACTGAAAAATGAAATCCTTTAAATCCTTTAAATCCTTTAATTTTATCTGTAAAATTGCTGTGAGGAAATATTTCAAAACATTTTCCCGCTAAGCCAAATTATTCTTTAAAAAACCCCCTTTAACTCCTTTTCCCATATTTTCTAAGTCGCAAGCAAATGTAAACTATAAAGAAAAAAGGCTGATAAGCTATTTTTGAATTATATTGAGCCATTCATAGACCCCATATCATGGAAATTGTCGACTTTTCTTTTGTTTATTATTAAAAAGGACTGCCTGCAATTTCTATCGAAACTTTGCAAATGATTTCTTTATTATTCTGACATGAATAATGTGAAGTGTGTTAAAACTTTTAATTTGTTAACGACACTGTTATTCATTATCTCATCCACACTTGGCAGATTTTTGCTATTGGTGGATCTTACACAGCCACACGAACACAAACACATGTGCACTGTAATGGGTGGGTGCCACTAACAAATAATTAAATTGTATCTCACAGCTTCGAAAGAAGGTGGAAATAAGAACTGATTTTCAGGTGAATGTGCGTCCGTGTGCTGTTTAAATATACTCTATTGTTTATTTCTATTTTTATGGCCACAATTAATTCAAGAATTTTGTGTTTATACGAATATATTTGTTTTCTGATTACCAGTCGAAATTTTTTGCTCCATGGCAATGGAAATTTTCCTCCCAGTAAACTTGCCGGAATTATTCAAAAGTATCTTTTTCTATTTTTGTTTACTTGAACGTTTAATATGTACACAAGATAAATTCGCTTCGGTTCGCACTTGTGTAATAGAAGAAGCATTTGTTTATCTTGCCAGTTCCTTTGTTTACATCTGCCATGGATACTTTAGGCGTTCGATATATTTGTGTCAGCATTCTCGTGTGGAATTTAATATACTCAACTACATAATCAGTGAATATATTGATTTGTAGATATAAAAAATATTGCTCTTTAATAAACAAACTATTCCTGCCAATGATATACTGTTGAAGAGGAAGGCTGGGAAGGGGTTTGTACGAGTATATGTTCAGATTTATGTTGTCATCAATGTAAAGAGTTAGCTGGTGAAAGTGAAGTGACCAGTGACTCTCCGAGTGACTCAATTGATTTAATAAGGCTTGAAGAAGAAGGCTGGGAAGGGGTTTGTACGAGTATGTGTTCAGATTTATGTTGTCATCAATGTAAAGAGTTTGCTGCTGAAAGTGAAGTGACCAGTGACTCTGCAAGTGACTCAATTGATTTAATAAGGCTTGTCTTGGAAGGCTTGCAGAGGAAGGCTGGGAAGGGGTTTGTACGAGTATATGTTCAGATTTATGTTGTCATCAATGTAAAGAGTTAGCTGGTGAAAGTGAAGTGACCAGTGACTCTGCGAGTGACTCAATTGATTTAATAAGGCTTGTCTTGGAAGGCTTGAAGAGGAACGCTGGGAAGGGGCTTGTAAGAGTATATATTCAGATTTATGTTGTCATCAATGCAAAAAGAGTTTGCTGGTAAAAGTGAAGTGACCAGTGACTCTGCGAGTGACTCAATTGATTTAAAAAGGCTTGTCTTGGAAGGCTTGAAGAGGAAGGCTGGGAAGGGGTTTGTACGAGTATATATTCAGATTTATGTTATCATCAATGTAAAGAGTTTGCTGGTGAAAGTGAAGTGACCAGTGACTCTGCGAGTGACTCAATTGATTTAATAAGGCTTCATAGAATGGTTAACCCGCGTCTTGCTGCTGCTTCCCACTTAAATTGCAAAACTTGTAAAAGTACGTATAAAACCTAAAATCGTGCCACACCACACACAACCACAAATTGCCTACAAAAACCATGTCTTAAAAAACAACTGGTTGACTTAAATGTTAAATCGTGTTAGAAGAACAGCCAATAGAAAACTGGTATCATGAGTCACGAATCACGACTGTTAAAAAAAAAAAGTTAACGAGCCTCTTCTTTAAATCTAATTTGTTTACAACTAATTCTAATACTTCTAATGTCGGATTTTATCTATTCCGTTTAGACGATTTGAAAGTATTTTTTATAAAGATGACATCTTTTGTCTTCTTTAAAGACAACCAGACAATGAGACTTAACTCGGTCATGTAAACTTGATACATCTGCTTCTAATTTAATTACGTACTTCACTTTGCATTGCGTAGCGTTTATGATCGTTAATTTTGTATTTCTTTTGTATTGTTATCAGTGTTATCGTACACATCAAATAAATACAGAACACAAATGCAAATAAAATTGTGTTTAGCGTTCAATAATGCAAATCAGTTAAGAAGACAATGAATATTTGCAAAACTTTTTGGTTTCCTGTTTAATTTGACTATAATGGAAAGACAATTTATCAAAATTGCCTGAAGCAATTAATTTAAATGTATGCTTTAAAGGGCAAACCGTTCAATAGAGTTTAAATGCTCTAAATGTGCAAATTCGTGGGGTTAATGTTCTCCGAAGTATTGAAGACTAGATTTCGTACATAGCCTGCATCTTTAACATAATCCATTAAAATATATTGTTAATTTGCAGTAACAGTCCCTGTCAGGCGGCTTTAATCCGATGTTGAGTTTTCCTCGGTTGGTTTAGGCCCTTCTTTTCGGATAGCCTTCTTAATTGGTTGGGTTAAAGTTGATTTGATGTACCCCACAGTATTGAAGACTAGATTTCCCACATATCCTGCATCTTTAACAAAATCCATGGCTTTAATTCGGACTTAGGTTTTCCTCGGCTTGTTTGGAGCCTACTTTATGGATAGCCTTCTTAATTTGTTGGATAAATGTACTCCGCTGTATTAAATACTGAATTTCGCACATATCCTGCATATTTAACAGAATTCATAAAATTATTATCAGTTGGCAGTAACAGTCGCTAAAAGGTAGCTTTAATTCGAAGTCGAGTTTTCGTCGTCTGGTTTCGACGCTACTCTTCTGATAAGCTTCTTAATTGGTTGTATAAATGTACCCCGCCGTATTAAAGACTGAATTTCCCACGTAGGATTCATCTTTAATATAATTCACAAAAATATTAAAAGTTTGCAGGAACTGTCGCTTGAAGACGGCTAGAAGCCGACTTTGGGTTTTTCTCAGCTAGATACACCCTATTCTTCGGATAGACTTCTCATTTGGTCGGATTAATATACCGCATAGTATTGAAGACTAGAGTTCCCACATAGGATCCATCTTTAACAGAATCCATTAAAATATTCTCAATTTGCAGTAACAGTCGCTTCCAGACGGCTTTAATCCGATGTTGGGTTTTCCTCGGCTTGCTTAGGACCTACTTTTCGGATAGCCTTCTTAATTGTATGGGTTTTCCGCGGTTGGTTTAGGCCCCTTCTTAATTGGTTAGATTAATATTCTCAGAAGAATTGAAGACTAGATTTCCCACATTGCGTGCATGTTTAACATAATCCATTAAAATATTCTCAATTTGCAGTAACAGTCGCTGCCAGGCGCCTTTAATTCGATGTTGGGGTTTCCTCAGCTGATTCGGCTCCTACTTTTCGGGTAGCCTTCCTAATTGTGTGAGTTTTCCTCTGCTAGTTTGGACCCTACTCTCCGTAAAGCCTTTTTCATTAGTTGATTTGATGTACCCCACAGTATTGAAGACTAGATTTCCCACATATCCTGCATATTTAACAAAATCCATTCAAATATTCTGAACAGACGCTTCAACACGGCTTTAATTCGGAGTTGGGTTTTCCTCGGCTTGTTTGGAGCCTACTTTATGGATAGCCTTCTTAATTGGTTGGATAAATGTACTCCGCTGTATTAAATACTGAATTTCGCACATATCCTGCATATTTAACAGAATTCATAAAATTATTATCAGTTGGCAGTAACAGTCGCTAAAAGGCAGCTTTAATTCGAAGTCGAGTTTTCGTCGTCTGGTTTCGACGCTATTCTTCTGATAAGCTTCTTAATTGGTTGTGTAAATGTACCCCGCCGTATTAAAGACTGAATTTCCCACGTAGGATTCATCTTTAATATAATTCACAAAAATATTAAAAGTTTGCAGGAACTGTCGCTTGAAGGCGGCTAGAAGCCGACTTTGGGTTTTTCTCAGCTAGATACACCCCATTCTTCGGATAGCCTTCTCATTTGGTCGGATTAATATACCGCGTAGTATTGAAGACTAGAGTTCCCACATAGGATCCATCTTTAACAGAATCCATTAAAATATTCTCAATTTGCAGTAACAGTCGCTTCCAGACGGCTTTAATCCGATGTTGGGTTTTCCTCGGCTTGCTTAGGACCTACTTTTCGGATAGCCTTCTTAATTGTATGGGTTTTCCGCGGTTGGTTTAGGCCCCTTCTTAATTGGTTAGATTAATATTCTCAGAAGAATTGAAGACTAGATTTCCCACATTGCGTGCATGTTTAACATAATCCATTAAAATATTCTCAATTTGCAGTAACAGTCGCTGCCAGGCGCCTTTAATTCGATGTTGGGGTTTCCTCAGCTGATTCGGCTCCTACTTTTCGGGTAGCCTTCCTAATTGTGTGAGTTTTCCTCTGCTAGTTTGGACCCTACTCTCCGTAAAGCCTTTTTCATTAGTTGATTTGATGTACCCCACAGTATTGAAGACTAGATTTCCCACATATCCTGCATATTTAACAAAATCCATTCAAATATTCTGAACAGACGCTTCAACACGGCTTTAATTCGGAGTTGGGTTTTCCTCGGCTTGTTTGGAGCCTACTTTATGGATAGCCTTCTTAATTGGTTGGATAAATGTACTCCGCTGTATTAAATACTGAATTTCGCACATATCCTGCATATTTAACAGAATTCATAAAATTATTATCAGTTGGCAGTAACAGTCGCTAAAAGGCAGCTTTAATTCGAAGTCGAGTTTTCGTCGTCTGGTTTCGACGCTATTCTTCTGATAAGCTTCTTAATTGGTTGTGTAAATGTACCCCGCCGTATTAAAGACTGAATTTCCCACGTAGGATTCATCTTTAATATAATTCACAAAAATATTAAAAGTTTGCAGGAACTGTCGCTTGAAGGCGGCTAGAAGCCGACTTTGGGTTTTTGTCAGCTAGATACACCCCATTCTTCGGATAGCCTTCTCATTTGGTCGGATTAATATACCGCGTAGTATTGAAGACTAAGGTTCCCACATAGGATCCATCTTTAACAGAATCCATTAAAATATTCTCAATTTGCAGTAACAGTCGCTTCCAGACGGCTTTAATCCGATGTTGGGTTTTCCTCGGCTTGCTTAGGACCTACTTTTCGGATAGCCTTCTTAATTGTTTGGGTTTTCCGCGATTGGTTTAGGCCCTACTTTTCAGATAGCATTCTTAATTGTTTGGGTTTTCCTCGGCTTGTTTGGCCCCCACAGTACGGATAGCCTTCTTAATTGGTTAGATTAATATTCTCAGAAGAATTGAAGACTAGATTTCCCACATTGCGTGCATGTTTAACATAATCCATTAAAATATTCTCCATTTGCAGTAACAGTCGCTGCCAGGCGCCTTTAATTCGATGTTGGGGTTTCCTCAGCTGATTCGGCTCCTACTTTTCGGGTAGCCTTCCTAATTGTGTGAGTTTTCCTCGGCTTGTTTGGGCCCCAATGTAGGGACAGCCTTCTTAATTGGTTGTACCTTCTGTCTCTGAGCAGCACAGAAAACTTGTTACTATAACAAGCGATATATAAACATCGCTGCCAGTTCTTGCTCAAATTCCTACTTTGAAGTAGCACTCTATACTTTCGCTTCCAAGAACACGTGCGATCACTCTTTAGAAAATGCCATTAGCACTACTCAGTCAAAACTAACTGCCAGAGGAATTGTTACTGAGACTTTCAAACAATTAACCGCAAAACTTATTCAAGTAAAGAAATGCCAGATAACCGTAAGTGATTACAGAAGGGGCAAAGAGCACAGTTTGTTGCACTTAAAAATAATTAAGTTACACTGCCACAATAGTTCCTGCTTGTAGCATACAAGTTTTCCTTATCTTTCCCTCATCTACAACCACACGCACTTTTTGAAAACAAGAATGTACAAACAATAAATACTTGTAGAGCTTCTTCAGTGTGTGAGTATATAAATTAAAATATATTTTTATTATAATTTATTAAAGTAAACAATTCATTTGGAAGAAAGAAAAGAAATCGAGAAAGAAAAAATTATTAAATGCAAATTATTAAGAAAAAACACTTTTCAAGAAATATCTTAAAGTAAACAAATGTTGAACATGGGGCGAACGACTGACGATATGATGGAGAACAATAAACACGCGTTTGTACTTAAAGATACAACAGACATCCAAACAATTCATGCGTACTTTCACTCCATAAGAAGCATTACTTTTAATGATGGTACAGTTTTATCATGTTAATAACGTAAACGAGTAGCTGAATTTAGTTCATTAAATCTAGTAAATAATTTCATATTTTATTAGTCAACTATAATAATCGCTTACAATGCTCGATGGTCGAAATAACTAAACGAAGAAATAAACAGAAAAATAACTAATTGGCATTGACTTGCCTTGACTTTGCGAAGTAAAGTAAATTAATTGGATTTATAGAAGTTTATTCTGCACATGTTGAACAAAGAAACGATTCACAGACGTCAACTGCATATATCCTTATCTCTTGTCCTTGACAGCGGTCTGAAAGCACTCCGCCTTCTGAACGTTGAACAAAAGCAGGCATGAAATAACTTTTTGAAATACACTTAAATTGAAATAACAGCCGTTACGTGGCGTGCAGTAGAATCCAAACTGTTAAGGAATTTTAGTACTGAAGCAATTTATTTTGGATCTAATAAGTGGGCAACGTTGCTCGGGAGCGAAAGTTGTCAAAAAGAATATATCAAAACTATAAATCAGCAATCACGATCAGTTCGCCAAAGTCGTTTCCAGCAGCCATAAAATTAAAATTCCATTAAAAATTTTACTGGGCAAATGCGGTCTATTTCCCCTCTCTCTTATAGCAACCTTTTACCAAGAAATTAAAACAAATTATTAAAAATGCTATTTAAAAGGGCTCGTAAGAGACCACCTCAATACCAGGGGCAGTGGATCATCTTCTCAATCGCGCACAATTCATTGCATAAGTGGAAGGCATATACCCTGCAGCTCTGAGGTGAAAAGTATATCCTTATTTTATAACATTTTTATTATAGAGAGATAAATTAAGTTTGTAATCATGAGATTTCTATACAAATCTAAATAAAAAATAAAAAGTTCATGTCACAAAGAGAGCTTGTGGGTAGAAGAAGAGCCAGAGAAACAACCATCCATTTTTGGAAAACAGATAAAGAAGGATTTATATTGGAATACACGGATAAAGTGCAAACGGAAAATGAAAAGCAAGAAAGATTATAAGATGACAAAAAGGAAGTGTGCTCCTACTCTTTGATCACACAAGGCTCGTTGCCAATGAAAAAAATTTTTAGCTCTACGAAAGCTTTTTAAAATTCTGCTATTCTTTTTGTTTTTTTTTTTCTTGCTGAGTTCAACCATAAAAAAGAAAACAAAAAAGATTTTAGAAAATGTTTACTTAAAAACCAAAGAAACATGTTTTCGCTGAAAGCATGCAAAATCAGCAGATTTGAAAACCGCCACAGGAAAGCTGTTGATTATGGTCAAAGCAACCAACCAACCAACCAACCATCCATACCAAAATTACACAAACACACGCATTGCATACACATGGCAGTAGTGTAGTGAAAAACAAGCTCGTAACAAAAGGAAAATGGCTCGATTAGAACTTTGTTAACACAAAGAAAAACGTGACACCGGATACCAAATTGTACGCACTTGTAACCGCAAAAGAAAAAAAAAATTAACAAGAACTACAACAATGGAGGGAAATAAATAGTTGAGTTTAAAAGAAAAACACTAAAAATATAATAAAATTTTAGTAATTTGCTGTTACGCACTTTTTTCCATTCTAGTTTTCTGAAACTTTTAATTGGGACGGGAAACTAAATTGGTTGCCACGATTATTATTATAATTTTTTTTTTTTTTTTTAGAAATTCAAATCATGCTCGTGGCATGTTTTTAAAGCTCTTCTTTACACAGTATAAGTTTATGCTTCAATAAAATTTATTCAAATTTTATTTAATTTTTTAAAGAAAAATTTTCATTTTTTAATTCATTCTCAATTGACATCCTATAGTTTTCCAGCTTCTAATTTTATCGAGTAATTTTTATTACATTTTATATACGTTATTTAGTATAAAATATGCAAAATAATGAAATGAAGAATGGAATATGCGGCCACAATAAATTTTATATTTAATAAACTTTTTTTTATTTAATTAGGAAATAGTTCGTATATAATAGCCAAAACAAAGAGCCATTCACTAGCAGTAGCCAGAGTAGGCGGAGTAGCCAGAGTAGCCAGAGTAGCCAGAGTAGGCGGAGTAGGCGGAGTAGGCAACTTTTCTATATGTACAGTTTTCTTCTATGTGTGGCATCTAAAAAAACGTGGAAAGATGTGTACGTGGATGGCGTGAAAAGTTTCCGGCCTAAAATAGAGATAATAATTGTAGCGACAGCTCAAATCAACGAATTGAAGTTCAAAGTCTTCCAACAACCATACCTGATCATCTATTACCTGTTTCCTAGCCTTAAAAAATGTTTTGAAGAGCAACAACGGAGTCATCGTTGCTCAGGAGCTTGACGATTCACACTTTAGAACACCAATATGAAAAATGCATTAATCTAGACGAAGATTATTAAAATATAAAACGAAAAAAAGATTTAAAATAAGTTGTCTTTCTTTATCAGGCCGGAAACTTTTCACCTCACCCTCTTCCATAATATCTGCCTTTTTTTGGGTGGTAAAACTCTTTGAGCATCACTGAATACATTCCACTTTTACATAAATAAGAAAAATTCCCCCCATTTTTAAGTTACGTTTGTAATCAAACTTTCCTCAAATATAATTTAAATGTACACACTTTAATCCTGTAATGTCTTCCTTTAATATCGCAAACTTTATGACTTGCTTTGGGTCGTACTTTCCTTTACACGTGCATCTTTGTATTGAGCAGTTGGTTTCCTCTTATCGTTTTCTGAATTCATCTTCACAATCGAAATCACAATTCGTCTTGATTAAACAAACAAAATTACCGGCATTTGTTGTAGGGAGTTCGCCTTGGCCAAAAGTGAATATTAAATGAAAATAGTTTGGTGTAGCTGATTTTTTCCTTGTGTCAAGCGGGAATATAACGGAGATGTACGAAAGAGGCTTGTACGAATAAAAAATTTTTATGAGATATATGAAAAAGAATAATGAGAAAATGACTAAAAATTTAAATAAACCATATTGCATTGCTTAAGATATAATCAGGAGTTGCATGTTTTCTGAAGGTGGGTAATGAAGCCACAGCAATGAAGGTATAACTTTAAATTCAAAATTATGTACGAGTAGTAAATACATTGAAGATTTAATTATTTTTTTTTGCTTGGAATATTTATTAAACACGACCATTCTTTTATTCCTTCCATTTAAGAATAAAACCAGCCATTCCATATGCGTCAAAACATTCAGACCTTTTCATATATTAGGAAAATTAAATTGAAAACCTTTATTCATCTACATCTCAATCCATCTACATACATTTTTCTAAACACAAATTTTAAACTTGCCTTTTTCCTTCAAAGGACATAGAAATAGGTAAAAAAAAAGTTATCCTTTATTTTACATCTTGCCTAAAAAAACACACACACACAAGAAAGGAAACAAAAGCTTGCAAACATAAAACAGGTGGCGAAAAATTTATACAAAATTTGTTACCTGTCCCGTAAAAAATCCCAGGATTTATATTTTTCTAAAACCAATACTTAAAGGACAAGAACGCCCACTCATGCAATGCTTTGATTTGGAAGGAAGAGTAACAGAGAGGGCATTTAATGGCCCAGTAGAAAGAAGGAGAGAGATAGAGATTGTTGTTACCGAAGGACCTCAGTGAAGGTTGTACGTGCTCAGACTTATACTGTCATTTAATGTAAATTGATTGCTGCTAAATAAGAAGTGACAACTGATTACGTCGTCTTCTATTAAATATTCCAACAACAATTAATACGAGAGGTATTAAAGGACATGACAAAAGTTTATGTGAGTTTTTTATCCCTAACGGATGCAGGCATCAAGGCCAAGTTGTGTGTCATTTATAATTGACAAACTTCCCAACTAGTTCCGCCAGCAACTCTGTACTTTCTTATTTATGGTCGTATAACATTGACTGTGCCAAGTAAATGGGAAATATTTACAGGAAAATATATTTAATAATCAGTACATTCCGGCTGAATGAAACTTTCCCACACAGAGGGGCAGCTAAATTAATTTAATTTCTGGAAAAATAAAATGGAACTACCAGAAATTATTTGCATTGGTGGGGCAGTTGTGTTTCTGCTCGGAATAGCAAATTATTTTTGAAGTACATATTCATAACAATCAATACGAAATTTAGCAACCAGTGATGCCAATTGAGTGCGAAAATTACATTTTTCGTAACTTCTTTGAAATTCGTTAAGTATAAGTTATAATTTTAACTCAATATTAATAATTTTTAATAAAAAAAATTAATTTGGCAGATTCGCTTTAAACGAATGTAAAATTAGGTCACAATTTATGCACACAGTGTTTACTCTCACAAAGTCTTTCATATTCTCAACTGTGTTCGGTGTTTAGACATGAAAATTTTCCTTTAAATTTATCAAACACAAAGTTACAAATATATATAAATACAAGTATTTTCAGGATATATGCACCCACTCATTCTCTTCGCCCATCATATCTACAAAGTCAAGACTGCAAAAGAAATCTTTGGTCATCTAAATTGGGTCCATTTGATGTGATATTAAGGAAATAAATAATGTGGGTCTCTTGCATTTTATAGTAAACTGAAACATACTTTTTTATTTATTTACTTAATATAATAATTATATGGATGTAATTATAATATGGGTAGAAGCATTATTTGCGGAGTACATCGATAATCCTTTTTTTAAAACATATTGTTATAACTAAAACAAACTTAAAACGCTTGCTGCCAACTTACAGGTCAAAAAAATGTTTGGCCTTTATTTCCTTAAAGCATGAATGAAAATATTTATTTATTCTAAGTAACAAAAAATTAAAAAGTATTTTAAGGAAAAATTAAACAATGTAAGAAAGCTTATTTAGAAAACATTATCATCTGGCAACGCTGTTGGTAACAACTTTTCGAATAAGAGTAAAAAGAGCGGAAAGGATTAAGAAAAATATGAAGAATACTGGGCTGAATCTTATATACCCTCCTCCCTGGTTGTGTTCCCTCAAAGAAAAGGAGCAAAAAGAAGATCTTAAATTTTTAATATACAAATTTATTGCACAGATCAATAAGCTGATTATTGTTCATTCATACAAACACTCATACATACATCATTTCCTTTTAGTAGTTGTTAAACAATAACAAACAACAACTCAAAACAAGATCGGCAGAAAATTGTTTATGTGCGATTTAACGTCAAATCTTTCTCTGATCAACATCATGTACAGAAATGCTTAAGGAAAACTTTGCCAAAGAATAAACTTTAATTCAAATACTTCATACATACAGGGTGAGATGAAAAAAACTGCAACCAACTTCAGACTGCTGTCATTTCTCCACCACTCGTCCGACAGCTGTGAAAATTATTCCAGTGACAGCTCATTATATTGTTTACAAGCGTACAAAAGCATTTTGTTGAGAATTTTCCAGAAAAAAAGTTATTCATGATGGAATTCCAGCGTGATAGTGTGATTTCTTTATATTTGGCTGGAAAACCACAAGTGGCTATCGTTAGAGCACTCCAGCATTTAAATGTGAATAAATCTTTTGTCTCGCACCATCGCTCGTTACCGTGATACTGGTAGCGTAGCCCGACGTCAAGGAAGTGGACGGAAGAAAACAGCAACATCAGCAGAAGTGGTTCGAAATGTAAAGAAGCGACTTGATCGAAATCCGCGCCACAGTGGCCGAAAAATGGCTCGTGAGCTGAATATATCGCAATATTCTATTCGGCAAATATTGAAAAATGAGCTCGGGGTAAAGCCATTGAAATTCCAAAAATTGCAAGAACTTATACCGCAACAGAAAGAAAATAGACTCAAAAGAGCTAAAGGCTTGCTTCGCTTGGCCGCAAGTGGTGAACTGCCGAATTTGGTTTTCTCCGATGAGAAAACAATCGTTGTCCAGCAGTTTGTAAATAAAGAAAATGATCGTGTTTACTTGCCAAAGAGGTGAGCTGAAAATGAGCACCTTCGGTTGGCCACCAGAACTCAAGCGCCGGCCATGGGGATGGTGTGGGCCGCCATAACAGCCGATGATCGCTCTCCGCTCTCATATTAACCGACCGTGGCGTCAAAATAAATGCCCAATATTATCGCGAAAATATTCTGGAGGGGTTTTGTTTAAAAAATATAAAAAATGTTTATTTTATTTTATTCGGATCTTACGATCTTTTTTTTAATATGTATATATTTTTTTTGATAAAAATATTTTAAATTCAAGATTTTATAAAAGGGTAAATGTAAGAAAATTTTTAATTGAGATTAAAAATCCAGCCTTGCTCACAGCAAATTGGTGTGGTTGGCATGCAATTGCTCTTGGCTTGGTAGCCCCTGTGCTTTCAAGGATGTATAAAGATGTATTTTTCCATTTTTACATATAGATGTATGAAATATATTTTATTTTTCAGCCGATTTTACTGATTTTTACATAAGAAAAATCGGGAAAAAAAATTGACGAAAATAGATTTTAAAATTTTTGACTTAAGACCAAATTTAAGGTGGATTTTTGTACCGATAAAAATGTAGAAAATATTCAGGGGTCATGGAGACAGACGGACAAAACGCAATTAACCCCACTTCTTATAAAAACCCTTCTTATGGAGTTGCCGTTCAATATTAACGAAATTTTATACCCTGTATCTAACCTTCCATCCGTTTTGGAGAAGGGCAAAAATTTTGTCTATTTTTCTACTCCCCTGTCTTCTATAGCCCATCCGCCTTCAAACCAAAAATCGAATCGTTTTCATATGAAATCTGAACTATCATTATTTTAACATTAAGTTTTAGATATACGTAATTTAAAGTGTCTTGTTGGATTCTTTTATGCCATAAATATGCTACAGCCTTATCTCGGAAGCTCTGCAAACACTGGTGAATAATAATAAAGCATGTCCTCTCCGTGATAAAATATAGTGAAAATAGTTGCCGGAATTTTTTTTTTTTTTGTTTTTTTTACCAATCTATATTGAGCAATCTATTTACTCGTATACAATAGCGTATACTTTACAGTACTTCAACTTTGCTGGCTTCTTTGACTTCTAAAAATTCAATTTGCCATTGAATACCTTTTTTTTCTTTGTCTAATAGATTTCGGTATTAAAAGGCTGGCGAAAGCATATGAACCAGCAGTTTACCCGCTACCTCTTTCTTTGAGATGATTAATGGAAAAGCCTTCTTTACTTGTGGGAATGTCGTACTATTAAAGCGCAGCCGAATACAGTAAAGGTCATCCGTAATTTATTTTTGTTCGTTAAATAATATATAAATGGGAAACCTGACGGACAATTAAATTGAGCTTTTAAGGCATACACATTTTAAAATAAAGATAAACTTTCAAACAAAATTAGACAATACTATAAAATGGATAACTTTAGATGTTAAAGTAGATACGAAATCAAAGGTCAGATGGCCTGTGAAGCATTTAAATTATTTAAAATGACGTCAGAGTATTCAAAGTAATGTAGCATTATGTTAATGATGTTTTACGTTTTAATTTAATTTATTTCGTTTTATTCAAACTTTAAAATAAATCTTGCAATTTAAAGCACATTTTTTTCAATCAAATTCGCACGCTTTTTTCAGTTCCGTACACGCATTATTATTCTTTAGAAGAGAAGAATTCCTTTCTGTTGAATAATTAACATGCTTCTATTAGTTCTTCCACGAATTTTGAGATGAAAACATAAATCAATTTATTTCTTTTGAACATATTTTAATTAAAAAATTTTTTTTTTAAGGGCAAGCTTTTTTTGTATGTTTTTGCGGAAGCACTATTAAAAGGATATGAATTATCGCATACAAAGGAATTCTCTTTTAAGAAATAGTAAACTATAAGAGAATGCAGGATATATTGCAGAAAGTTGCAGAATATTCAATGAAGATAAAAAAAAATCCTAGGCAGTAAAGGATTACAAAACAAAAAAAAGCTTAAAAGAGATTTTTTTCCAGTATTTTCATTGCCGAAAGCTTACAAGTAAATGAGATATAAATAAATGAGAATTTTAAAAAAATTCCGTTAAATTATTAAGCACAGTAGATACTACTGAAATGGGAAACATTTCCACAAAACAAATGTCTATATTCAAAATCCCTCAAAATAAAGTTTACACATATTTAAATCATTTCATTTGGAAATGTTTGACAATTTCTTGTATGTACCTCACATACCTGCAACACGCCCTTGCCACAAATGTGTGAAATGCTTCTTTTAAAATGATTTGCAGGAGAGGGGATATGAACCATCCTTCGTGTTGAAACAACCTCTCCAATCCTTATTAAGCTTTCGCCACTTCTTGCCGTTCATGGCCAGAGGACAATTTACTACCGGGAAGGCCCAACCTCAGATACATACAATACGTGTTCTCCACAAATGTGGGAAATTTTTCTTTTAAATTGATCCGCAAGAGAGAGCAGAGCAACTGCCCCACGTGTTCCAACAATTCAAATAATCCTTATTTACATTTTGTACATCTCTTTCTGTGGCTATCTGTAAAATCGAACGCTTTTATTGAAAGACAACAAATGCCGAAACGTCTTTTAAATAAAGGCCGCGAACGCGAGTCTCACAATTACGGAATTTTCTTTTTAAGATATAAATTCTACTCTTTAATTCGCAGCTCTTTTAATTTTTATTTCATTTTACTCAGAAAATATAAACATCCATCTGAAATACTCTGCATTACGTTCTTTTGGGTACTTTTTGTGCGTTTCACTGTTAAAGATAAAAAGGTTTCTTCACGAGCATAATTTATTCGAATGTCAAGAGCACAAAAGTGGAAAAAGCAAAATAATGTGAGGAGGGCCCATTAAATGAATAAATAAATTAAATGGTCAAAAATTGTACAAACATAATTCATCCACATATTTTTAGTTCAAATAAAAAGCCCCTTTCCACTTACTCCTGTTTAGCTTCATATACGAGTTCAAACACTAAAATATTGTATTGAAAAATGTTCGATTTCGGCAGACGGAATAGCAACAAAGCGCCCATAACAATTTTCGTTAATAACTTGTTTATAAGATATTTAACTCACTAGTTAATTTACACTTTATTAATCATAATTAATAGAAAAAAGACTAGACAGAACGCAGCGCGGCAAGTAAAAATATGCGTAGATGAGTACAGTCAAAATGTGAGCCAGTTGTGAGGCCATAACCAGTTTTGAAATTTTTTTGTTTTTAATTGTCAATCTTCTATTTATAACCTGAAGATATTTTTAAATGATTAATTACACGCAGTCGTGTGCCAGCTGGAAAACAATAGTTTAATTGCAATCATTTCCTAAATTTTGTATATTCCATAATTTGATAATTTGCACTTCTCTCCTCTCCGCAAGAGGGAACCTTTACGGTTGTAGTACAACATGTCAAGCAGTTATCGTCGCGCTACTGTGCCAATCCGTTAAATTGTTTTCTTTTGAATATTTTATGCAGATTGCAATATTCGTTTGCTTTGACAGCAGTGTGATTTTACACAAGTCAGAGATGGAAATTTGAATTTTTTTCACATTTCGTGTGAAATACAGTTACCAAGAATGGTTGCTCATGGCAAAAGGAAGATGTTATTACAAAGCGAAATTCGCTAAAATATACATAAAAAATATGCGAATACACACATTAAAGTCTGGATGCTTCTTTAAAAATTATATCGAAGAAACATAAATGTAATGTGGGTGCCTCCGTAGGCAAATGAATAATGTACAGCATATTAAGACAAATCGGAGTTCGGCGGTACGATTCTTGTCTACATCGTGCGTGTTTTCCTGCGGGCAATCTAAAAGTTGTTAAAAAAAAAACAAAATCTTAAACGGAATGTCATGAGTACCGGTGCACACCCCTAAGAGTGTATAGCCGTTTAGGACTAGAAAGCAATATCCAGAGGAATCGCTAAATAAATTTTAATATGCAACAACTTTTTATTCAGAATTATATAAATGTAAATACACAAACATTAAATAAACCATTATTTTTTATGTTTTCAGATAATTAACTTTAAGAGATCGTAAAATCTAAAATGTCAAATAAATTTAGTGCGATCGATATATCAGGATGTCTAACAGATCATCAAGTGAGTTTAAATTAATTTTTGCCAAGTATCAGTTTTAATTATTTTTTATTTCAATTTTTTATTTTACAGACACAACTGAGCCGCGCCTTGGCCAATCGTGACATCCGAGATTTTCGTGTGGCTTTGTATATGGGTGCTGAACCCTCTGTTCCGGATGACAAGCAAGTTTGTGTATTTGAAAAGGCTTTACAAACTCATGGATGTGCCGAATTTGTCGAAGAATGCTTGAGAAGAGACTGTAACGTTAACTATGTAGGCACAGAGTGTAACATAACACTCCTGTATTTTTGTTAATAATAAATAAAATAATAAAAATATTTCTTAATTTCAAGATTAACCATCAACTAAATAAAGCTGCCATTAACTATGCTGCAGACTCTAAGGATCCCAAAATATTGAAGGTTCTTTTACGTTATCCGGGCATACAAGTCGATCGCAAGTACGCCCAATTAACTCCTCTCAATTCACTGGCTAAGAATCTCTCTAACGAGAATGCCAATGATGTCGCCAACTGTATGCAACTGCTGCTCGATTATGGTGCCTCTCCAAATATACCAGATCAAAGAGAAATGACTCCTTTACATTATGTGGTGAAAAATCGTAAATTAGATGATTTAAAAAAAAGAGAAATAATACAAGTTATTCTGGAAGTATCCAATTTGGACATTGACACATATCGTGATGGTGAACTAAGGACTATTCTAAGATCGGAGTATAGCGATTTGGCATTGCCTCCTTTGCGTGATTATAAAACCGTTGATCTGGATATGCTAATGAGTCATATACGGAATGGCGATATGGAAAAATTTCAACAACAATTTCCTGAATATCAATTAAATATATCGGATAAGGATAATTTGAAAAATGCCACTAAAGAGGCGAACGTACCGTTATTGCTGGAGGCCATAAAAAGGGGAGCCGTAGAGGCCTTTGATCTGCTAATGAAGAATGAAGTTAATTATAATGCTGCCGTAGATGGTAATAGTCCGCTTGAAGTAGCCACGGTGTGTGGTAATTGGTATGCTGTACAAAAACTTTTGGAACAGCCCGATTTGAAAATAAGACGTGAAGAGCGACCTTTAATAACTGCCATTCGCAAATTAAATGAATTGCCTGTAAATGATTTTTGTGATTATCGACGTTGCTTTTATATTTTATTGGATTCAGAGAAAATCGATATTAATGAGATGGATAAGAGCAAGACCACACCTTTACATTACGCTGTTAAGTATCGCAATAATGAAGCTATTAAAGAGCTTTTGAAAAGAGGTGCCTATATAGGGATTAAAAGTGAGTTTGATGACTTGCCTATAGATGGCATGAGTCCGGAAATTTTAGAAGAGCACTTTGATGGCTGTATTACATCCAATGGAGCAAAGGTTGGGGATAGTAGCTATGAAATTCTCGTCAACTATATGAATCTTATGCCGCGCAATTCAAACGTGCAAAAGAAAACAGCTAATCAGTTAAGGGAAGAGATGCCACCAATTTCGTTTTTGGCTAAGTCAAGAGATCACAGACATTTATTGCAGCACCCTCTCATCACCAGCTTTTTATTTCTCAAATGGCATCGCCTGTCCGTAATATTTTATATCAACTTTTTATTTTATCTTTTCTTTGCTGTCTCCATCATCACACATACAATGCTCAAATTCCGTGAGAGTGAGCACGAACATGTTGCCATATTATTTGGCATATTCTCTTGGATCGGCATTGTTTACATGATCTTCAGAGAATTGTTGCAATTTATTATGTCACCGTTCAACTATTTACGCTCTTTGATTAACTACATGGAAATAGCGCTGATTTTATTGTCGATTTTAACTTGTGTCGAGTCCAATTATGATAGAGAGGTTCAGCGTAATATAGCTGTTCTAACGTTTCTACTGATAGCTATCGAGCTCTGCTTTCTCGTGGGATCATTACCGGTCTCCTCAATATCTACCCATATGCTTATGTTAGATGCTGTTTTCCGCACTTTTGTCAAAAGTTTTCTCTTGTATTCGATTTTTGTCATAACATTCACACTGTGCTTCTATATAATGTTTGGCAAGCCGGGTATAAATGCTGGCAAAGTATTAAATGGGGACGTCACTGCTGCTCCTGTAACTGATAACAATAATGATGATGATGGAGATGGAGATGGAGATGGCGATAGCGATAGCGATAGCGAGTTTAGCCAATTTAAAAGTCCTTTGGGGGCCTTAGCCAAAACTATTGTAATGTTGACGGGAGAATTTGATGCTGGTGACTTGAAGTTCGACACTTTTTGCAGCTATTTGTTATTCTTATTGTTTGTTTTCACCATGACAATTGTATTATTCAACTTGTTGAATGGCCTGGCCGTCAGTGATACTCAGGCCATTAAAGGCCAAGCAGAACTAAATGGCATTATTGTGCGCACTAATCTTCTATCGCGCTACGAAGAAGTTCTTACCGGCCGCTCCGAACGTGCCAATTTTATAGTCAATCACGAGCCATTCCGCACCATATGTCGCCGTATTATGAACTTATATCCAAATTATATTGCGAACAAACAAATCGCGATTCTGCCCAATGATAACAATAAAGTTCTGATACCACTTGCCAACAACTTTGAGATGAAAGAAATGGGAGCGAGCAGCGACTTATTCCTACCTTTGGCAAACCACGATAATGACAAACAAAATAAGCTTTTGGATCCGCCATTGCAAATTTTGCCTTGCTGCTGTTCATTCATAACAGGCAAATGCTCGGAAATGGATCGACGTACGGTTAAGATGGCCTTAGCCGTCATTGATAAGAAATCTTCTACAGCACAAGAACAAATAAGACTACAAACTACAGAGAAACGATTGTACAATATCGAACAAAAGTTAACAAAAATGTTTGAAGTATTGCAAGACTTACAAAGCAGGTAAAGGACTTTACATGATATGTTTGGTTATCCTATAGTCCAAAACCTGCCCACAACATAGAAGTTTCCCACTCACTTACGCTTTGCCTCTAATAAATTGTTTTGACATAAAATATAAACGCATTTAACAGAAATTAATTTAAATATTTAAAATCATAAATATTTTTATTGTGTTATGAATAAATGATATGTGTTATCCGCTGCATAATATTTTCTTGATATTGATAAAGTATTGTTAAAAACTATTTTTAAAGAAATAAAAAAAAAATTTTCCAATGAAAAAATTTATTTAAAAATGTTAGTGAAAAACACTTTTTTTATTTATTTATTCTATTACGATTTGTTGGCGAGCACGATTATCGCTCTGAGATATTTTTATTATGAAGTAAATTTCTGTTTGAAATTTGAAATTTAATAAAATTGAAAATCTGAATTGAGGAATGCCAATAATTACTCTAACAAAAGAGGGTCGGGGCATCCTCATAAACGATTACTCGGCTCAGTAGGTTCTCAACTACGGCCTACAATATCAATCCCTAACAAAACACTGTGCTAATCAATATTATTTATAATATTTATTTAAAACAAAAATAAATTAATTATTTTAAACATTTTTATTACACGCATAACAATATATGTTATCGGTGAGAGAAAAACAATTTTTTTCATTTTAAACACGAATAAAGAAATTGAAAAATTTAAATATTTACAAACTATGTAACATGCTTTTTGGGGAAAAGTTTATGTTTTCCCATAGTATGTGAAATTTAAGGAAAAATTTAGACTGAAATTAAATTCCAGCGAATTCCCAAAAATTAATATTCAGCAGAACAGTAAAAATCCTTCCTATTTATTATTTCGAGGTATAAGCTGGTTCTTATAGCGAATCTGTTTCAATAAAGCAGAATCCACATGTAATAGCAACTTTGTAAAACGAGGTGTAAATTTCATTTCCGTTTCCGTACCTAAAGAGTAAAGATGGCTCGTTTACAGAGATGATTTTTAGAAGAGTTTATTAGTGTTATAATGATAGTTGAGGTACGTGGCGAGATAGTATAAGGGCAAAACACTCTCTTTCACTCTTTCTTATCACAGTATATTCATATGACAAGTAAAGCCCTGATACACTACCCTACAGAACCGTACGATTTTTTAAACATTTCATCTCTGCTGAAAATATAAAAACATTTTATGAAAATGTCCATAAAATGGCAATTTTCATTCAATCAGAGTTGCATTTACTTTAATCAGCAAAGAAAATTAGTTTGTGTCATATTTATATGATACTATGGAACCAACAGTACTATTTTGATGCGATTTCATAAAATGAGAGGGAATCACTATCACTTTTCGTGCAAATGAAT
Organism: Ormia ochracea; assembly: GCA_963402855.1. Taxonomy (NCBI): domain Eukaryota; kingdom Metazoa; phylum Arthropoda; class Insecta; order Diptera; family Tachinidae; genus Ormia; species Ormia ochracea. Next base: position 37,791,206 of record OY727109.1, read on the forward strand.
CGCACGTCTGTGTAGAATAGTCAAACATGGCATAATTTTCCTAACCGAATTTTCCCTTCCAATCAAGCTTCTACTGGGAATGTTCTTTCAAGTAACTTTTGAAAAGCTTTGCTAGCTAAAGTTAGCCTACATTCTGCTTCGTCATTTCCGTTTTTGACTTTTCTTTTTACTGCGAGAAATGTTTATGTTTAGTGTAAATTTTATATTAAAATTAGTCATCAGTGCAATTAAAAAAAAAAAAAATTAAGTTTAAAAATAAATATTTTTACCGCAAAATTTACAACTTTTTTATTTTAAAAGCTAATGCTGAGTGTTAATACAACCACACTCAATTTTATCAGTTCATTTCAATTTCATAGCTTGTTTACCAAGAACGATTTCATCAAGTAGAAATTTGCTTAATTAATCATATTTGCTCAAAAATATATAAAAATCTATAAAAAAAAAATTTAAATGTCTTTTAACGTCAATTCGTCCGATCTGACAAGCTGCCTAAGCGATCCTCAAGTAAGAAATATTTGTTTAATTTTAGGGGCCGAAATCAAAAACGTGTTTTAACAGATTAAACTGGCAAAAGCTTTAATTAATCGTGATATAGTTGAGTTTCGAGAAGCTTTAAGAATTGGAGCAAACGCCTTAACAAAAGATGAACAAAATTTGAGTATTTTTGAAAAAGCTCTACAAACACCAGGTTGTGGGGAATTTATTAAAGAGTGTTTACTTTCCGGTTGTGATCCAAATCATGTAAGTGGCAACTTCTTTTCGCATCGCATTTTTATTATTTGTAATATAATGCTGGTCGATTTTTTTAGATAAATAATTTCTATGATAAAGCTGTCATTAACTTTGTTTGCGATTCCAGAGATCCGCAAAACTTAAAAGAACTTTTAAATTATCCTGATGTTAAGGTTGATCACAGGTATTCAAACTTGACGCCTCTAAACTCTCTGGCGAAAAATCTTAATAGCGAAAATGTCAGTAGTGTGAAGGAGTGCATAAAGCTTTTACTACGCTATGGAGCATCTCCAAATGTGGCAGATCAAAGAGAAATGACACCTCTCCATAATGTTATCAAAAATCGTAAAATTAACGATCAGCTGAAGTATGAATTTGTAGAAATATTTTTGTCATTAAATGATATCGATATAGATACTTATCGCGATGGGGAATTGAGAAAAATCTTGGAAAGCGATTATCCTCTCATGGAACTGCCTGCAACCAGCCAACATAATTTGACAACGTTTCATTCTCTCTTGAGTGCAATAAGAAATGATAATATGTCATTATTTGAACAGCAGTATAATCATAGATCGCATAAGGATAGCAAAGACGAATTAGTGCAATTGCTAACGGCTTCCATAGAAAAAGGAGCCCATAAAGCTTTCGATTTGATTTTGTCGGGAGATGTGGACTATAACAGAACTGTTAAGCAAAATAATACACCTATTGAAATAGCTTGGATTTATGGCAATTGGTATGCACTGGAAAAGCTTTTGCAGCAGCCTGACATAAAAATTAGATCGAAAGATCAGCCCCTAATTAGCGTTGTGTGCAAACTAAATGATGTTGTTTTGCAAGATTTTTGTAATTATTGGAAATGTTTTTATGTTCTCTTGGATTCGGAAAGAATTGATATAAATTCTATGGATTTTAGCAAGTCAACAGCTTTGCATTATGCCGTCAGATATCATAACAACAAGGCAGTAAAAGAGCTTTTAAGGAAAGGCGCCTGCATAAGCATACAAAACAGATTTCATGACATGCCATTGTATGGCATGTGCCCCTCTCTATGGGAGGAGCATTTAGATGATTGCATTACCAGCAGTGGCAGTGTTGGCGATAAGTTTTATGAAATAAAAATAAGCTTTAAGAATTTCTTGACCACCCAGCAAAAGAGTAAGAAACAACTAAATGAAGTTCTAGCCCCCATAGCTTTTATGGCCAGATCAAAAGAGTTCCGCTACCTATTGCAACACCCGGTTATTACAAGCATCTTGTATCTGAAATGGCATAAATTGTCCTTGATATTCTACATTAATTTTTTATTCTACATGTTCTTTGCCATTTCATTTCTAACTCACTCTGTTTTGAAATTTCGTGAGCGCGATCACGAAATTGTCAGAGAAGTTTCCCAATATTGCTCATGGTTGGGCATTTGCTATCTGATTGCGAGAGAATTTGCACAACTTATAGTGTCTCCGGTTAAGTACTTGTTATCTATTACCAACTACTTGGAATTATTTTTAATAGTGTCGTGCTTATTGACTTTTAATTTTTTTGAAATACATCTAGACACGCAACGTAATATAGTGGTGTGTTGCATTCTACTCCTGGCCTATGAGCTATTTTTGCTAGTAGGCTCACTGCCGGTCTCATCCATTGCTACCCACATGCTTATGCTGCAAGCAGTTTGCAAAAGCTTTGTCAAAAGTTTCCTTCTCTATTCAATATTTATTTTAACATTCGCTCTATGTTTCTATATAAAAAGCGGCACTGAGCCACCATCAAATGACGAAGAAGCCTTTCATAGGTTTGTCAATCCGTTGGTGGCCTTATCGAAAACTATAGTCATGTTTACTGGCGAATTTGATGCCGGCAATTTAAAATTGGATTCCAATTATGCTTACTTCCTATTTCTTTCTTTCGTCTTCTTCATGGCCATAATACTGTTCAATTTGCTAAATGGCTTGGCGGTAAGTGATACTCAGGCTATTAAAAATCAGGCAGAACTAAATGACATCATATGTCGCACAAATCTATTACATCAATATGAAAAGGCAGTTTTCAATCAAACAGAAAATTTCTCATTCATATTAAAACGGCAGCCCTTCCGTTTTCTGGCTCAAGTTCTGGCCAAACTCTTCCCCGATTATACCACCGATGTACAGATTTCCATTTTACCCAACGATAAGAACAAAATTTTGTATTCAAAACTGAATAATGCATTTCCTAAAGAAAATATCAAGGACCTTGAAAAGGATACTACTGTAACACTCCCAGATAACGGTAACGATAATGATAATGGTGATGATGTTTTAGCCAAGTCTAAATACATAAACTGTTGCGTTTCTTGGCTCACCAAAAACTGTACAAGAATTGATAATCGTTCCGTTACTCAGGCCATAAGCATTTTAGATAAGAAATATACGCCTAGTGTGGAAACTCGCTTAAATGGCATTGACGAGAAATTAAATCAGATTTTGAAAAGTTTAGCAAAAGAAGATGGCGAAGAAGTTCTTTATATTTAAAAGAAAAGGAAAAATTTCCTTCTATTTATCTATTTATTTATTTATTTTTTTTTTTTTTTAGTAACAAAATATATTATGCTTTAACCACACCTAAGTAATAATATATTAAATAATTTTAATAAAAAAAAAAAACTTTCAATTTCTTTCTACCTTACAATGGTTTTCTAACGACTGAACTAACAACTTTTTATTAATGCTGAATTCGTTGGGCCCCATTAACCGAACCCAGACGAGCAAATTACATATAATGTTTTATATAATGTTATATAAAAATTGCCTGATTCTTTGACTGATTTTCATGAAAATGCTTCACTCAAACCACTCGCCTGGATTGTGCAAATACCACTCAGTAATTAATAGTACTTAAAGAATAATTTACAAAATTTGGACTCGAAGAATTTTCCATTTTTCAGCTATGAAAGTAACCCTACAAATTTAAAAACAAAAAAAACATTTGAATGAATAAAATCTTGGATGTGCTAAAGATCGTAATAAAGTAATTTCAAGGCGTACCATGCCAAACTTTCAACTACACTATATTCGGAATACGACTTTCCAGTTACAGGCTTTTCTATTTATGTATAAAAACATCGAGTATTAACACTTTTTTTTGAAAAGTATTAAAAATTAAAAATTAATTAATTAAAATATTAAATTGTTATTTACATTTATTATCGTTATGTTAACAGTTTAAACGATTTTTCGTTCTTAAACGATTTTTTATATCGTTTATTATTTTAATTTAATTATGATTTAAGGAATATTTTCACCAGATATTAATAGTAATATTAAGGGATTTTGTACTATCAATAAAAATTTAATGAAAACCCCCTTCAAGCCTTCAGCCCTTCAACCAAGAGAATACATTAACACTTCCCGATGCTTGTAAACTTTGTCAGAAAGTGTTGTTATATAATTTTTAATTTTTATTAATCGTTATGTCTAGAATTTCTTGCCCATTGGTGTAGTGCTCTCAAAAGTACTCTCACAGAACCGGGAAAAAAGCAGGCAATTTGTTTTAAAATTTAATTTAATGTGAAATTAATTAATTAAGGACGGACTTTTAGTTCAACGTTATAAAAATTCGTTTAATTTAATTTAAATTCGCTTTTAATATACATATATATTTACGAGTAAATATGAAAAACGAAAATATCTTACACTCACAGAAATAAATGTAGTGCAGTTTTTATAATTCAAGCAATTGACTTGGAGGAAAAAGTTGTTTTGAAAAGAACAAAAAAAAAAAAATTATGCAAAAATTTTTCCACTCAAACGGCTTGTTTGGTTTATAAAAACAACGTATGAAATGTTATTATAAAAATTCCAAAATTTATTATTTTACAGAATTTTAGTGTTTTAAAATTAATTGCCAAAGGCTGGCTGGTATCTGCTTCCTATGCAAATAAACAACTATAAAGGATAATCAAGGACCTTTTGTGTGCCAATAGTTATTAATTTGAAAATATTGTGCCATTTGAATGTTAAAAATAATTAAAGTTTAATGTGCAGAATTTCAGAATATTTATATTTATTTCAATTTATTGTGAAGGGATACTACTTTGCGGCTACTAAATTAATAAAAATTTATGTGACCTTTTAAAAATTAATTTTTAATAGCTGATGTTTCTTCAGCGGACCAGGTGGTGTCAGCTTTTCCCCAGCTCTCGGCTTAAAACAAATGACCATGTAACTAATGCCTGTACTGTAGGCATTATTGTATACCAGTATTTATAGGCTTTGTCCTGGAAAGAGACACTCACTTGTTCCAAGAATTCAATTTTCCAAATGGCCAGCGGAGATGGCCCACAAAATTTCAGCCTTTGCCAACTCTGAGAGCCTCATTTTCGCCGTAATGAGTCAAACAATAATATTGCTACACAAAAAAGAATTTATATATTGACAGGCTGTACTTACGTTACTTTTAAAAACTTTTTTGACTTTTTAAATATTTTCCAACATTTATTTATTTAGTAATTTCAAAGTTAAAAACGCCATATTGAACATGATATAAATTTTTTATGAACTGGGCCACCTATTCGATTAAAATAATTGCTATGCAAACATAAAATGGAAATGTATTAAAATAAATTGATTACAAATTTCTTACAAATAAATTGAGAATGTTGAAAAAGTTTTAGCCCAACTACCAGCGTTAATATATATTTTTCTTAAATTTTATGCTAAAATATAAAAATCTTCTTATATTTATAAATAGATCCAAACTTTTGTACGATTGGCATTGATATAAATTTAAAAATTTCTTATTCCATTTCAAAATGCTCTCTCAAGCAAATTAATTAATGGAATTAATAATTTACAATTATTTGAATATATTGTCTCTCTTATATTTATAGTAATTTTTTATTATATTTTTTTTTTACTTTATTATATTTATAAAAACGTTTTGACAATAGTTTAAAAAACTTAATTATATAAAATATGTATATCACTTGCTTTATAAAAAAAAATATATATATATTATATTCAAAATCTGTATAAAAATGTTTCGTTTTACAAAATTCTTGTCTGTATATAAAAAATAGTTTTGTAAGCAACATTGTACTGCTTCCACTTCCATTCAGTTTATAAACGAGTATAAACAAATTACTCGATGTTACAATTGTATCTAGATAATTATCAAACGGGAAGTTTGCGTTTAATTTTTTCCTGTTTGTTTGTGTTCTCTCAGTTGGGCTACAACAGCAATGATAATTATGCAATTGTTCCTAAAAGAAATGTTCTTTTTCATAATTGCTGGCCGAGAAGGTGCTCTCGATGGGACACAAATGTACAGGCTTAGGGAACTGTGAACTGGCTTGTTCAACTTTTATAGTTTTTACTCTTTTTTGGAGAACTTACTCGTGACAACTATTTAAATAGCGGCCTGCTCAAAGTGGAACACCATATCAGCAAATATATTCAAGGCGCATGCTCATTATAACTGTATACGTAACATAGACGTATAATGTCTTGACGGATCATTGTGTAAGAATGCATAACCGGAAATAACTCATACACAACATTGCCATCTATCAGTGTTGCCAGTGAAGCAAATTTTCATCGTTTGTTTACCTAAACCAATTTATGCTATATTTTTATGTATTTTAAAACAGAAATAAGTTTTTTAAATTAATTGGCTTTTGTTAAATTTTCATAAATGCTTTTCTCGTTAAGGAGGCTTCTTTCTATTCAATAAGAATTGTGATAAAAATCACTGTTAATGGCAACGCCACTTCACATGCATGTAATACTTTCGGTTACGAATATCATATTTGTCTTCATTAGCTAATATATAACATGTTCTGTTAACATCTGATACCTGAATTGGAATTTTTGTTACCCACATACAAATTTGATTACACGATGTAAAATGTTTATCAAAATCGATCTCAAGTGTTACGACTTTTTTGCCCGTTTCAACTTCTATTTAATTTAAAATTTACTTGAAATCTCCCACAATACCGCCATCTAGCGGCTGCTAAATAACGTCTAAAAAATCATTACTGTAGCAAATTTTTTATTTTAAGCTTTCAGGAAAAAATAATGGCTTGGCATTGGCTCCAATTTTTGATAAGCCTGAGGTGCCACATTGAAACGCATGATGACTCACATTAATAATGTAGGATCCATACTCAACCTAACAATCAATCTTATACACTTAAATGGTATAAAAAATTTATTTGTAGTCGGTCTAAGCGGTTCTGAAATGTATACGGGATAACGCTTTAAGCCTGTTCTAAATCTTTTTTATATATTAAATTTTGAAATAATTCTCTTCTTCGTGTTAGTTGTAAATGTACCCCCTCTATGCGAAATTTTTATAAAAATTCAATAATTAGATCTCTTGCAGTAACACTACGTTGTAAGCCCAACTTTCACAATATATTTTATGTGTATAAAAATTCCTGATAATAAAAAAATATTTATATCTCAAAATTAAAAACTTAAATTGGTTAATCATAATTAAAAGCATAAATTAGCATAACAATTTTAAATTAATTATACTCATTTAGCTCTCTGCTAAATATTTTTTAATGAAATTTATTAGTATTTTGGGGATTCCCCAAATTTATTTCTACTTTCTTCCGATTTCATTAAATATATTTTTTTATGAAATTTATTATTATCTAGGGGATTCCCTCATTTTATTTATTGTTATTTATTTCATCTGTTGTTAAACCAAAGTCACGAATAGACCTTCAAATAATGGGTGACATATTGTATAACGACTATAAGCCTTGCTATGATTGTAATTCTCAATTGATGTTTGAGAATATGGGCATAACATAACAAGGTTGTGTTTGGTTTTAGCACCAAACGAAATGCAGGCATCTAGACCAGCTTGACCATACAACAAACAAAATAAATAACTATATATATTTTTTACTGTAAATAAAATACGTTGTTATTTGAAAAACCGCTTAATTTGTGCGTAATTTATAGAAATACTAATTAAAATTTTTATAACAATTGATTTTATTTCTACAACATATATAATATCGGTTGTAAAAAAATACAAATTCTTCTGCAGGCTTTTTTCTTTATGTTGGCATTTATTTATTTACTATTATAAACCAGGATCTGTTAACTGACTTTGTATAGATTATTTCAATGCAATTAAATCTTATCCAACATGATTCCACCAGCCAATTTCATCGCAATTTTTCTCCCTGATAGGCGATATAAACTGCCTTCCACGAAATCGCTACTATTACGGTATTTTTCTGGCGGGCCATCATTAGAAAATCGTTCAAGTGAATAAATGCCGTTGGCGTGAAGATTTGCATTTGGCCGTTATTATTTAGAAAAGATAAATTCTCAAATATTATCTCTATTTTGATAAACATATTCTAGATGTTTTTCTTTCTGTGTTTTTCTTTTCTTATGTGAACTCTTCAGCTTCAAAATGTAAGTCTATATTTTTCATCTGTCTTTATATGGCTGGTATCAAAATCTGTTTTAAATGAAAGAGATAGCACATCATATTGTTTCAATTTAACTATCTCTTTCTCTTTATTATACCAGTTGATATTTTCTGCTACAATTACCGCGATAAAGTAGTTCTAGATACGCTAATATTGGCTATTCTGTATTGGCTATACCACACTCCAGTATATATTATATTTGGATTATCAGGTTAAGCTGAATATCTCGCTACAGATTGTGCTTCATAGGTTTTTTTGCTTTTCATTATTTATTTTCTTTTATTTTTTCTGGGATGGAAGACGTATTTATCTGCATTGTGTTGGTTATATTAACTGAAGCAAATTCATTCGACTTGAGTTCAGTTCCTGAATGCTAATAAATTTAGAAATATTATTCTTTGAATAAAAAACTTAAGTGGTATTATAATAACAGCCGATATGTAAGACTGCTGCTTTCTACAAGCCAGCAAGAATAATTTTAGAATGAAAATAATAGACTCAAAAGACAAGCCAAGTTTTACGAGAATTCCGTAAAGGATTTTCTTATTACAATCTTATTACAGCCAAAAAAAAAATCAAGTAAAATTTTTTCAATTTTTTTTAAAATACAACTATAAAATTTACAAAAATGTTTGATTATCAATTCTATTTTAAATATCTTATTAAGTTCTTGTTTTTTAAACTAACTGATATGTCGAGTGATCGTCAAATTAAATAATTCCCTCTAAATTGTAATTCATTATATTTCATAATGTTTCACTATTAATTGGCGACGATTTTTATTACATCGGGCCAAGAAAAATTTGTAATATATATGTATAAAAAACTTTAATAGACATGAAGCAAAAATTTCTCTGTTATTTACATTACTTTACATAATATGTAAAATTGATTTAACTGACTTGCGCCTTTTCTTTAAATTATTTAAATTTTTTTTTTTTATCAAAATACAATCTACGTCTTTCTTTATATGGAACCAGTCAGCATTTTTTCAGCTTTTCTTTTCAGGCATATTTTAAGTTGCAGTGATTAATATTACAGATTTTTTTTCTGAGTGTACTATTCCGTTCTAGTGGTTTTATAATTTATGAAAAGCCTGCAGAAAAATTTGTAATCATTACTTATTTAGAATAATTTTTTATCAGTATATTTAAAATTTAATGACTCCTTGTAGCAAACGCATAATTATTATCCGGTACATAAAATTATTTATCCTAATATGTTGTCTTAAATTAAAACTACCATATTTAAGTTAATTTCAATATTCAAAAATAATACTCACTCTACGGAAAATCTCAAAAATTTAATTTTATAATTATCCTTTTAACTTCCCTTTAACTTTTAACTTCTTAAGTCAGCGTACACGAATGGCGCTTTAGTACTCCACGGTGAGAGGGGCTTTTACTGCCTTTGGGAGACGTAAATGAAGGCAGCGATTGCCTTCTACGTCTTACGGCCGGACTTAGATTGTAGCGTATATTTGCCTGTAGTAAGAGTTGTTTGAAAATGTCCAGTATGCCGGTATTTTCTTTCGCAGAACACTCCACGTAGCCGCAGTGCCAATCTTCGCACACAACCATTTCCGTAACTTCCATCTTCACCTGACGTTCGTATTCTTTAATGTCGATTTTATTGCCAACAACAACAATGGGTGGTTGATTGCCTTTTTGGTTGATGATCTTCAAAGAAATGATAGGAAAGGATATGATTTTCTTACAGGGAAATTAAATTACCAAATTAAATTGTCTTTAGCCGAAGCTTAGACCATCAGAAAAAAAAAAACTCCGAATAAGTAGAGTATTTAGGAAATTATATCTTAACAACAATATTGTGTGAATGTCTTCACATTCATGTACAATGATGGCTGGTCAAAGGCTAGACGGTAATGGCTCGAATTTCATAGAAAAAATTTTCATCCTTCTGCTATCAAGTTTAGATTTAAGGTAACTTCCCGGGAAAAGTCTTTAACTAGGCACTTTTAAAAGGCAGTCCAGTAAAATCATTACGAAGGAAAACTCAAATAGCTGTGGCAGCCTCTTATAGGACTTATGTGAGGTTAATCCATCCTGGTGGCGTCACGAGTACAGGGTGTTAGTATTTATTGCATAGTCTTTTTGTGTACACTTATCTGAAGGTTATATTTCCAATTGATTTAAAATTTAAGCAATTAATTAAAAAGTCAAAAAGACTGAAAGTAGGGTGTCTTTTTGATGAGTGTATATCCAAAGCAAACTAAAATTTTACTGGTGAATGTTATAAGGGTATAAACAAATGCTTCATAAAAATAAATTTAAATAAAAAATTTTAAAATCTTCTATTGTGTTAATAATAATTTTTCAAATTTGAGTTTTATTATTAAAAAAAAAACAAATTAAATAAATACCCTTTAGAGAAAATCACTTTAATTATTAATTTTGAAATATTTACTTACCATGCTACGTAGTCTCTCCACCTCATGCCAGGACTCTTTGTCATTCACTGCATAAACCAAAATAAAAGCGGCACCCGTTGATATTGACAATGTACGCATTGCAGGAAATTCAAAAGACCCTGAAGTATCCAATATGTCTAGTGTTAGAGCACAGCCGTCGGGTAATTCATATTCGCCTCGATGCAATTCTTCAACAGTTTGTTTGTAACGTGGATTGAATTTGTCGTAAAGAAATTGTGAAATAATACAAGTTTTGCCAACATTAGCTGCCCCCATAACCACAACACGATGCTTCTGTTTATGCATCGAGTGAGACGGTGATCCACTGTTGTGTTTACCGTTTGTGGTTACACAGGTGGGATAGTCGGTGCTGTTGGCGCGTGGTGTGCATTTTAAGACCGATGTTAATGAAGGAAGACGGAGTCTTTGACACGGACCTGGCATGTTTGCGATTTTTGCAGTACAACGTAGTCTTTCAGTTTTACTCTCTTGGCGCCGATTCTGAAAAATGTAATGAAAAAAGTGATTACATATTTTTACAGCAATTTAGAGTAGTAAAAATTACAAAAAAAATTAATAATTTTTTAAAAAGAAATTTTATTATTTTCTTTAACTACAAGGATATTTCCTAAAAAATATATATAATTTCGTTACCGATTTGTATTTCGTTCTTATCTATTTGATTTTCGCCAAAAAAAAAAAAAAAAAATGCAACCATCTAATTATTTTTATGTAACGAAAGTGGTACATGATGTTTCCTAAAATAACTTTCTCATTTTAGTCTCATAGAAATCTTTTTCTTAATTACTTTTCTTTTCTTGATCTTCGTATATGCAGAATAACAAAGTGGTTCTCCCAGTCCACATATCCGATGTGTTTTTTCTTTAGAGCTTTATAACTGTGAGTTGGTAACACTGTATTTGCAAATTTATTTAACAGCTGATATTTTCTTTATATTTACTTTGGCTTAAGATCTCATTTCCACTAGAACTATTTTTACTGATTTATTTCGAAAAACCAGAGATAATTGGGCATTTGGAACTGAACTTTAGAAGCTCTTTGGTGCCCTAAATATTAGCGGCGGCCAAATAACCAAAGTCATACAGAAAGATTATTGTTATTCTTTAAACTTTTAATTCTAAAGAAACACCTCACATTAAAAACATAAACTCAGAGGTGGCAAACCTTTGGGATAAAAAACCTTTGACCACTTATCGCCTATGCTACATTAAAAGGAGCAAATATAGGGACTGAGGGGAAGTAAGCAAAACGCAAACAAAATTATAATGGAAAATTTTAAATACTTTAGAAAAGAAATAATTTTAAAGTCTTACAAATATTTTCTTTCGTTTCTATTTTCTCCCCTTTTTTTCTAGTTTTAAATTTAAAAATTTTTTTTTTCATTCTTGACAATTTTTAATACACATATCTTCCCCTGCAGGAGTTACGCAAAATGTAAAGATATATCGAAAAGATAGATATTACAATTATATTACAATTACTAAAAAAAAAACTAATAATTATTAATATTAAATTTAAAAACTAATAAATTTGATTAATTTAAATAAAATAAAAATATCTATAAGATCACTTAATTAAAAATTAGAAAAATTAAACAAAAAATAGATGAAAATAAATTATTATTATATTCTCCACAGTGGCATTCTATAAGCGAGAATTTTTGATTTACTCTTCTTCTGAGATGTATCTTTTCTCTGTTATTTTACTCCGACTTCTTATAATGCAAGATATATTTTTATAAAATTGAAAAAGCTCTGAATGTGGTACAGTTGTGTTCAATATAATATTCTTAGCGGAGATACTATTACAAAGTTTTTTTTACAACTTTTTGTGCTTCTTGTACTACCGAATTATGACCAGCAGAGAGAGCCATCCCACCCGTATTTGTTATCATATTGATTTCAAGAAAATTCTTATCCTCGTAAATGCTCTTTAAGCGCAGTTACTGTTTGCAGAACCAACAATTTATTGTAATAAATTATTATAATTCGTATTATTTTCCTTAAAATGTTTCTAGCGAACGCAACAATCAACTCCCAATTTCAGAAAGCGTTGGTCTGCCACACTGTTTGGTTTGATGATTGTTGGGAGATCTTCTTACACTGGAGTTAACCATAATATACAGTTGAGTACACATTAATTGAACTGGAATTACTGACGAGTATTTTAGCGCAAAGTCAATGCTTGTAGAACGAGGGGTAGGAGTAGCACGAGGAGTATTATATGCAACACTATACTCAGTAATATTATCTGATCTTATTTGCAGCAGCTTACAAGTAGCTGCTACACGCTTATGAGCGTAGTTCTCACCCGTATTGTAGCAGGAAGGAAGAATATGAAAAGCGAGCTTTCACCTCTTGTTTCACTTGTCGGTGTGTATGAACTCGTCAATTAAATCAGTTAAAATATTTGTTTTACTCCTTGTGCGCTTAAGTATACTCTTCTATTGTGTTATAATCCAGTTACCAGCAACATCATTTTATCTATGAACGTTGATGTACGAGTACGGATTGTGACCATTTTTAAATAATAAATATCCACATTTCTATCATGGAGTATTCTCGTGTGTGTGTGTGTGTGTGTGTAGCTGTTTTACTTGAAGTGGAAGACTAACATAAAGCAATTACAATTAAAAAATCAAAAGCGAGATAATTCTAGATGAATAGAGCTACATAGTAACATGGTAACGTGGTTACATAGAACAAATGTTGTAATAGTGGGGTTAAAATGTGGTTTCAATTTATATTATGCGGCTGCGAAATATGGAGCGTGGATGCCGGAAGCCGAAAATATATTTCAATTTCATTCATATTTGCTGGGCAGCATGGTGAGTACATGTTTCGCAAATTCGAAAAAATCAACAACTGAATGTGGGTCGCAACTGGCTATTGCTGTTCAACTGGTAAGTTTATTAGTGGGGGTGCGATACCTCTTTCCAGCAGTAATGAAATAAAATATTATAATAATTTTTTTCAGTCTTCATATAACACGCAATTTAATTTTTGCTGGAAGTTTTAAATTACGAAGACGGAAGCACTGAAGTTACATTTAACTGGTAATGCATATACAGGGTGTGATCAAAAAGTAACCGCTATAACGCTTTCCTTTCATCGGTGTCTTCACTTTTGCGAAGAGGAAAAAGTCAGCGGTGGACAAGCCCTTGAATACTGTGCTTGAGGCATGATTATGGTTTTGTTTTGGTCCAAAAGCTGGCCCACAAGCATATGTGAGTGAGCATATATCCATGGGTTTTCCACAATTCTGTATGCTCCTAACGAATTGCTTCGCATAATCTCTAGTTAGTATTCCTTATTTACCGTACGAGCTTGTAGCAAGAATTCAATTCAAAGAAAATAGTACGTAAAACCTTCACATTTGACCGTCTTCTGGACGCTTCCATTGGAATGATTGGGTTTTGGTTTCAATGTCATAGCCATACACCCATGATTCGTCTCCATTTATGACCGTTTTGCGTAAATGTGGATCGTCGTTCAACAGCTGCTTAGCCCTGTCCATGCGACTTTATTTTTTACTCAAATTTTAGCAATTTTGAAGCAATCTTCGCTGCCGCACGTGTCATGCCTAAAACATACGTAAAATTTACTTGGCATGAGCCCAAAGGTATGCCAACCTCATCAGCATCCTCTCTAATAGTGTTTCCAAAATCATCTTTTTCATTGCTTCAAAGTTTTCATCAGTCGTTGACGTGCTCGTGCGACCAGGATGAGCATCACCATTGACATCTTCTTGGCATGCCTTAAAACGGGTTTACCATAATTGAGCTTATGTTCTGCTCATAGCAGTGTCAACCATACTCGACATTTCAAATGTCTCTGCACATTTCATTTCATTTTTTACAAAAAATTTAATACAGTTTCTTTGATCAATTTTTTCGAATATGAAAAAATCGAAAATCACATCTAAACATGACTAAACTTTTTATCTGTCAAAAACAAACTGACAATTGAAAATTGGCTGATATTGCCAACATATATAACAGACATGTGCACTAATCTAATTTGAAACTAATGGTCTTTTCTGAACACACCTCGTATATCTGACGACATTCGTCCCCGTAAGCCCAGCGAAGTAAAAACCAATAAAAAATTACTACAAACAATCAGAATACAACTCTGTCTTCTGTATAACTAAACATTTCTTATAATTCCGGCATAAACAATTGCTTATATAGGCGGGATATACCGAATGCTGCTGGTCTTGGAAAAAAAGTACCACCTGCAACTACCTGCAGACTGTATAAAGAAACGCCGATAGAAGTAAGGCGGTCATACCCCAAATAACACAAGTAAAGTTGCCTTAACACCCAATGATTCTAAGCCGGTTCTCCTAAAATAAATCTATGTAGTATCTATGAGTATTATTTCACCTTTGCAATGGTTTTCATTAAACTATTAAATTCTCTTTTACATTAAAAAGAAAAAAATTAAATTGGTTTCACAAAATTTCACATCAGTTCCCGGCACAAAATTTATTAAAATTGTTGCTCTCTTTATTTCACGTTTGCTGTTTTTTCTTGTTTTCTTTAAAATTTTGCATTAATAAATACTTAAACTATATGAAAATCTTTTCAACACATATTTACTTTTTATATGTATATGGAAATTTGAACAGAAAATTAAATTATTTTGTTAACACACACTTAACACGGTTGGCACAATAACTGTACGCGGAAACGGAAGCCGATGTATTCAGTTGGCGATTTTCCCAAAGCCTTTTCTAATATTTCCGAACTCCTCTATTAATTTTACTTATTGTATCCTCTCCTAATGCTTTTATATATATTTTCTTTCAGCATATTATTTTTTGGCAATTTTTTTTAAGCTTTCGCTGAACTGAATTTAATATTAAAAATTGTGGCTTTCAGTTCTGGACTGCGCGAAAGTTAGGAAACTTATGACCGTTCTAAGACCTTGGGCAATGGTTTTATGTATCAAGGAAAGTAAAAAGACTTTACAACTGTTCTCACTTTTGCACAGCACACATACACATGCACTTTTTACCAGGTACTTTTCTCTTTGCTGGATACATTTTCAAGCATGAAATTTTCTCTTTTATAATTTTATATAAGTAGGTAAATGGCAAAAACAATAGGGTGGTATAAATTTATTAGAAGTAGACAAGTTTTATTTAATATTTATTATATATGATACCTTCCGAATTCTGAAATTAATGTTTAGTTTGTTTTATTTCTTAAGTAAATATATTTTATTTTATTTGCTTTTGCAGATAATGAAGGCCTACTCCTTATTTTGTAGATAACCTCTCCTTTTGTAACCACTTTGTAAAGCACTTTGTAACTCCCATTTTGTCCCCAACATCATAAAATGTTGAAGTTAATCGCCCAATATTCAAAACAGAGTCATTTAGAGTAAGAATACATATGAAATATTACCGATATTCTTTTAATAGTGACACTCACTTATAACGAAATCGATTACAAAGAATTTAGGGTTTTAGCGAACTAAAACCAAAGAGCGAATATTTTACTTGAGATTTTCGTAAAAAAAGTCATCATATAGAGAACGTTTAGAAGGAACTACGAAGTATATTCCATAAGTATTTGTGTGATTACAAAAATGTTTTTAATATATTCAGTACAACAGCTGGCAATTGTGCTCAGCTGTTTCGTGTTTTCAGTGAAACGCTTACACAGCTTTTTTTATAATTAATTTTATGGATTTTGTAAACTTTTGTTTTGAATGGAATTATTTAATTGGAATTATGTTAAATAAATATTTATATACACTCGCTACTCTTATTACAGTATCCATGCAGTTCGTTGTAAGTGAGCTTTACTGTAATGTATTGCCATTGTATATAATTACTTTCTCTTTTCATATACCGCATGTGTAATTTTTGAGAGAGCAGTTTTACTAGGAACAGTAATTTATACGTTGCCGGTTTAAGTACTCGTATTAGAAAATGGGGGTTAATAATTCTGCAGGGGAACATTCCTCCATTCCTACACCAGTGGAATATTAACTATCCTTTATTGCTGAGTAGTAAAAGCCCTGTTGCTTTTTTCCTTCTTCTTTGCCATTGACCTTGTTGCTCAACTTTCAAATTATTGTTTTCATTATCATCATGTTTAGATTTGTTTAGGAACTGAAAAAAACAAAAAAATACGAAAAATTGAGAACGATGATAAATAGAGACAATCACACGTGGGTCTTGTTATTGTGCAAAATGGGAAAATTGGTTCGGGATTGTAGCATCGACAGCTATGCTATGATATTAAATACTGTTCACAGACTTTGATGAACACAACTTACTTTTAGGTCATTAAATTTTCAAAAATGGAACAAAGAGTTTTATAAAAATAATTTTTTATTTTACAAGCGGATACTTTTAACGAACATTCATTATTATTATTATTATTATTATTATTATTATTATTATTATTATTATTATTATTATTATTATTATTATTATTATTATTATTATTATTATTATTATTATTATTATACCTAAGAGTATATATTGATCAAAATTTTAAATGGAAAAGTCAATCACAAGCGTTGCAGAAAAAGCTAAGAGGAACTGCTTATATGTTATACCATTTATCAAATTGTTCCACTCCGGCAGTACTTCGCCAGGTGTACTATTCGCTTACTGAATCGTACATAAGACATGGTATAACCGCTTGGGGTGCGTCTACATATTTTAAGAGTATTCAAAACAGCCAAAACAGAATACTAAAAATAATGATGAAGAACTACAACAATAATATAGTTAAAATAAACAATGCAGGAAGCACAGTCAACATTAACGACGTAAATTACTTTCAAGAACAAAATTTGAGCAGACACCTCAATGTGTTAGATGTTAAAAGTCTTTACCAATCAACAATAGTCAATGAATTCCTGGATGATGTCAGATTCCGAAATATTATAAGTCATAAACATAACACCAGACTGCAAGCTGCAGGAAAATTTACAGTACCAAAATATGATAATAGCTATGCAAGAAGCACTTTGGATGTTATACTACCAACAATTCTGAATAAATTGCAAAGTAATTTAGTAAATTTACCTAATACGAAAAAAAGAAAAATGCTTGTTAAGAAATTTTTTTTGAATTACAAAGGAAATTAACCGACTTCTTGGTTTTTCCCCCCCTTCTTTTATTTGTCACTTTTATACACATTTTTCCTTTTTTCTTGCCGTAAAATATATAAAAATAAATATAAATAAATAAAATATATACATACATATTTACATACTTTTAAACATAATGTTTAAAGCAATGAATGCATAATATGATATAAAACTTTTGTAAATAATAAAATAGATTAAAATAACTAATAGTCTGCAGACAAGCCAAAAGGCTTCGCAGACTGTGTATTGATATTTTTAATTGAAATTGTTATTTGAAAAAAAGAGAAATAAATAAATAAATGAAATAAAAAAAAAATAAAAAAAAAATTATTATTATTATTATTATTATTATTATTATTATTATTATTATTATTATTATTATTATTATTATTATTATTATTATTATTATTATTATTATTATTATTATTATTATTATTATTATTATTATTATTATTATTAAACATAATAAATAAAAATAATATTGAGAGAGGTTCTTTAAGTTGCTAAAGGTCAGTTATATGTTTGAAGCTTTTAATATTAAAAAATCCTAAAAAATTTCTGGAAATAAATAAATAACAAGAAAAAGTACGCTGTTTCTTATGAGGTGAGTTTTAACGGGTTTCCTAATACTTTTATATTTTTAGGTACATTGATTTTATATCGGAAACAGTCAGTAGTGGCCATCCTCATTGAAAATAGAAATATAAAAAAAATAATAGTTAAAACTAAAAACTTATTTAAAAAAGTTATCAAAAAATATTGCACTGGCTGCTACTAAATCCATCTTGTGAGTTATGTTGTGTGCTTCTAGTGTAGAACCTTTTGCTGAATTCATTAATCTAATCATGACACTCAGGAAAGTGGCAGGCCCTACACAGGACACAGTTTGCAGGTTTAAGGATTAATGATTTTTTTTCATGATGCTTGCCAGCCGTTTAACGAGAGACGACAGTATTGGTTGTTTATAAGGCATCTTTCCTCTCACTGCAAAGAATGGTCTGATAAAAAAAATAATGCGCCCAAGATTGTAGGTTCAGTTGCCATTTAAGGGACTCTGTTGGTTTCATATCATGGGAAATGGCTTCTGCAACATTAAATATTATTCTACTTAGTAAATTCAAGCACAGTATCTCATACATGCATATGTATGTAAATATATAATATGTAAATTAGATTTTAAATAAAATTTAATGGATTTTTCCTTGAGATGAATAGCCTTCCTAAGCCTTTTTTATTTTTAGCGATATTGTTATTGTTATTTAATAAATATTTTTTTTTAACAAATACATATATTTAGTAAATAATTTTATTTAATAGTATTCAATAATAATGGGCCCCTTGTCTAATTTCTTTAATTTTTATGTTTAAGGTGGGGTTTAATATGCTCTAATATGCTTTAATATGCTTTTTCGTTAATTTTAAAGGGTGTAACTATTTTCTGTTTTTAAAATTGAAAGCTGTCCAAAAATGGGAAAATATGAAAATTAGTTTTATGGCCTGCCATTGTGATTTTTAATTTATTCGTCGTTGTTACAGAGAGTATTTAAAATTATTTTTTTTTTTTTTTTAATTTTTTTTTTTTTTTTTTTTTTTTGATGGATCGTCATTGCTGCTTCGAGGGGTGTTTCCACGAAGGTAATTTTTCTTCTTCTTTTCCTGGAATCTTCAGTTCTAATACTGATTTCTGTATTACTTCAGAACGGAAATAAGCATCGTCTCTCACAACCTTTATTTAGGCCACGTCTGGGCCGTCATTCTATGCTGCTAAAGCATCGAGATCCGGTTTTTTACTAGCTAGTAATTCGAGTTACCTTACCACGTGGTTTCAATATCTCATCCTTATACATATATTAGCACATATACTATATATATATATAGCATAAATATATAATGATTTTAATTGTCGTATAAAATGCTATTATTATTAGAAAAGTCAGTAAATTAACAAGGATCTGGTAGATTTCGGGTTTTTCCTCTATAGAAATGTTATTTTAAAATTTCCATACCGAGTCTATAAAAAGCACTTCCAACTCTATAAACAATTCTAAGAATTATAATCGAATTGTTCTTACAGGCTCTTACCTTTGGCATTACGGAATCGTTACTTACTATTCTCGTGCCACATTTATCAGTATTATCTATGCTTATTTATATATAGAGAAATCATAGCTTATGTACTATAAACACATAATTATTCATAAGCTTATTCATGCATCTTACAAATGTTCCTGCAGCAGGATAAAACGTGACACGTACGTACGTTTAGATCACAAATGCAATATTTTAATAATTTCACATGTTTCCTTTGATGAAAGCTTCATAGATTATTTAAATATTCTTCTTTTTTTTCTTTATAATTTTATTCACTAGAAGTTCTTATTTCTAGGCAGCAAATGTGTTTCCTAGCAATGGCTACCATGTGCTTAACATGGCACATGTACCTATTTAAATTTAAAGCTGCCGTGTAATGTATATGGATGTGTGTATATATATTTGTGTTTGTATTTCCAAATGGCATTTACAATTTTGTTCGCTTATATAAGTACAGATGTACAAAATTTTAAATTGATTTTGTGAATAACCCAACCAACATTTTATTGCAAGTAACAAATTAAAATAATTGCTTAGTTGTTACACTTGAAATCACGACTAACTCTATTCCGCACCACAGTTTATTTATATGCATGGAAAAAGACGACAAATACACACATACAATGCAATTTTGAGATAAAATCTTGGTCAAAAAAAAAAATATCAGCTGGGATGGGGGAAAAAAATTGCCAGTTTCTATTTTACCATTGTAGAAAATACTTTAATATATCATGACCACTGGAAGGTCAGAACGTCTCACTTTCAATAAGTAAAGAAGTCATTCTATTCACACAATTTTCAGAAAATCACTCATATATATATATAAAATATTTTTCTACTTTTATAAATTTTCAGTTGAATGTCATAGAGAGATAAAAGTTTCAATTTTTGTAAAATCTATAATTTATAAAAATATAAATAAACAAAGGTCTTAAAATTTATAAATTTAATTTTGAATTAATAAATTAATAAAAATGTAAATATTTGTTTTTTTATTCATATACTTATTAAAATATTACACCAACAAACAAAAGCCCCAATGGTTATTTTATATGCAAAAAAAAATATAATATATATATAAAATATTTATTTATTTATTTTATTTACCAAATATTACAATTATATGAATATAATTGCAATATGTATAGAAGCACTGGCTACTGAGGCCTTTAGCTTCTGGCTCCTCGGCGAATTGAACCCCTGACATCTGCGTAACAGGCGGGTATACAAACCATTATTATTATTATTGTTATAATTATTATTATTATTATTATTATTATTATTATTATTATTATTATTATTATTATTATTATTATTATTATTATTATTATTATTATTATTATTATTATTATTATTATTATTATTATTATTATTATTATTATTATTATTATTATTATTATTTTTATTATTATTATTATTATTATTATTATTATTATTATTATTATAATATCTATAATCTATATATATATATATATATATGTATATAAAATACGATATATTGTATACAAACATAAATACGAGATATACATATATATATATATATATATATATATATATATATATAAATATTTATATATATTTTCGATACTAAGTAAATTTGCTCATTTTAAAAAATAAGTTATGATATTAATAGGATTCATCGGACGTAGGCCGATCGAAAATTATATTATGAATACGAATTTAAAGGCTCTTTTTTTTTCTATAGTAGTATAGCGAAGCACACGGTTCTAATATGCCTTGTTGGCGCAAATGGTTTTGTTGTAATCGTTGTTGTATAAAGTTTTAATTTTACCGTAGAAGTCAAAACGTTTTATAAAAGCACGTCAAGAAACACAAAATAATTTTAAATTCCATGAAAAAGTTCACACTCACAAAAATCTGTTATTCACGAAATATTTTATTCCTGGAGAAACACAAACAACCAATCTTGCGTATTTGCAACATTTCTGTGGCAGATACAAAAAATAAATGGGCACCACCTACATAAATGTGTTTATGGGTTTTTAAATGGCAAAAAAAAAAAACGTGGAAGCTCTCTGTCTTCATTAAATACTGTTATAAAAGCATTAACTTAATGTTTTTGTTTTCAACAATTTCAATTGAAGATAAACAGGTAATCACTTGTTTCTGCACGTGCTTAATAGAAGACAATTTAAGTCGAGCAAGCAGAGAAACATTGGAACTGAAAGCCCATGAATAATTTGTCTTAATTTTAATTTTGAAACCTTCCAAAAAAAATTATTTAAGTGATTTCCTAATAAATGGACATTAAAAGTTGCCTGTGGCTAAAATGCGATGTATTATTAATGTAGTAATTCCTTTATAAGCATTAGGCATTCCTGTTGCGGTACACCGCACTAATTCCATCGCCTCCCACTGTTCCGTAAGCTTTACTATTACTAAGAAAACATTTTCGTATCAAAGGAAAGGTAGCGGTAGGAGATTATTATATTTTGGAAGCTGTACTCCTTCGCTCATTTATGTATGCGTGGATGTGTGCGTGAGTTGAACAGCCTTAATTAAAAGCATTGTATTCATTAGCGTTTCGCAATTACGTTTTCGCCATAAACCCGAATTTTTATTTATACTTGGCTGGAAAAAAAATTATTCTCGCCTAAAAAGGTGGCATCCTTTTCCAAAAAATCTCATCAGAAATTCCTTCGAAATACGACAAGCCAGCCGTCTTTTCCAAGCAACAGAGATACAACAATATGGCTGTCATTAAGCAATTAATTTCGAAACCATTCGAAATCCATATTTTCACGTATATTTTTCTTTGGCACTGGCATAGTTGCTTTGGAACTCACTGGATTTTTTTGTAAAAACTTCGAAGTGCACTAATTCACATGCACGATCCATGATTGTTCAATTTTTCATATTAAATCCGCGAGTGATATCAATAGTGCCATGAGATTCCGAAAATAGTTCACTCAGAAGTTCGCACTATAAAGTTTCCATCGTTTTTGACTTTCATACCTTATAGCAATAGTATATCCCCTTAAACGGCAATAAAGTTTCTAGAAAGGATCAAATAGAGCAAAAACTTTTTTCGTTAGAAAATTCTTGTTGTTGTTACTTTTTTTATTCATTTTCTTTTGCCGAAGATTTTATTAACCAATGTGGCAGAAATTAATGTCGGTTATTGGTTTTATAATGCTATCGGTGATCGGGAAACAGCCGGAAATGAAATGAGTGAATTGTTTGGGAAATAATCACATAGGTAAAGCGAATATTTTTTTTGTTAAAGGGTTGATAATGCAGTATTTCGTACTCAGAAGCTAAAAGTAAAACAATATATAACTTCACATACGATATGTGGAATAAACGTGCATGCTAAATGCTCAGCATTTATCGCGTCAGTATTTACGGTGCCTCCGTAGGTGAATGAATAATGCCCCGCCTATTAAACCGGAAGTTGCGAGCTTGTTTTCTGCCTAGATACTCTGTGTGTTTTCCTGTGGACAAGCAAAAAAAAAAAAAATAGCAGGTGGTACTTGTATTAAATATACAAATGTATGTAGATATCTGCATACTCATATCGTCACCAGAAATGTGTATCAATATAACAAAAATAATATTGATTTTTTTCAATTGTAGAATTCTATATGGTTTCAACATTTGTGAATTTAAAAAAAATTACGATATTGTATTTTTTTTAATATAAAAATAATTTGGCATTTTATGTAACGATATGTATGTGTATACTTTTAACATGTGAGTGCTATAATGCACTCACATCCTAAAATAACGAAAAGAAAACATATCTTTGGAATGAGTATTAAACTGTGCCACGTGTCGCTAACTATATTTAAATTGTAGCACACTTTTTTATAAAAAAAAAAACCATAAAATAAATACGCAACTTTGACAGCATAACCACAAAAATTTTTTAAGGCAACAAAAAATGCTGATCCCTTAACGTTATAAAGTACCCGAACGTAAATATGCCAAGGGTTGTATAAAACCCTTATAAAATATTTATATAATACATTTTCTAATATTAAAAGCGAATGAAATGTAAAACAAACTCCTTTTTATGGATTCACAACAACAGCGTTTGCATTATTTGTATTGAAAAGAAAGCAGATAATGTATTGTGTTAGCCATAATGTTGGCTTACCAAGAATCTCCACAGCGTCTTTAGGGTAAGTGAAATCATATTTGTGAAGGGTGCACAAACTAGATTACTTTTCTCTAAACTAAAATTTAACATGTATTATATTTGATTTTTATTCGCTTTGGCTTAGTCACAAAGTATTCTGGTATTAGAAGTATAAAATATTATCTAATATTTTATACGAATGCCGAACAATTCAAAATTATAACAATAAACTTGCAAGTGCATATAAAAATTGTAATTGAAACAATAACATTAAAAAAAATTCTAGTGAGAAAAAATATATAAAACTATAATAGCAAGTAAAAGTGATATATTCAACTGTGCCGAATTTTATATACACTTCTCTATATAGATGTGTTCTCTAAAAGAAAATGAGCAAAAAGGAGATTTAAAAAAAATAATAATAATTCTTGAAGAATTCAAACACAGTGTTGCCGAAATATTTTTGTTTTATATTTTGTTATGCTTTTGTTTATCGTCTTTTCAATCATATATATTTTTATTATATTTTATTCGGAATTGAAGATCTACTCGGATTTATATCTTATATCTACATATCTATTATTGAAATGCAGCCGCAAGTATGACTGCGATCAAAGTAGTATGACTTTTACACGGTTGTTCTAGGTTTGATACCATTTAAGGTTTCAACGGCATTTTTCTTTATTTTTTTTTTTTTTTTTGTAACTACAAATCTACGATGTAATATTTTGGGTATAATTTTAGGTTATTCATAACCTGATTTTGCTGATTTTTACCAAGAAAAAGTCTAAGGATTTTAAAATTGTAGACCAAATTTAAGCTCGATTTCCCCCACTACAAATATACAGAAGAAATACAGAACAAGCAGATAAATCTTAAACAACTCTTTTTATAAGGTTCAAAAAAATATATAAACTTTAAAAAGTCGCAAATCGATTTTATACAATATAAATTTCATTACACACAACCAAACACAAGCCCCCACCCCCCAAAAAAAACCCATTAATACCCTTTTTGGAGAAGGGTATAATAATAGCAAATGTTATTATAAGAATTGTTAATATGCCCTTTGCAGTCATAAGAAATGTATGAGAGTTGAACATTCATTAGTATTTTTGGGTTTGCAAAGGGTGGTACTCAACGTATGTCACTACTCATGCAACATATGGCGCCAGCATTATGTGAAAGTAATAGTGCTATAAAAGACAGAATAGAATTTTGCAGGGTCACTGGTGTCCGATTGCTTTCATCGTAATGGCTATTCAATTTGTAAACTCAGAAATTATTTTAATTTGTTTCATAAATGACATAATTTGGCCGATGCCATTCCTTTGGAGGTTTGTTTCAAGAGGTAGACCACTTTTGTAATAAACTGAAAAAAAATGTCAAAAACAAAAATGCATCGTTTCTTCGAATGGTCCGCACATTATTCAGCTCGATACGTATCACTGCTTTTTTGATCTATAAATAAGATCAGTCACGAAAGTTAAAAATAAGGCGCTACATACACCTGGCCAGCGCTGAAACAAATCTTTCCACCCGATTGTAATATGGTGGCACAGTGCGTATACTTATTGTGAATATCAAACATTCTGCTAATCATACGCCCACGAGATAAAACAATTACCCGAACATTTTAAATTTTAATTGGAATGCTCACAGTACGAACTAAAGACTAGATGGATTCGGAAATGTTAACTCCCAAAGTGATATATTTAAAATAATCTATTAATAATAATCTATAGGTTTATTAAAGATGTTATGCAGCTTCCAGATTAAAGCATGAAAATACTTTTATAGTTGTTAAATGTATTTAATTTCCTTTTCCGCTTGTTGGCAAAATGTAATTGCAGAATTATTTCTAAATTATTTGTCAGTTGCAAGGGGTCGTTTTTACTAATAATAATTTGAAATTGCCACCCAGCGGCGTTTAATTTCACTTATCGCCGCATAGTGAATACTATTCATAAAACCTCAGTAACAAAGTATTAAATTTAAT
Organism: Ormia ochracea; assembly: GCA_963402855.1. NCBI lineage: Eukaryota > Metazoa > Arthropoda > Insecta > Diptera > Tachinidae > Ormia > Ormia ochracea. Next base: position 37,817,144 of record OY727109.1, read on the forward strand.
AGCTGATTGCAGTTGAGTGTAAAACATTATGCATGATATCCTTTAAGCAATTTCCTTTTGTTTTGGCTTTTTTGTGTGTTTGGAAATAACCATAATCCATTTGTAGTAAAAAATAAAATTTAATTTATTGAGAGCGTATTTAATTTTAGTTTTTCATTTTGCATTATTTATACATTTTTTTTTTTTTTTTGCTGTTATTTCACTTGTTGCATTAACATTTTTTCAGCTCCCTTCCATTTTTCTTTTTACCAACGCCAAATTCGAAACTTTTAGTGGTTTACTTCATTAATATATTTAATGCCCGGTATTAAATAGTGGCCCATAAAATAATAATTTTTAAACAAATCTCCGAAACTCAAGAAATTATAATCATAACAATCATATTCTTCCGCCAACTTTAATAGTTATTCTTATTATCATCTAGACTGTGATGCGAGTCTGCTTTAACTTTTACCTGATTTCTATTGGATCCATATCTCTTGGCTGTAAACTAAATACAATATATGGTTACACGCCGATCTACTTAAATGCAGAGAAACAATATGCACATCATAAAGGCCAAAATTTCTGCTCATGTAACTATTACCAAAATGTTTAAGCTTCACAATTAAAAATACAAAATAATTTTATTAATATAACAGAGTTTTATTTAAAAGAAAAATTAGACGACCTGAAGCCTGAACATATAATCATAATTAATAATTATAATTTTATTAATAAAAGTAATTTTTTGCTACTCCGAAGTTTGAGTGAAAATATCTCATTACATCTGTTCCCCACAAGCTGTTACAAATCACCAAATGAAACATATCGGTTGAATAACAAGTAATAAAAAAATAATTTATTCTACTTTTTATTTCAAGGAAAACTCATAAGCAATTGTCTGACATACTTTTAATTGTTCCAATTAAAACCAACTTTTAGCACTTTCATTACACACATGTAACACATCATGACATGAAAAAGTTAATTTTCCGGAAAACCCATTAAAAATATTTAACGTATCGAAATTTACGTATTTAAATAACAAAACACTAATAATCGGTAGAATATAAACACATAATTAAATTTAAATGCGCCACCTTTAAATTAATTTGTCAATTTAATTAAAATTACTTGTTCATATTCAAAGCAAAAAAAAGTTTTATTTTATTTCATACATCTTTGTAACGTATCCATGAGTACATACCACATTAGAGGGGAAAATGAAAGGAAATGTGTTGTAATAAAATGCCTGCCAATTAGCATTTGCCAACATATTTATTCATGTCGCTGATTCTCTAATATTAATCACCTTAAGCAATGGTAGACATACGATTATTCCCTACACTATTCATCCACATGCCATTAGCATAGCATTATTCATACTGAGAGCTACTAACATTTCCTTACCTGTTGTCAACAGTACCAAGAACACTAGATAGACTTAAATCTATTTTTTCACAAACACACACACATACGAGGTGTGATAAAAAAATAACTGTTATTTTCAATTTTTTCCAAAAGTATTTATTTTTACATCAATAAATATCATGTCGCCTTCAAAGTAATCCCCTCGTATATAATACACTTATGACAGCATTTTTTTTAATCCTCGATATCCTTTGGTATCGCCAACAGCTCCTGTAGAAAAAGGCTTTCCTTTAATCGGTGTCTTTAGATTAAAGTTAGATTAAGGTTTTGTTTTTGGGCAAAAACTGACGCACAAGCATCGATGTGTGAACTGCTGCGTTAAAAAAAATCCGTGATTTGTTTTTCCACAATTCTGTGCACTCCTGACAAATTGTTGCAAGCAAACGGCGCATAACTTTAGAGTTAATATTCCTTATTGACCATACGACCCTGTGGCAAGAATTCATGATGCACCAAGGAAAACCTTCACATTTGACCGTACTTGACGTGGTTTTTTCGGTCTTGGCTGCTCTGAAAGCTCCCATTGGAATGGTTAAAATTTGGTTTCAATGTCATAGGCATACATCCATGATTCGTCATTAGTTATGAGCAAATCTGGAACGTCAAAGAGCACCTCAAACACGACTACCCTTTTTATCTGTCAAAAACAAATTGACAATCCAAAATGTCTGATTGATATTGTCAGTATATATAACCAAAATGTGTACCAACATTACATAAAAAAATGCCGAAATTTGAAAATCAGGATTTGTTTTTTTATCACACCTCGTACACACATGAGAGTACATTGCCAAATGTTGCTCATCATTTTCCATTAGCGATTATAATCGGAGAAACTCACAAAAGGCAGTACTGCAATATAATGAGTTCTTTGAGGCAAAGTAATAAAATTAAAGGACTTGCCTTAATAAAGCTTTTAATCTTTTTATATAAATGTGATTCATTACAGTGATAATATAATTATGGGCGATGTGCTTTGCAGAATAGGAAAAAGGATTTCTGATAACAATGCAACCATAAAAATTAACCCAAAAAATATTTGAAAAATTTTAAAATTTTTTTGAAAAGATTCTAAACAAAAATAATAAATTCTATATAATCATACACAACGTACACACATGTCCTTGCGTACACATGCCGCTATTAAATACAAAGCCATCGAAGCGAATACTCGCAGGCACGTGCTTTTATATGAAAATATTCAAATTCTACATCTGTTGATTTTTACCACGTGCTTAATTCAGCGTATAATTTGTCATAGAGGCGTTAGTCCTTGTGAAGGAGATTTGTATATACGTGTAAAAGAAAATTCAAAAAGGAAATCCTTAAAGAGTTTCTCCGACTTCCATTTAATTTGAAGCAAAATATTTTATCGCTTGCAAAAAGTTTTATCACTCTCAAATAACTATGTACTTGAGTTTATTTTCTATTTTATTTTTACGGATTATTGTAATGGGCGGCAAATCCAAATCTCGCATTAAGTAGTGCGTTAATTTTGGGCAGCCTATAAAAACCCGCCTGGCCACATACTACAAAGAAATCAAGGAAACTTTCCTAAATTTCACTTCAATATGTTTTTTTTTTTTTTTTTTTTGATTGTGTCACGCAGGCAAGTACGTAAGAAAAGGAGTTTTTCTTATGAATTGTCTAGGTCTTGTCGTTTTTCGCATATAATTATAATACTTTTCGTGTTTGAAATACAAAAAGGCAACCTCTCAATATTGTAAACATAAAAGAATTAACTTTACTTCATACAAATAAATTCCGCCGTTGTTAAATTGCTCGAAAAAGGGGGCCCATTAAAAAAGTTTTATTCATCTATTTTATTTTTCATAATTTAAATTTACAGTACCATTAAATTCTAACCGCAATCACATTTAGTTTTATGATTAATTTTTTAAAGTTATCAGTTTTGTATAATTCTGTCAAACGCAAATGGACTACGAAAATATAGACGAACGTCAGTGATTAGGCTTTTGCTCACACATGCATTACAGAAACTAAATATTTTACCTCATTTAGACAGAGACATTGAGGGACAGAAAATCTTAGAGCCTTCAATTTGTAAGTTGGTGTTTCCGTAACGCAAACCCCAAGGGGTTTTCTATAATATATCCAAAACTCTTTATTCCCATATGGCTTACAGTTCTTCCGTGTACTTTAACCAAATAAACAAATTTCTTATTGAGCTTTGCCTTCAAAATTTTTTTTCTCCACTTTTTCAGTAATACTAACACAGTAAAAGTATTTTTGAATAATAATTGGACAGAAGATGTTCAAGTGGCTTTGCAGCGCAATGCAGAAGCAATAAGAAATAAACAAGATGTTACAGATGTTTATTTTGCGAAATTGTAAACATTGGGGAATTTATTTCATAATAAATGTTACCATTAGCGTTTACATTTTCACTCTGGTATTTTATTAAGATGTAAACGTAGCATTATTTTTCCACCAGGAGCCATCCTTCCACATAAATGACATTTAATTTTATTCTACTTATTTAAAAGTGCTTAAAAGTATTTGATGAATCAGCAACTGCAATTAACAACATTGGCTAATGTTGCTTCAACGCATTTCTGTAGTTCCAATAAATGTAACTTTGCAACCTTTGGGGAATTCAAAGTACCCCTTTGCCAACTTTAACAGCTTGAACGTCTTCATTTGCATTTCTGTTTTCAAGTAATTCTTGGCTCTTCTATTGTGCAACTTTTTGCAAGAACGTTATTCGACTGCTACATTTTAAATGTAAATGATAATAAATTCTACTTTAAGAAGAAAGTAAATGTGCTCGTGTGTATGTATGTATGTGGGGATGTATGTATACGCCTACATATTTAGTTTATTAACATTCGCGATTAGCTTTTCGCTTGCATTTAAAGATTTTCCCACGACGAGTTTCTTGCTTACTTTGGCATATTTTATTAACTATAAAGTTATTTAATCAGATTATGCAAATCTTCCCTGACTTTCTTTATAAAATTGTCAATTAATCTTTTATTAATATTTGAGCAAGCACGTGCTGTGTTCTCCACACGTCTGCCCGTGCCAACAGCTGTTTAAGTACACATTTCCTCCACGTTCTCAATGCCATTTAATTATATTTTAGTACGCATGACCTTTTTATTATTAGCTTTGCAATCTCTAAAATACCTCCAAAGTGCTTTAACTTAGAAACATTTTGTGTAGAAACATTTTTCAATAAAATATGTTAGGGAGTATTACGTGTATGTCGCTTTAAGTAAGAAATGTAAATTATTTGTAGTAATGGAGGCATTTTTAGCCACATGACAAGTCTAAATGACAATACGAGGAAGGCTGGAATTAATTTTTTTATTTTATTTTCCCAATTAATCTATCCGTATATGCTTGGCTTCAGTGTGATTTAGGAGTTTCTGGTTGGTTGCCCTAAGCCAATGACTTAAAATTAACCTACTAATAGCAACCCAGAGGCGTGAAACTGCTCAAATAGAGGTGCAATTCACAGAGAAACTTCCAGAAATTAAAGTACCACCAAACTAGTTTTGCAATAAACCGATTGCTAAATACGTTGTACAACAAGTTGCAACAACTTGTTGGGAGCAAATGTGGTTGTCGTTGGGCATGACTCGACAGCATGTAAACCGCACCAAACTTTCAATATAATCAGAGTATAGCGACCATACAGTCTAGTTGTACTTCTCGTATTGTTTTTTATCACTAATTGGTGACCACGAACTAAATTCGTATTTTCTTAAAATATTTTTCATCGTTTTTTTGAGTTTGATGCCGCTTGTAAATTTAAATTTACCAATTCGGGTTTCCCAATTGTTGCTCTCAAGGGTACGTTGACCAGTCGCATTACTCTGCATAGCGATGCCAAAAGCTTTCAAGAGTACCAATACTTCTCTTTTGTACCAATATTTTCCTCCCATCGGAATAGCAAGTAACCTCCCTGAATGTTTCCGGTTATGTTTTAGCATTTCTCCCAGAAATATGTATTTTTTTCTTAAAAAAAGTACTGAATTATTTTAAAGAAATATTTTATAAAAAAAAATAATAATAAAAAAATAATAATAAAAATAAGTATCAGTAAGGTTGCTATAGAGGGGTTACAATGAACACTGCCAATGTGTAATTTGCGTGCTTTTCATACTCCGCTTAAAGTTTGAAATATCAAATGCTTTAAACTGCGAATTAATAATTTTTAAAATATCCTTTTTTCACTAATACAATTTTTTGTAAAAAATTATTCTTACCCAGACTTTTTTGCGACCATTTCTCCGGAAAGTTAAATATTCCTTATGAAAAGCATATGTTAACGAGGGGTACTAATTTCACATGGTGCCCCCCAACAGCAGCATATGTCTATAATTTGCTGGTCGATGCTGAGAAAAAATTTAAATATAATAATGGTTTCTGACGGGGTAAAGGAATTATAAGTTGTTATTAGTGATAGAGAATGCAAGGTATTTGGTTTCGAACTCAGCTCAGTTAATCTGATATTTGGTAGACTTATGTTAATTGTTTCTATTTTCATATTAGAGAATCAGGACTACAAAAATATTTACTTTGTTTTTGGAAAGAGAGAAATAGATAAAAATCTCGGGTATATTTCAGTTAAAAAAATATATCAATTTTTTTTCGTTTTCATGTAAATGTTCCATTCCTGATCACCAGTTCGGTTTTCGAAATCAACACTCTACGATTGTTTGAACTTGTATAAAATAGTGAGCTAACTATAGACAAAACATCAAACTCAGTCACATGAACGTATATAGTGACCAAAATATTTAACTTTAAGAGAAATAAAAAGTGTATATCATAGGACAAGTACTTTGTAATTTTAACCGTATCAATTTAAGTTAAAGCCAAATAGCTTATTAGTGTTAAGTATACTAGATTGCTATAAAATAAGTGCACCAATAGGTGTCATTTTGAAAAAAAAAAATTTAATTTTCGTCAAGTTTTTAACTAAAAGCCACCAATGCGATCTATAATATTTTATGTCCAAAAATGTCCAAAAAAAAAAAATCTTCCCAAAAAAAAACACCCTTCTTAAGCATCTTTACAAAATGTTAAGCCCAATCACGAATAAAAATCTCCTATTTGGAAGCAAATATTGTTTCATTATCCTCATCATATAAGTAATCTTTCCAATCTTCCCCATTATCTGAAATAACTCAATACGTGTACAAGGATACTCCTGGTTGGTTTGTCAGTATGTGAGTAAAATGTTGTGACTGGGAGCAAGATAAAAATTTCCCATTAAATTTAATTCTCTTTCTCTCTCGCTCTCAAAAAGGTAAACATGGACATTTTTTCAAAAACAATGGATGAGTCCAGCTAAATAATACGGAAGGGAGCTCAAGAGGGTTTTTGGTATCAACATTCATCACAAGCGGTAAGCTCTGCAGCACTTCTATTTCTATATCATGAGACTACGAACAAATCAGTACAGTGTGACCATGTTCGCGTTCAAATCCCACAACTGTTGGTAATTACAGTTAATTCTTATGTCAATAACTTTTTCGTTTTTATTTTATAGTTTTGAAAGTATTTATAAATATCAGTATATTTATGTTATATATGTATATGTATACGTATGTGTTATAAGTAACACAAATACATACAGATATAATTGTTATTTGAAATTCTTTTATTGTCGAGTAGTTCTTTTAACGGAGACTAAACAAGCTACCAACCACATCGGCTGTTCTATGTGAAGTACGAAGTTATTCGTTTGTCACAGTTGGGTTTCGAGTATATCTCAAGAGAACGTGCTACCAAATATAAATAAAACTATAATATCGTTTTTGTTTTAATTTAATATATACTTTTTCATTTTTAAATTTGAATGCTTCTCATCTCGTTTTACGCTTGACAGTATGACTATTTTATATTCTATATATTTATATGGTTTTAATTATTCATTATAATGTATAATACAGTTTGCATATGCTAGTTGTTGGATGCTTCATCGCTCGCTACAGATAAATATGCAAACTTTTATAATTAACTTACAATGTTGATTTTCTTTTCAAGATTTATCATTGAGATTTTTATAAAATATTAATTTAAATTTAATTTTGCTTATATATTTTCGTTATTTCAACACTTTTGTTTATAATATATGTGTATGTATATACGTGTGTATGTATGTACATAAATTTATATATTTTTCTTTTTCATTATTTTGTTTGAAAGTGTTTTCTGTTCTTAGGGATTTCAAAAATCGTTTCGAAGTAGAAGATTTCTTTTCATATATCGTTTTTTCTAATATTTTATATAGTAAAATTGAAAAATATAAAAAAAGCTTTTTAATTATATTTTTATTTTAATGTTGATTATGTTCCATTAAATTTCATAACTATTTACTAAAATGTCTGGGTTGTCACTTAAATTTACAAACGTGTTACTTGTTTACTTAATTTTCTGGTCTATTTATTTATTTAAATTGTTTTTCTTTTTTAAACTTTTGTACTTTAATTAAAAAATATATATGTATATATAGAAATATATATATATATATATATATAACTTTTGTGTGTGTATATAGAATTTTCATCTAATTATTTAACTTTCTTTCATGCTATATTGTTTGAGATAATTTGGATTTCTTTTGTGATATGATTTTGTTAAAATTTTGTTTCTGAATTTAATTTTATTACTCGTTTGGAAAATGTGTTAATATTATTATTATTCCTGTTTTTAAAGAGAATTTTTTTTATTAAATATCTTTAAAATTTTTTGTTATTTATTTTTACTTTTTATTATAAAAAGTTCTGCCGCTTTATGTACTTAAAGTTGGCCATAATTATAAAATCTTTAAATATTTTATAAAAATAAACTAAATATCAGCAAATTAATTGTTAAAAATTCAATTTCACCACGTTCTTTTCTACGCTCTTTCCCCCCTTTTCGTGACGGCTAACACGAATTTCCCATTTTCCATGTTAAGCCATTTGTTTGGTGGGTTAATATGCTGCGCCCTTCACATTATAGTGCATCGCATAAGCCTTGAGCTTCAAAAATTTTAAAAGAATTTTGTCTTTACCCTCGCATAGTAGCAATGAAGGAGTTGACGAGTTTAAATACTACCAATTTGCTTTGGAAATGTAGTAGTTTGCCGCAAATTGACGGAAATATTGCGTTTCCTGATTAATTAATAAACCAACAGTTGCAATAAATGTAAATTAAATAATCAGGTCCTACAAGAATGCAGTATCATAATTGAAAACTAATGATGAAATTACACTTACTCGTATAGTCGTAGCGAAAACAGGCGATGAAACTGCCGAAAATCTTAAAAAAAATTTCCATCCAGTCATACAGCCAATTTAAAGCTGTTATACTGAAAGGCTTTAAAATAAAGTATCTGTTTCTATTGCCTGAACCATTCATTAAATCCAATTTTAAAATTTATTTTAATAAACTAATATTTGAAAAAATTATACGAGAATTTCAGAAGCTTGTTCAAAGTTATGATTTCTCATTTGTTTCTTTTTCTCAATTCTCAATTGTTTCCAAATTTTCATTTTTTTTTTTTTTTTTAATTAAATTAAAATTGTTGAAAAGGGCCTTGTGAAAATGGGCCAGAGTCGAGGCAGGAATCAAATCCGCGAGCTCCGTCATTATCAACAATATTATAGCTTCTACAGCAGAAGATTTCCTTTTAATTTCTTGAAATTGCTGATGCTTTATATGGGTAAGTTCTGATATAATCTGAATTTGAAGAGCTTTCAGGCGAAAGTACTTTCTGCCAAATACAATGTAGAGTCACTTGTAGAACGTACGTCTAACTTTTCCCTATCACTTCGCATCACCAACTTATCTCAATAGACTAAATTTTCCACCAGTTTCAGAATCCTGTTGTTTCTTTCGCAAATTGAAAATTAATGAGTAGTTCAAGCAATGTCGCCAGGTGGCGCTTAATTTTTAAAGACGTTTCACTTTAAAAGGTTTCAGCTTTCCATTAGTACATTGATCGGCTGTATTGATCGGAATATTGAAAACAAAATGTTTTATTGGAATTAATAACAAAAAAAAAAAAAACCTGTACTTTACAGGACAAACTATTTATTCACTTCACTATGCCGCCATAATACCTTTCCCTGTCTCCCTCTTATTCCCTCTATTGTACATAAGAAGTTTATTTCGTTATTCACCAAGAAGTAGTTAAATGCATTTCTTTTATTAAACTTCTACTTCTACCATTAATTGTGAATATTGTTAACATTTTGTTTTAATTATTTGTTACACGTTTCTTTGGTTCTACAATTATTATTATTTTATTAATTTTTTTTTTTAAATTTGTTTTTATATGTAATTGTATAATAAAAACTTATTAAAAAAAAAATGAAAAAGAATTTTGGTTTATTTTACATTGTTCCATATTTTATTTCTAATTTGCAATCAATAAAAGTGTCAATTATTATTGTCATTATACTACGAGTATGATTAAAAAAAAAAAATATCTATAATAAATGAGGGATTTCAAATATGTGTAAGCCAGTTCAAGGGCGGTGCCAAAAACCTTCGACCTGTCTTTGGAGCAGCGTCACCATTATATTTGCCTAAACACAAACTTTTAAGTGAAAAAAATTAATAAAAAATGGCAAAAAAAATATTTAACAGAATATTTTTCATGAAATTTATTTTATCTGAAGATTTCATAATTTTGAAATTTTTATAATATTTATCGGCGTATATTTTGAAATATTGCCTAAAAGTCTTAGAAATCTCCAGTAGTGAGATATTGAAAAAATTTTAGGAAATAACTGAGAATTCCCACAAAACCAAGACGAACAATAAGCAGAGTTGCAAAAAAATTACAGTAATGTATTATAATACAACAATTACTGGAGTTAAAATTATTTGATTTAAATAAATTTCTCTTTCTGAAAATGGAAGAAAAAAAAACAATAAAATTAAATTGCAATAATTCTTTAAAAAATATTATTTCCGAATCTTAAGAAAACGTGCCGAAACTTTAGTTAGAATAGTCCCCAGAACTTTCAAGTCTTCCCCCATGGCATTGAAAAGTAACGAAAGTTGTTGACACACGCTGAAGGTGTCGTTAAACAAGAGATGCTTTTCCATATATATGTTACATGTATTTTACAACTGGAATTTTTACACGAAAGCTTTAATTTTTGTTTTAAACAATTTTAAGCTTGGAAGCTTAACGTCGAAAGGTTCGCTATGTGATTTCCACTGAAATATCAATTGTTTTGATAGTAGAAAAATTCTTTAGCGTTACATAAATCAATTTTAAACTTTTATCTCATACTCTGCAGTCTGAAAGGTATTTGAAAAGCATGGCACTTTAAAAAAGCTTTTTACGCTTCAAATTGTGTCTTGAAGTAACAAAAACTTTTAGTACATTTTATTGAATTTTTTTTTTCTTTTTTGTGGTTTTAAGCTTCTGAAACCGCCCTGATTGTTAAAACATAGAAAATGTTAATGTCAGATATATTTCATTTCATGCAGAGTTTTTCTATAGAAACTTATTATAAAATCTACGTAAAAAATTGGTGATTTATTTATATACAATTTGTTTTCAAAAGCTTACACTGTTTCCAATTGTAAATACAAATTTTTATTTGCCTTTAATTAGGATTTTCTTTCTATTATTTATTTAATTAGTTATACGATTTCATTTATGCTAAATATTATTTTTCTTTGGTTTCTTTCTGTTGTTATTGTTGTTGTTGTTGTTGTTGCTGTTGTTGTTCTTCTTGATGATGATGATTTTAATTAATATCACTTAATTGACGAGTGTATAGTTATTTGCCTCTTTCGTATTTTCTTGGACTTTCAATTATTTTCTTTTTATTTTCAGTTTCAGGTTATTTAAATTGTTTTGTATACTAGAAAAACTATTTCCAGGATTATGTATTTAATGTGTTAATAATCAATTGATTAATTTAAGAATTAAATTAAGAGAAAGACGTAAAAAGCTTTAGAGCTGGTAACATTTTCTTTAATATTAAAGTTTAATTTTAATAAGTTTTTTTCTATATAATTATGTAATGGTGTGTGGGTATGTGTGTGTGTGTTTGGACTGGAGTTTAATTAATTGTTAAAATATTTTTTTATTAGTTATCAGATTTTTGGGTTTTTGTAATGATTGTCGGGAAAAAATTTATATTAAAAAACTGAGCTTTGGGAGAATTTTAAATATTTTTTTTTTTTTTATTTGTTTTTTTTTTTTTTTTTTTTTTTTTTGTTTGGAAGCAAATGTAAGAATATTATATGTGTACTTGAAAGCTTGGAAACTTAAACAGGTAAGTTAATCTGTTTGGTTTTTAGGAGAAATCACAACCAAATTGCAAGTAATTAATTCGTGTCTTATGCAAGGAATCGTGTAGTGAAACTTATTCTATAAAATTTTGAAACAGCAGCTGAGTTTCTCTACAATGTCAGAATTAAGTAACCAATAATATAGTTTTATTAATAGAAATGTCAAGGAAGTTAGTCAAAATGTAATTACAAGTGGTTTAAATTGAAGGCAAATTATGGCTGGCATTTCAGTTGTAACAAAATTATTCTGCTAAAAAAAATTATTAAGAAATTTATTAAGAAATTGTTAAGCTTTTCAACTTGATTTTGTTGAAATTTCGAAAATAAAATATAATATATTTAAATATTTACTTTCCTCACGGATTAAAATATTTCTTTTTTATTTAAATGAAAAATGAATATAAAAGGCATGTTTCAGCGGAAATCAAATCAAACAAAAAGGACATCTTAATCGGATACAAATAAACACACACTGTCTTTCATCTGGCTCATCAGCCATCTATATAAAACTTCTAGAAAAGTTCTAGTAAATGTTTAAGCTCATTACTCACACATACGTAGTAAAGAAAAGGGAAGGGCAATTTACTTTTTAGAAAATCCAAATTGGTTTTTACTGAATATTTAATGATTTGCCCGGACCATCTGCTTTTAATGGGGGATTGAATTTGAACTTGAAATACTTTAAAACTCTTCCCAGCGAGCACATTGAAGACAGCCGGTACTTGTAAAAGTCTAATAGAACAATTTGTCGTTACAGCAGCAGCTTTTGCAAGCTTTAAGTAAATAATTAATTTACAACAAGAATAAAAAGTTTTCGACCTTGTAGTTTGTTAGAAAAATATAAAAGAAAAAAAACCGAAGCGATTTATTATTATTATTTTTTTTTTTTTTTTGTTGGGGGATATAAATTTTTTGTTTGCATTCATTATTAAATAATTAAATAAATTTTTTTTAATTAATATAACAAACTCATTCACTAATTTATATACAAGTTTTGTTTAAACAAATTCTATATATATTCCCAAAAGAAAATGATTTAATTTATATTAATTTGAGCTTTTGTGACAATATTGTGCTATTTTCTCTTTATGTACACGTCTCCATTTATTTATTATTTATTATATATTATTTATTATTATTTTTCTGTTTGTAACTAAATTTGTTTTAATTGTCGCTATGCATACTTAAAAACTAAATAAGAAATAAGCGGTTTTCGAATGTCTCCTTTTTGTTTTTGGCGTTTTTTACAGTTTAAGTGATTTCATTACAATTTGTTGTATTAAATAATTTAAGCTTAAAAGTTTTATTTTTTATCTAACTAATTATTTCTATGCAATTAATATATTCTGGCGCTTTGTAATATTATTCAGGTTTTTGATTACGTTTCAACTTGCTTATTAATATCCTTTAATACAATCATTATTTCTAACGAATTACTAAACTTAGTTTATTTTGGCAAAATGCAAATGTTTTAGAAGAAAAAAATTAATATATTTTTTATTCGGTTAGAGAATAATTGTTATAATTTTTCTTTTTTTTTGTCTTCTTTTTACTTAAAACTAATATTAGGAATGTACACAACAAATTATTATACAAGTTTATTATAATTTTGGCAGTGCCTCTCAATTATCTTCCCATTTAACCTTTTATTTTTTCAAACACAGTGCGCAAAAAAGCTTGAAAAATTATAAATTAGTATCGTTCATTTCAGATAACACAAAAGTCCTGGTTAATTAAGCTTTTAGTAACTTCTTGCTACAAATGGTTGCTTTTATTATAACATTGAGACCCCAAACTAAAGTGCGGCTCACACACAATCAAATGCAAATGATTTCTTTAAGATAATATTGAGACCCCAAATGATTCATTTTAAGATAACATTGAGACCCCAACGTATTCCAACGCATGTAATAGCATATTAAAATCAATTACAACTCACATACAATCAAATACAAATGATCATTTTTTAGATCACATTGAGATCCCTAATGATTCCTCTAAGGTGACATTGAGACCCCAACGCATTCCAACGCATGTAATAACACATTAACTAAAGAGCGGCGCACACACAGTCAAATGCAAATGATTCCTTTAATATAACATTTAGACCCCAACTGATTCATTTTAAGATAACATAGAGACCCCTAATGATTGCTTGAAGATAGCATTGAGATCCCAAATGATTCCTTTAAGATAACATTGAGATCCCAAATGATTCCTTTAAGATAATATTGAGATCCCAAATGATTCCTTTAAGATAACATTGAGATCCCAAATGATTCCTTTAATATAACATTGAGATCCCAAATGATTCCTTTAAGATATCATTGAGACCCCAAATGATTCCTTTAATATAACATTGAGATCCCAAATGATACCTTTAAGATAATATTGAGATCCCAAATGATTCCTTTAAGATAACATTGAGATTCCAAATGATTCCTTTAAGATAACATTGAGATCCCAAATGATTCCTTTAAGATAACATTGAGATCCCAAATGATTCCTTTAAGATAATATTGAGATCCCAAATGATTCCTTTAAGATAACATTGAGATCCCAAATGATACCTTTAAGATAATATTGAGATCCCAAATGATTCCTTTAAGATAACATTGAGATTCCAAATGATTGCTTGAAGATAGCATTGAGATCCCAAATGATTCCTTTAAGATAACATTGAGATCCCAAATGATTCCTTTAAGATAATATTGAGATCCCAAATGATTCCTTTAAGATAACATTGAGATCCCAAATGATTCCTTTAAGATAACATTGAGATCCCAAATGATTCCTTTAAGATAATATTGAGATCCCTAATGATTGCTTGAAGATAGCATTGAGATCCCAAATGATTGCTTGTAGATAGCATTGAGATCCCAAATGATTCCTTTAAGATAACATTGAGACCCCAAATGATTCCTTTAATATAACATTGAGATCCCAAATGATTCCTTTAAGATATCATTGAGACCCCAAATGATTACTTTAATATAACATTGAGATCCCAAATGATTCCTTTAAGATATCATTGAGACCCCAAATGATTCCTTTAATATAACATTGAGATCCCAAATGATTCCTTTAAGATATCATTGAGACCCCAAATGATTCCTTTAATATAACATTGAGATCCCAAATGATACCTTTAAGATAATATTGAGATCCCAAATGATTCCTTTAAGATAACATTGAGATTCCAAATGATTCCTTTAAGATAACATTGAGATCCCAAATGATTCCTTTAAGATAACATTGAGATCCCAAATGATTCCTTTAAGATAACATAGAGACCCCAACGGATTCCAACGCATGTAATAACACATTAAACGAAATTACGACTCACATACAATCAAATACAACTGATCCTTTTTAAGATAACATAGAGACCCCTAATGATTGCTTGAAGATAGCATTGAGATCCCAAATCATTCCTTTAAGATATCATTGAGATCCCAAATGATTCCGTTGTTATTTTAAGATAACAACGGATTCCAATGCGAATAGATTTTTTCTTTGTTAATTGAAGTAAATGCAACTCTGAACGCATAAAAATAACCATTTTATGACCATTTTTGTAAGACAAAAGAATTGTCTACACATATGCGTTTTTAGCACATATGTTATATTTGGCCGATCGTACGATTGGCTTTAAAAAAAATAAAACATGTTGAAATGAACCCGCCCTCAGAAATACTTGATTGCCAACATCGCCTATCATTCGCAGCTGTTATATTTTTTACAATTATTTTTCTCCTCTTTCCAAGATTGCATTTGGCCTGAGAAAAATCTGATAAATCCGTTTATTTTTAATGTATATGTAATTAAATCTGTAGATTTTTTAAGGCTCTAAAGTGTTCACAAAAGCGGCCTAATATTTTAAAATAAAAAATTTGTACGAGTATTCTGTTGAGCATCTGTTGTTGGGCTTATTATCGGGCGTTATTTTGGTCTATAATTTTCCGAAAATGGATCTCAAAATTTTTTTTAATAATAATTTTATGATTTCGGAGTGTTGTGGGAAAATTTTAGTTTAAGGGAAACATTTTTTTACAGGCAAATAAAAATGTGCTTATTTACTCAAAAGAACTAAAGAAAATTATTTTAAATTTTGTAAAATTCATTCCTTCCATAACAAGGCGATTGTCGATTAGGCCTTTAACCGTATTGATTTTATACTGACTTAGTTTTAATTATTTTTTATTAAACTAATAAATTATTTTGATTTAAGAAAAGGAAAAGAATTACAAAAAACTACTATCGTTTTATATTCAGATGTACTTCTTTAAAAGCTAATTCGTTTAATTTGTTTTACATAATTTATTAAATTTGTTTTTTATACGATATTGTTATATAATGTTAACATTCGATTTCCATGCATTTTTTATGTTATTGATTTTTGTTAATCATGTTTAAATGTTATTAACTTTGATTGCTTTTTTTTTTTTTGCTTTTAAATATAAATTGTTTTTTGTTTTTTTTTGTGTATTTTTTAAAGAGTTTTCTTTATCTGTTAAATATTTAATTTAAGTTTTTATAATGAATTTTTTATTTTATGTATTATTAATTTAATAATTTATTAATTTTAAAACGTTAACAAAAAATAAAAATGTTTAACATGATTAGCGTATAATTTGAAATTGTAGATGTACTCTTTATAACAACAACTATAACAATTATAATAATGGTTATAATAAATATAATAATGGTATTTAAAGGTTTTTATTCAGATACGATGTTGTCAACTAAATTGTTTATTACTTTGTTCTAAAGGATCATCATCGTTTTGGTCCGTAGCCGAACTGTGGGTACTGGAATGGGGTCACGAGCTACAGTAGCTGGTGCTGCTTGAACTGGAAGTTTTAGCAAAGACCGGCACTGCTTTTGCCGAATGTCATCTGTGTTTATCGTGATCCCTGTCATCTTCGTCAGCTTCATAATCGTTATCATCATCATTCGATGGTACTGATGAGGCTGGTGATGTCGTTGTTGATGATGAGGAGGAAGTTGTGGTGGTTGTTGGGGTTGATATGGATTGTGGTATTGCTGATATTGGTTGTGTGGGTGCTGCTGTTGTTTGCGCTGAAGTTTGTTCTAGATTGCATGTAGGCGAACTCGTTGTTGTAAATGTTGCTATTGGTATTGTTTTCAGTTGGTCAGTGCCTGCGATTTCTGGTGAGAAATCGGAAGAGGATGGCGGCACTGGTGTATCTGGCAGTGCTGGTATGTCTTCAGATTTCGGTGATTCTTCAGTAAGTGTTTCTAATATAACAATTTCATTCGCGTCCTCGGGATTATAATCGTAGAAAACTTGTGATGTATCGCCTTGTACATTGACATCAATCGGTTTCTCAACATCAGATGCGCATGCATCCGATTGTGGTTGTGCTATCTCAAAATCGGATGAAAAATCACCTCTGGGTGGTTCCTTGGGAGATTCAATCATTATTTGTACCGTTGGTAGCTGCACTAAATCCAACCTATTTAAACTACCATCATCTGACCCGGGACTAATGTGTATTTGGGGTGGTTTGTATTTTTCTGAGAAAAAGTTTTCAAAAATATTTACATAAAAAAGAAACCGTTACAAGTTTTAAGGAAATGCTTTAATATTGCCAAGATCATTGTCAGTTTAAGTAAGAAATTAAAAAGCTCGTAAATTATTTTAAATGTTGGAAAGTTTAACTCGTTATTGGCCTTTAGAACTTAAATTATGTTATTGAGATGCTATTGAGCTTAATCACTACAGTATAGAGGTAGAGGCTACTTTGATTGGTTGGTCAATTCAGGACCAACCTGAAAGCAAGAATTTTTTTTCGAATTCAAGCAGTGTTGCCATTTTGATGCATTTTTACCAAAAGTACTTACCAAATGAAATTTATTTACATATGTATGCGAGTAGGTATTATGTGTATGTATTGTATGTAAGTTTTGTTTTAGACGATGCTTTTTCAGAAAGTCCTCAAGTCCATCGCTAAAATATTAAATTTACTGACAATGCTTACCCATTTTTGAGGTGATTATAGGCGACACTGTTCTCGAACCACTCTCATCCTCTTCTTCTTTATACTCTTCGCTCTCTCGATGAACTAAAACATGAACCAAAGTTGAATTTTCCGGTCTTAGGCCTATTGGGGCCATAATACTTTGTTCGGGTGATGGCCTTGTTACAATTACCTCTGGCGTTGGCCCATCAGCTGTGTAACCACATGACAACAGTAAATGAAATGGTATGATAGAGTAGAGAAAGAGATGGAAAATCTTAGTTTAATATGTATCTAGATTGCGTATAACATTGACACACATACAAACAAAAGCATTTTTGTTAACTCTTAAAGCGCTTTGTGCTGACAAACCTCTTTCCAGGGGCGGTTTTTTGCGAATAAAGCTTGTAGCACGTTTTCGTGTAGGTGTGACTACCACCGCTTGCTGTATCATATTTTGCTTATCCAAGGGTGCGGCAGTTATAGCATTATCAGCAATTGTGGCGGTAGAGGAAGTAGCAGCTGTTGTGGGTGAAACGCCTAAATTAGTGTTGATTTAATTTAAATTTAATTTGGTTTGGAAGATTTTTGTATGTGATTGTTCAAATATTAGTTAATTATATCGAAAGATTTAAAACCAGTTGTGAGGGAAATATAGGTTGTTTTGTTTAAAGAGGAAGAATAAGAAGAAGAAGAAGAATAGAAAAATACAAATAAATAAACATCAAGATGTGTTTACAAATATATTAAGGGAGAAGTATTCAACAGCTGTTTTGTAAACGGAAATTATTTTCAAGGCGCCACCCATACCAGCTTGTGTCGACTACAAATTTTTCAATAAAAAATTTTAAAATTCTTATGCTAAACATTAGGATTACTCGTTTAAACTGATAAGCCTTCATTTTTTAAGGGCCTTTAACAAATCCCAAATCGGAAAGTTTACGATTATGTGTAATCACAAGATGCCTAAATCTTTGAGTAAACGTGCTGGGAAGGTCCGCATTAGCATGCAGTGAAATGAGCGTACAAGCTGTTCCATTCTACAAGAATCATTTTCATTGTATTTTTAACTATAATTTATTTTTATGGGAATTTAATGGGTTAGGAAATAAAAGTCGTGACTATCCAGCAAATAAAGCAAAATGTTAAAATTTTTAGGAACTTTTCACGGAGAAAAAAACTAGAATTATTGTGAAATTGAATTAAATTTGTACCACCTATTTCGAAAAATATTTTTGCAGGTTAATTTGGACTCAGACCAAGCTTAAGTTAGTGAATAAATAATATACTTTCAAAATAACTTTTTATTACGGTATACTTTCGGATGCCGCTGTACATGAAGAAAGAAAACACATTCATGATACAGGAGAAAATTTGATTAATTAAGTTAATTGATTAAAAATTAATTAATAAAACAGGATTCCGAAATGCCAACATAACTGAATGCATAACAGAAATTCTAGTCTATTCCTCAAGCTTCGATTATCCTAATGTTAAGTATAAATATGCTTCTTTTATATAATTAAAATACTTGAATACAGAATCCTTTTAGTCAAGTTAGTCCTGTTTACAGCACCAAACTGGCATGGAGTTGGCAAGTTTTAATTTTATCACAATTATTATTAAATTATTAAACACAACGCTCTGATGAAATTTGTATGCAATATATCCACAGGAAATTTCTTGGTGTTAAGCATTGTGTTTAACAGAAAAATACTTATAATTATTAGTTTAAATTGAGAAATATTTAAATTTTTTTTAATAGTTTTTAAATTGATATTATTTACAATAATTTTTTCTTTTTTACAAGTATATACACGTATGTAGGCTAAGTTGATGAGGAGGAAATAAATTTACAAAAGCTTTAGGTGTTTGAAAAAGTGTATTGTGAAAAATTTTTAATAAAACTTTTAAAAGTGTTTCAATTAAAAATGTGTTTGAATTAATGTATTTTCTTTATGGATTAAGTGGTTTGAATTAAACACAAAAAACAATTAAAAGGGGTTTTTTTGTTTTTTTTTTTTTTTTTGTACAAAAATAATTACTTTTTCTATGCACTGATGGTGAAGTTAAACTATCATCAACAGCATCCTGGTGTCGCAAAAAGAAATTATAAAAGCTTCGTCGTCGATTTGCTCTAGGCGCTTCCACAAATATGCTACCACTTTATATGTGTGTTTATAAAAATATATTTTGATTGTTTGATGGGGTGTTTTATAGAAATATGATTAGAATGAAAAATGTTACTTTTTTGAGGACGAAAGAATTATTAAGAATGTTTGAGTTAATTAAGGAAAAAACTATTTTTGACGAAAATCTTTATGAATCAAAAATAAATGAAAAAATAAAATGAATATTTCGTATTATAAAGGTTATAAACATATTTAAAACAAATACGAGTATAAAACAATTTCTAATTAAAAGCCCTAATAACACTGCTTTTAAAAAAAAGTGTCTTATTGTAATCACCTTTCGAACGGTAATGCAAAAAAAGTTAATACAATCAATTAATTTATTTATTATTTTCCATTCACTAGTGCTTCTTTAGAAAGAAACTCTAAATAAAAATTTATATATACTCACACTCATGGTGAAAAATGGGGCCGGGGGCATATTGAAAGTCATGAATAGAAAAAAAAATTGATTTATTTTTATAATAAAAATTCCCGAACATGTAAATATTAAATGCCGAATTTTATAAAAACTTTTTTTTTTTATAAAAACCCCAATCATATTCCACTTACCATAAACTATTTGTCAAACCAGTGGGAAAGTATTAAAAAATATGTGTCTTTACAATGATTGAAAGCAAATACCAGCTGTAGTGTACCATTTCTTCTATTGTTATGGAAAGAAAAAGTTTAGGACTCCCTATTGCGAGTTTAGTTAATTTTTAGAAAAGCTTTGCAGCATCACTGTTATAGAATCATTACTTTTTTATATATTTTACTTGAAATATGTATATAAGCCAACGAGCAATATCGGTTGCTGGTCAGAAAGATTTTTAAATGATAATTTTTTAGGTTTAAATGAAACTCTTTTTACTGGCTGACAGATAATCATAAATGCCAATAAAGAAATAATAGTGTTGTTTATCGACTTTAAAAGAAATTCGAATCCGTTTTTTTGTGTTTGGTATTGACTATTCCGTAACACCTTTTAATTATCATTCGCAGATGTTCTTTAACAGCTGATTTTCTAAGCTGCCAAAAGTAAACCATTATAATTTTTATTAGTCAAACTTTAGTATACGCTGTTTGCCTGGCCCTCATTTATGGTTTTTTCTTGTTTTGCTTGTATCCTGTGTAATCTTACAAAATTATAGGCTGATTTAAAATTAAATGAAGATTCAGGCGGATATTTAAGAAGCGTGGCAATTTCTTTTATGTGGCAACCACTATAGCTGTGACTAACCTACAAAGATGCTCTTCACAGCAATCAAAACCATTCGGTGAAGCATGTCCACCACTAAGAATAGCATTGGAATATGCTAATAATTATAGCAAATATTTCTTATTTCCCTCTCTTCCATTTTTCTCTTTTGCCAACATATGAAAAACAGCTTTATAAATTTACTGCCCTCATCAGTTCCACCATTTTCTTAATGAAGTATAATTTTATTTTTATTCTTTTTTTTTTTAAATAACAAAAATAAAAAACGGTTAATAAAAAAGTCTTTAAGAGAACTCTTTCTGTAAGCAGTGTTATTTTAGAAATTTACTTTTAGTTACTTATAAATAAAATAGTGCACAAATTTAACATGAACAAAAAGAAACATGTAAAATACAACACTGTTTTGTAACTCACCACACTTGCTATGTAACATGCTATTGATATATTTCATGGAAATGTTGCGTTACGTTGTTGGCTTTTCGCGCTTAACAATATTCAAAATGAATTTTCCGTTAGTTAAATTCTACGAAAATTCATTTTGAAGATCGTTAAGAGGGAAAAGGCTGTACCTTGCCATTATTCCGAAACTCACCAAAAAGAAAACCAAAAAAAAAACAAAAAAAAAAAAGTGACCATTTAAGCTGCATGATGGTTGCGATAGCCAAATAAAAAATTGAAAAAAGGATGCGGGCAACAGAAACTGAAGAACTGTGTTTGGTTTGTACAAGTGTTTGTCATTTAATTATAAATAAATTATTGTTGTATAAATTATTGTTGTATAAATTATTATTGTTCAGATAAATTTATATCTATTCGTTTATATATTTTTCGTGATTTTATGAAAGATGTTAATGATAAATGCATTTCATAAATTTTGCTTTCCTAAGTTTGTTGGTTAATCAATAAACACAATTCGACTACAAAATCATTAAATTATCAAGTATTTCTGTTAGAAAACTACTTAGAAACAGACGGCAATCTTAAGACGACACATTGGATTATTTGAGTTGATAGGAGACACATCAAACCTCGTTTGAATCCACAAAGAGCAAAATTATTATTTTGTTTTAGTAATTTCTATCTGCAAAGTGCAGTATCAAATCGAACATCCCACTGTGCCGAAAAACAATGCAAAATATTTTTATGCTTAAGACTGTACGAGAATGCCAAACGTTTTTATTAATTGTGATTTCTATCATTTCTAAATAAATACGAGTATTAAAAGTTTGAAAAGAAAACGTTATTATTGTATGAATTGGCCAAAAGAATATGATAATGATTTTGCTAATTAGTCAATTTTTGTATTAAATTTACAATAATTGGAATTTTGATGTTAGAAAGAAAACTACGTGTTAATTGTAAGCCTTTTTCGTGTGAAAAGGAAGCTCAGCTGTAAATTCTAAAAATTATTAATTACCTCTTTTACAATCATTGAAATTTTCTAAGAAATTTAAGTCATTTGGTTGTGAAGTATTCGTTAGTATGCTGTTAACCATATCGGAGAGTAGGGACTCATAGGTCAAGGATAAACATGAGGATATTCTACAAAGTGGTCTTTTTGAATTTTTGGGAAATAAAAAAATATTATTAATAAAAATAAATTTTTGGTTAAAATGCAAAAAAATATCAAGTTATTAATATTTTCGTCAAAAAAGGGAATAGTTGTTTTTCCATTAAATTGCAAATTAAAAGGTTTTTGTATAAATACCGCTTGCCAAGTTCTTCATTTTGCTGTTTAATATTGTTGACAACATCGTCTGCACCAGAAACCATCATCAGGGGTAAATTTAGCCAGGGTCCAGCTAATTCACTAATATCGGAAGCGTCTGAGGCACGTGATGACTTGCGCGAAGAAGCTCGACTCGAACATTGGGTGCCACGCCGTGAAACCTTAGAAATATTTTTATAAAGAATTTTATAAAAAATTTATTTTCTCTTTAATGTCTTTAAGAGATTCTATCTTAAGCAATATTGACTCTACACATCAAGTACACGCATATTATTTTCGAATGTAAAAAATTAATTTTAATTTTTATAAACTAATTTAAACATCAGATTGCAAAATTAGTTGCATTACATTCTCAATTGATTACTGTCTGCAACAAAAATATATAAAAAATGGTGAGTTTTGAGAGTATAAATAAACAAGGAGAAGATGAGATGCTTAGAAATTACCTCAGAGGCTTATTAATAATAAAAAAAAATTTGCAAACAAGAGGAAAGGGATGAAAGAATAACCCCCGAGATAAAAAGTTCCTTCTTTTTGATACAAATAAAATGATTTATATTATTTAGATCCATACTTGCTTCCATTATCACTTACAATTGCCCATCGGCCGAAAATAATCTCACCTGTAAATGGAAAAAATTCAAAGATGATAATCTCGCCTGCCAGCCACCAGGACTTGAAGTTTGCGTAGCACTGTCTCCCGAATTCGAGCGGTCCTTCTCCTTTTTTCTTCTACTCAAGTGAAGACAAGAAGCACAAAATGTTTTTTTAATAATAACAAGAAACAAAATATTGCCAGACCATAGAAATATGAAAGGCCCACCTTTGATATTCCCTCCACGTTGTCTGTATTAGCTTGGCGGCTTTTTCTTGGCGCTTCCAGATACGTGTAGATGATACAATTTCCAATTCTTTGCGTGTGGGAAACTGTTTTTTGAACTTAACGTCCATTTGCTCTTGCAACTGTTTAAAATTGTCCGTCTCTTCGACATGACCCAAAACATGTTTCACCAATGCATGGAGAATATCTAAACAATGAATTTTATTGCCTTTGGAAATGGGTAGATTAAATGATACCAATGCTACGGTGTTTGGCTTAGCAATGCCTAACGGTGGATCCAGAGAAGCGATAAAATCGGATAATTGTGCAAAGTGTATGAATTGTGTAGCATGGGGATCATATCTACAAAAATGTGAAGAGAAAACAAAGAGGTAAAAATGGTTAGTAAAACACGATTTTTTGTGAAATGTGAAGAGCGGATAAGCAATTTTTTTTTTTTTTTTTTTTGGTTTTATTCTCATATTTTGTTCAAGCGGCAGCGAAAGACTTACTTAGACCATCTGATATAGAACATTTCCAAATCGTCTTCTACTATACCAATTTCTTCCTCTTGATGAGCTTGATTGAAATTCTCCAAAATAATGGCGATATACATGTTAATAACAATCATGTAGCTAATTATAATGAAACTGGTAAAGTATGAAATGGCTAACAGTGGATGGCCACAATCCCCATTGGCTTGGCGATCAAAGTGTGGATCGCAGTCTGGCGGCTGTATCATTAGCGATTCAAGCACATCATTCCAACCGGCCGAAGTCATTAAACGAAATAACAACTGCATACTGCGGCCAAATGTCTGAAAGTTGACCATGTCGTCGAGAGCACCCTGAAGCTTGACATGGCCAAACAGGGACATGCCCAAAATAGCATAAATAAAGGTTATTAGACCCAATAATGCCCCAATGTTAAATAGGGCCGGCAGTGATACTACCAAAGCAAACAGCAATTTACGTATACCCTTCGCAGCTTTAATTAATCTCAAAATGCGGCCAATACGAAAGACACGTACCACTCTCAGGAGAGTGGGACTTATCGGCAAATCAATCATTACATCTTCCATAAGTATGCCGAATATCGATGCCAACACCAAGAGAAAATCAAATACATTCCAAGGGACCGTAAAATAATGATAACGCAGACCTATAATTTTCACTATGGCCTCTTTTGTTACGTAACGGATGAACGCACATAAAGAAAGAAGCCATAAAATTTCATGTGGACAAAGAAAATAATTAATTAAATTAATTAATTAAATCAATTAAATGTGAAATTGAAACAGCTCTCACTCTCCCTCTCTCTCTCTCTCATGAACTTTCGCTCACAGCATAATATGTTTTTTAATAAATAATTTTTCTACGAAAAAACAAGAAAAAGTAACAGAGAAATAGCATAAATAAATATATACAATACATTATTTTCTGTACACTGTATACAAATAATCGTGTGCCAAGCATAAGTGCAAAAGACCACGTCAAAGTTGGCATCATTTTCCGCGTTCTGCGTTAAACACATTCACCACAGCGGGCTGGATCGCCACTTCAAATGTCGATGGCTACTGTGCTCGACATATACACATTTGAATAATTAAGTTTGAAGAAGCCGCCAGAGGATAATGAGTCATTTCATTTTGTAATATTAATTTTTACGACGTTATATATTTTTATACAATGTAGGACCCCCTTTATACATACAAACCTTGTTTTGCTAACTGTTTGGCATATAACAAAGAATGAATAACGAAAATTTGGAGGAATACAAGCTTTGATGTATTTAGAAAGTTACTCTATTCTTCTTTCATCGCTCAATTACATATAAGTAAACAGGGTGCTAGACGTTTTAAAGAAAATTTACAAAACTAAATTAAGGTAATCTAATTATCCGATTTTAAAATTCCAAACTTTACTTTTTTATTATATCGATAGTACTATTGGTGTTTATTGTCTTACCAAAGGCCATGCTTCACTATCCTACAGAAACAACAATCTGATAGCGATGGCCTCTTATTTAAAAAAATCGCCTCAAAATGGCATTACTGGACGAATGCTATTATATTCAAGTGATGCAAATAGAACATTTCTTTGCTGATTAACTTAAATGCAACTCTGATGGCATTAAAATTGTCATTTTATGAATATTTTCATACGACTTGAAACAGTATAGTATTTTCTCAACAGTCATGCCATATTTGACAGATCGTATGTTTGTGTAGGATAATAAGTCATGGCCTCTACAGGAAGAAATACATTTAAATTGCAGGTGTTCAGAACACTAGTGGCTCTGCTGTGGCGAATGCGTTTAATCTATTACAATGGAAACATTTGCCAGTTGTGGCAAGTCAGCGAGAGGGAAGAGTACAGAGCTGATTATCGTAAATCGTACTTACCCAAACCAAAAACGGTAGTAAAAAATGCATTACTGACTTCGAGTATAAAAAATACCGCATGCGGCTGGTTGTAGTGCTCAATGCCCATAGTTAACATATTTAAAAAAATCAGTACAAATATGGCTATTTCAAATCTATTTGTATATACAATACGTAGATTTATCAATATTGCACATATTTTTTTAATTTTTGTTGCAGTTCATATTGTTGTTGCAGTGTGAGTGGTGTATTTTTGATTGTTGGGGAAAAGTAAAGGAAGGGTAAACATTGAAATATTAAATATATTTTATATTTGTAAAGGTAACGTTGCTATAAAAAAGAATTTATTTTAAAGCTAAAACAATTTGTGCAAATAAAATAATAAACATTCACTGTAGTGCTTGAAGGAAGAAAATACGAAATTGAAAAGTTGTGTTTAAAACTGCCAATAAAATGTGATAAATTTCTTAATTAAAATTTTTTACATTAATTTTAATTGTTGTATGGCTAAGCTGGTTTATCTGACTGCATTCAGCGGCAAAGGAGGTAAAAACAAATTCAAACTAGTAAAAAATTAGATTTCTGATGATATCACTTTTTCCAAAAACCATTTGAGAATTTTTAGCAGCAAATTTTATTCGCTCTAAAGTTCAACAAACGATTGTAGAAATTAAATTAGTTGTATACATTTTGTTTTCGCACCACCAGTCCCGAATAAATTCTGCATTCTATATTGCCTATTTTTATCCTTCGCAATAATTTAATTTTTAACAAAATTTTTTCAAGCAGCATAATTTTATTAGACATTAATTTTTATTAAGTCTGCTACAAGGGATACATATTTTAAAAGTACCTTTACAAGTACTTGCAGAGGCACCTTTTAAGAATTCTTCCCTAAAAAGTACTTTTTTGCAACAACTTTTGCGATTATATTTAAAAATTTTTCTTAAAGTCTTTTTAATGTAAATTTTATTTTATATGTTTATTTTTTATTTTTTGGATTTAAAATTATTTTTATGAAAAAAATTTTCCATTTTTAATTTTTTTTTTATTTACAAATTTAACAAAAATAAATAAGTTTTAATATTTATACCCATAGCGGCAGCGAAAGGTTAAAAAAAATAAAAAAAAAAATTTAATAAAAATAATTTTCAATACAAAAAATTAAAAATATATATAAAATTAATAAGATTAAAAATTTTTTTTGAAAATTTTTTTTCAATTTTTTTTTTCATTTAAATAATTAAGAAAAATAAATGTATATTAATTTAAATACTCATAGCGGCAACGAAATATTGAAAATAAAATAAAAATTTTTTATAAAAACAATCTTCACTCAAAAAAAATTCAAAATATATATAAAATATATTAAATATATATCAAATATTATAATATATATAAGATTGAAAAAAATTAGCAAATTTGTAAATTTTATTAATTAATTTTTTTTTTTTTAAATTTTTGCTATACTTTTCTTTTATTTATGGTAATTTATTTGTAGCTGCAGGAATACTTTTTAAAAAATTGAATTACTTTCTCTGTAATGATTTACAATTATGATGCTGTTTTCAAAAGCTCAAGAGTTCGGGATATTTTATACAACTTAAAAGCACTAGAGCAGGTGACTTTTTTGGATCTATCAAACAATTATAATTTTTTAAATTGTCTCAAGATAAACTGAAAACATTTACAAGTCCACAAATTAAATTGTAGCGATATTCTAGCGATCCTGCTTAATTTGCAAATTTTAATTTTAAAGCGGCAATAACAGCCTGCTCTCTTCCACTGCTCTCAAATCATGTGTAAAATATTTTTATAAGGAATGCAGGATATTTAATGTAATTTATTTCAAAGTATTTTTTTATATTTAAAGATATTTTTTTAATGCGGCAATAGCAAAGAGAAGAATTTCGCTCATGTGAACGGGGTCGCCGTTCACATGCAGCATTTGCTAAACTATTCCTATAGTATCAAATTCAACTCGACAGAGTCAAATGCCTTCGTTATAGCTTGTGTCGACTGTGCTTCTTATAGAACAGAATATAACATATACCATATTTACTCAAAGTTCTCTAATATATACATTTCTAATAAAGTATGGCTCAGGATATATATACACAGTTTTTTTGGGATAAGGAAGTATGTATGTAGCTAAACGTTTATAGAGTGCAAAGTATATAGCAGAGAAAAGAATTTTTTTTTTTTAAATGTATATATATGTAGATGATTTGGACTTTATAGTTAGACAGTTGAATCGAGCAGCTATAAAGTAGAAAACACCTCCTACGTACAACAAATACAAGACGCTAAAAAGATATGGTTCGCATTCCTTCTACATCGCTCTTGCTACGAAGTCAAGTGTTCAAATAATTTTATCACCAAATCAAAATATATATTTTTTTCTATAAGTATATTTTCACTCGTACCAAAAAAAGTACTTAAAATCGAAATAAAGTCAATACAGAAAATGTATGTTTACAAAAACCTAGAAGAAAACCACTTTGAAAGTTTATTAGCGGTTCGTTTTGGTTTGATGCAGACAGTTTTCAAATATTTAAAAAAAAAACAAAATTCATACTAAAACAAAATTCAAAATATGTTTTTACTGGTTTTCTAAATAATATAATAAAAAGGAAATATAAATAAATAATAAACAACAAAATTATTTCAATTGAGCGCTACAAAATGCATAAAAATTTTCACTTTTTCAAGAGCGTTTATGTTTATTCATATGGCAGGCTGGCTGTAGAAATGCATGTGTTTGAGTAGGCATGAATACGACTAAGGCGTGGCTGGTGAATGCTTAAGTGGAACAAAAAAGATGCTTTTTTGGTGTGTGTGTGTTTGTGTAAAGATGTGTGTTCTTTTATTATTATCAGTTCAAATCATACTTTTAGCAATTTGAATTTTTTTCTTGAAGCGAAAGTAAAAAAATAATTTTCATTCAGTTTTTATTACCTTCTGGAATTCGATAGATCATAAAACATCGCTAAAAAATGATTTATTGGTCGCTTAATGACTTTCTGTGGTTTTTTTCGTCCCAACTTTTTCATGGCGGTGTAATAATGTTTTTGAGATTCGGTGAGAAACATTTCCAACACTCCTCCTTCATACTTTTTTTATATATTTTTAGATACATATATGTATATATATATAGATACATATATATATATAGCATTGAAACACGCAGGCATACACAGAAATATTAAAAATAATTGTATTTGCTTTTAAGAAATTTTTTTAACACATATTATATTGCAAATGTATGTACATTTAAAATTAAAATTTATAGAAAATAAGACACATGTTGAGCAAAGAATATATTTAAAAAATTAATTTACATAAATCGTTATATCTAAAACCAAACGTGTCGATTGTTGTGTTTAACAATAAAAACCAATCGTGGCATTTCAATAAATCAATATTAATGCAGTGTTTTTATCAAGTGTTTTAAAACAACAAAAAAATTATTTTTTTCCGTGTAATTTTAAAGTTTTTAAGTAATATTTTACTATTCTGAATGAATAGTTGAAAATTAAGTCGAGTATGTTGTTAAATTAAATTAGTTAAATGTTTAAGAACTGAGGAATATTCCAATTGTAGAATAGGATACAGCTGTACTGTGATGGGCTTTTCTTGTTTCCTACACAACAGCTTCAGCTCAAGTCGAAACAACTTAAATTTTACAAAGTCCAAGGAATAAAAATATATATATATATATACAAATCTTTACCAAAGGCTGAAAAATTGAAAATTCGCCAAAAATTCATTAAAATCCCTCATAATGGAAACCTCATCATGGAAATCTCATCATGGAAACCTCATCATGGAAATCTCATCATGGAAACCTCATTATGGAAACCTCATCATGGAAACCCCATCATGGAAATCTCATCATGGAAACCTCATTATGGAAATCTCATCATGGAAACCTCATCATGGAAACCTCATCATGGAAACCTCATCAAGGAAACCTCATCATAGAAATCTCATCATGGAAATCTCATCATGGAAACCTCATCACGGAAATCTCATTATGGAAACCTCATAATGGAAACCTCATTATGGAGACCTCATCATGGAAACCTTATCATGGAAACCTCATCATGTTGAGTATAACGCTTTCTTATGCTACTTGATCACTTGATGAGTATGGCAGCACAAACCAAGTCTCAACAAATGTGGCAGTACTACAACTCAAATGTCAAATGTTTTTCACATGGCATTTCCGCCTTCTTCTTTTGACAACTCCAAAACAAGTGCAACACGTTTTTATCGCTTTATTTCTTTTTCTTTTTGCACTAATCATAAATAAACCTTTTTCTAATTAACAACAAAAGGTTATGGGCCCAGGACTTCGCTTAGCACAGCTCCTGGGAAATTAGTGGAGATTTATTTATGAAAGGCATAATACTGGTACTTACTTGGTCAAGGCTGCGCCTGAATCTACGGTAAGCATGGCAGAAAGTATGAGAAGCTACCAAATACATCGTTTCAATGGACAAAATTATCAACTTTGGCGACGTCAAATGGAGATCTACATGACAGAAAATAAATTAAAGAAGTACATTCTTGGCACAGAAGTTAAGGGCGCGACAAATGCAGCTGTTTGGGAGGAGAAAGATGCCGAGGCACAAGCATTTTTGATGAGAGGCATTGAATTGGAACAACTAAAATATGTCACTGATTGTGAGACTGCTGCGCAAATTTGGTTTAGATTGCAAGCTGTTCACGCTGAGAAAAGTGATATGTCTGCGCAGGTTCTATTAGAGAAATTTATTACATGTCAGATGAGTGAAGAAGAAAGCATTGTTGATTTTATTGCAGCAATAACTTCACTAACACAACGTTTAAGAGACATGAATCTTGAACAAAAGGAACCTATGATAATTGCTAAGATACTAAGCAGTCTACCTTCTAAATATGATCATGTGCGCACTTCCTGGTATGCTGTTCCTAGGGAGTCGCAGAAGGTAGAAAGATTAACCGAAGTCTTAGTTAATGAAGAAGCGCTAATTAACATGCGTATAGTTGGTACTCAGAAACCTGATACAAGTAAAACGGCTTATATTGCCAGGACAAACCACAACAACTGTAGTGGTGGCAGCAGCAAGAACCATGTGAATGTGAAACGAAGAGGGAAGTGCAATTATTGCCATATTGAAGGGCATTGGGCCAGAGAGTGTCACAAAAAGCAAAGGGACATGAAAGCCAAAAATGGAGGGCGCGGACACTCTCTTGCATTACGAACAGGTGTAAACTCAGAAACGTCAAACACAGCTGATAATGAGAATACTCATCTATTCATTCTAAATAAGTCGAATTTACCACGAAAGAATTTCAACGTTTTTTATGCAGACTCCGGCGCAACAGACCACATGACGTTCCAGAGGGAGATATTCCATAACTACAAGGAATTATCGGGTGGATTAAATCATGTACGAGTTGGTGATGGACGTAAACTGAATGTTGTGGGCAGAGGCAGCATAAGGGTGCAAGTTTCTGATGATACCGAGACTGAGTACACAATAGATGACGTTTTGCTAGTTCCTGAGCTCGACGGAAACTTCATTTCTATTTCCAAAGCTGCAAAATCAATGGATGTACATTTTGAGGAGGCTACTGGCCGTGTTTTATTTCTGAAACAGAATAAAATACTTGTTGAAGGCTACGAAGACGGTGGATTGTACAGGTTAAATGTGAAGCCAAAAATTACAAAGGAATCTTACCTAAATACCGTATGTATGGAACCAATGAAACTTTGGTATGATAGATTGGGTCATGTAAATTACAGAACACTACAAAGAATGAATAATGAAAAAGTAGTTTCAGGTTTACACATGCAAAATATTCCGAAAATAATGCCGTTTTGCAGAGGTTGTGCCTATGGGAAACTGCATAGAGAAAGTTTTCAGAAGGCTGGCGCTCATCGAGCAACTCAACCCGGTGAAACTTTTCACGTAGACCTTTGCGGAAAAATGAGCACACCATCCATAGGAGGCGCAAACTATTTTATGCTAGTCAAAGACGACTATTCCAGATATTGTTTTGTGTACTTCATAAAAGGCAAAACTGAAGTATTGGAAAAACTGCAGCATTTTGTGGCAGAGGTAAGAGCTGATGGCCATACTATTAGAAGAATACGTACAGATGGTGGTTTAGAGTTTTGTAATGAAGACGTTCGTAAGTTTTTATTGCAAAACAGTATCAAACATGAAGTCACAACACCAAGAGCTCCAGAACAAAATGGTTTTATTGAGCGTCAAAACCGCACAGTAGTTGAAAGTGCTAAGGCCATGTTGCATGACAGGGAGCTTCCATTATACTTGTGGGGAGAAGCAACTAATACGGCAGTTTATCTAAAGAATCGAACGGCAACTGACGTTTTATCTGGCAGTACACCCTATGAAAAATGGTTTGGCAAAAAGCCGTCGCTGAAACATTTACGTGTCTTCGGGTGTGATGCATATGTTCATATATCAAAGGAACAACGTACTAAGTGGGAGAAAAATGCAAGCAAATGTGTAATGCTTGGTTACAACGATGCGAGTAAGGCTTACAGAGTGTATGATCCTCAAAGCAGAAAAATTTTCATTCGCCGAGATATAAAGTTCGATGAAGATTTGAAATCTTATAGTGAGTACATTGAAGCAACTAAACAAGTGGCTGACGTTGACAACCTTGAGGCTCACCGAGACGAAGAAGAAAAAGCAGCGGAAGAAAAATTTCTGGAAACAACATCTAAAAGACAAACGGAAAGAAATCGCCAACCATATCATACGAGAAGCGCTGCTAAGCAAATATTAAACTCAAATGAACCAATCAATGCTGAGGTATGTATGGCACAATTTGAACCCGCGAATTTAGAAGAGGCTTTGCAAGATGTTGATTCAGGGAAATGGGCAGATGCCATTGAAGACGAATTGAATGCTTTGCAAAAGAACGAGACGTGGGACTTAGTTGAACGCTCTAACAATATGCATGTGATGACAAATCGTTGGATTTTTAAGAGAAAATATAATTCCAATAATGAAATTGAAAAACATAAAGCAAGGCTGGTGGTAAGAGGATTTTCACAAATCCGAGGTATAGACTACACTGAAGTTTATTCACCTGTTGTTCGGTATGAATCGGTAAGAACTGTTTTGGCAGTGGCAGCGGCGAAAAATATGAAGATGATTCAATTCGACGTCAAAACAGCGTTTTTACATGGCTATATAACTGAGGATATTTATATGGAGCAACCATATGGGTATGAGAAGGACAAAAGAGTTTGTAAACTCAAAAGAGGCTTATATGGCTTAAAGCAGGCTTCCAGGCAATGGAATAGGCGAATCGTAGATTTTCTGCTCAATTTTGGTTTTGAGCAGGCCTCAGCTGATGCATGTGTTTTTGTATACGATACTGGCAATGAGAGAATGTACTTATTATTGTACGTAGACGACGGTTTAATTTGCGGCAATAATTGCAACCTTATAAAACAGCTACTCGATAAGTTACATACTGAGTTCGAGATAACTTACAAAGATGCCGAATACTTTGTTGGCATGCAAATGAAGTTAGATACCAAACAACAAAGACTTATTATATTTCAAAATATTTATGCATTAAAAATTTTGGAACGTTTTAATCACTCTGATTGTTTTGCAGTTTCTACACCGGCTGAGGTCGGTGAACATTTTTCTAAAGCGGATGATAACAATCCCAAGCCAAAATTTCCATACAGAGAAGCGATTGGTTCCTTGATGTATCTCTTGGTATGTACTAGACCTGACATAGCTTACATTGTTGGAGTGTTGAGCCGCTATCTCGAAAACCCTTCTGCAATGCACTGGCAAGGAGTGAAGCGTGTGCTAAAGTATATTAAGGGCACAACACACTACGGCATATCATTTTCACTAAATTCTAGACAAACAAACATCACAATGTACTGCGATGCTGATTGGGGAAATGATATTGATACTCGTAGAAGCATTTCTGGATATATTGCTTTTCTTAACGGCGGTCCTGTATTATGGAGTTCCAGACGCCAAACCGTTACTGCAACTTCAACAACCGAGGCGGAATTTGTAGCAATTTGCGCTTCGACAAAGGCAGTTGTATGGCTAAGAAAGCTTCTTAGGGAAGTTGACGATAATGAAATAAACGCAACGCCTCTAAAGTGTGACAATCAAAAGGCAGTTGGATTGGTAAAGAATGCTGAATCATCAAAGCGTACTAAGCATGTTGACGTACAATATTTTTATTCCTGCGATATGCAAGCGGCTGGGGAGATAGATATACAGTATGTGGAAAGTAGTAAGCAGTTGGCAGATCCACTAACCAAACCACTCAGCAAGGAAAGATTTCAAGGTCTGATTAAACAGTATGAATTGACCAGCGGATTTGTAGCTAAGGAAAGCGAGAGGGAGTGTTGAGTATAACGCTTTCTTATGCTACTTGATCACTTGATGAGTATGGCAGCACAAACCAAGTCTCAACAAATGTGGCAGTACTACAACTCAAATGTCAAATGTTTTTCACATGGCATTTCCGCCTTCTTCTTTTGACAACTCCAAAACAAGTGCAACACGTTTTTATCGCTTTATTTCTTTTTCTTTTTGCACTAATCATAAATAAACCTTTTTCTAATTAACAACAAAAGAAACCTCATCATGGAAACCTCATCATGGAAACCTCATCATGGAAACCCCATCATGGAAATCTCATCATGGAAACCTCATCATGGAAACCTCATCATGGAAACCTCATCATGGAAGCCTCATCATGGAAACCTCATCATGGAAACCTCATCATGGAAACCTCATCATGGAAACCTCATCATGGAAGCCCCATCATGGAAATTTCATCATGAAAACCTTATCAGAAAACCTCATCATGGAAACCTCATCATGGAAACCTCATTATGGAAACCTCATCATGGAAACCTCATCATGGAAACCTCATCATGGAAACCTCATCATGGAAACCTCATCATGGAAACCCCATCATGGAAATCTCATCATGGAAACCTCATCATGGAAACCTCATCATGGAAACCTCATCATAGAAACCTCATCATGGAAACCTCATCAAGGAAACCTCATCATAGAAATCTCATCATGGAAATCTCATCATGGAAACCTCATCACGGAAATCTCATCATGGAAACCTCATAATGGAAACCTCATTATGGAGACCTCATCATGGAAACCTTATCATGGAAACCTCATCATAGAAACCTCATCATGGAAACCTCATCATGGAAACCTCATCATGGAAACCCCATCATGGAAATCTCATCATGGAAACCTCATCATGGAAACCTCATCATGGAAACCTCATCATGGAAGCCTCATCATGGAAACCTCATCATGGAAACCTCATCATGGAAACCTCATCATGGAAACCTCATCATGGAAGCCCCATCATGGAAATCTCATCATGGAAACCTTATCAGAAAACCTCATCATGGAAACCTCATCATGGAAACCTCATTATGGAAACCTCATCATGGAAACCTCATCATGGAAACCTCATCATGGAAACCTCATCATGGAAACCCCATCATGGAAATCTCATCATGGAAACCTCATCATGGAAACCTCATCATGGAAACCTCATCATAGAAACCTCATCATGGAAACCTCATCAAGGAAACCTCATCAAGGAAACCTCATCATAGAAATCTCATCATGGAAATCTCATCATGGAAACCTCATCACGGAAATCTCATAAAGTATAATTGGAGCAAAAGGCTCGTTCATATACTTCTTAAAAAATTTCGATTTCTTACTTTAATCATTTTTATACGAATGTACGAGTATTTTTAAATGCTCGTATTGATTTCAGTTTAATATCCCACGTTCTTATTCAGGTTAATATAATTTATTGAATATTTCCACACCCCACCCTTTGTTCATCATTGGCTTACATGCTTAGCGAAAAGGAATTCACTTCGGTCCCACGAAGAAAAATAAGTGTTCATAAATCTGTAACTTTTGACTTGTAAAAAAAAGTTTAGTTTGACGCTTTTAAAAGGCAGTCTTTGGGACTGCTCTTTGGAATCCTTCAATATTGAATTGAGTATTAAAAAAAAAAAGGAAATAAAATCTCCCCTCCGAATCTTAATTTTCAACTACTCGTATACTGCAAATAAATATAATTATATTTTGCTCAATATTATTATTATAAAAGGAGGAAAACTAAAAAGAATAAATAATCAGGAAGAAATCAAACCTTATTAAATCAAATCATTTCTTTCCGTTATCTGGAAGCGGTACTCAGATCCGATTTCATGACACTTACCTTCTTTTTGAGCATATTGAAGTTATCGATAATTACTCCTATGAATAGGTTAAGAGTAAAGAATGATCCACAGACAATGAAGATAACAAAATAAATATAAGCCAAAGTATTAGCTTCACGCTGAGGCTGCAGGTCTACACCACGAGCATCCACCGCATCGGCCATCACCTCCATCCAGCCCTCAAAAGTGGCCACCTGCAGGAGTGCCAAATACCCCATACCTACATGATCGAAGGTTATTTTTGAATTGATCCAACTAAAGTTTTGTTCTATACACTCCCATTTGTCATTCACTTGCTGTGACGTCAAGTTTGTTTTTTTTTTTTTTTTTTTTTTATTTAAAGAAGAAATATAAAATTTATAAATGATTTAAGCGATTTTTTGGGCTATAAATTTTTCAAAAGTCTTTGCTTTTTTGCAACTAAATCATAATCATTTTAAAGATAATTTGTTTTAGAAAAGAAAAGCCAACTAACCGTAATGGGCAACAGTTCACCTTCGCTATCGACACATTTAAAAAATTTACCGCCAAAAAATTGTACACCCATTATAGAAAATATTAACCAAAAAACCAAACAAACTAAAAGTACATTGAAAATTGATGGTATGGCATACATGAGAGCATTTACTACAATTCGCATTCCTTGCCACCTGGAATAGAAATAAAATGTTTGTTTCGTTTTTAAACTCAAAATTGGAAATTAGAGGCTACAATTAGTTTCGATATGGAATTGTATAGTGGAATTAACAGGATATATAAGTTTTTGGGGAAGGTGTGGTAAATGGGAATTATAAAGCAACATTGACACTTGTTAAAATCGGAATTAATTCGAAAACATAATTCACGCATGTGGCTAAGCAAAATAAAAGAGAAACATACAATTTTACACACAAAAATATTTTCTTTTTTTTTTATTTTTCTAATTCACATACAAACAAATCCAAATATGTAATTGAATGCTTTTGCCAAAGTGAAGTAAATAAGGAAATTGAAAACGTTAAAGCTTAAAGCAAATTAGTGATCTGGCAATGCCAACAAAATTATAAAATCAACCGGAAATGATTTTGTACTTCAAAGAAATAGTGAAAGACTTTAATTTTTATATCCGGCAAGAATTTAATTGTAAGTTTTGCATACCCCACCGTCTACAAGATATCAATAGTAAAGCGATTTATTTTTACGGCGACACAACTACATGTCTACTAATGTAGCTGGCGCCAATCTAAATGTATTACTATATTTATGAGCGACAATGAACAGGAATAGTATTGTCAATATTAAAAAGAAAACGACAATATGCGATTTTTAAATTATTTTATATTAAGAACAGCAAATTAATATTATGAAAAAATTCACAATACAGAAAGTAGTTTTTAGATTTTTATATATTGCAAGGATATTGCAAGGAAACAAATTTTCTTTTCTCAAATTCATTATTTTTGAGAATGCCATCATAAACAATGCAATGTTAACTCTTTATATGTACTTTCGCTGCCTCATTTAACTTAAACATTTAGGTTGCCGCAGCTACAGGTCTACATTAGCAGAGGACGGCGGAGCCAGTTCTGTAAACTGCAATTGCGAAAGTGTTAAAGAGAGTTTTTGTTTTTTGAGAGAGAGTGTACCCTCTTTAGGGAAAATAATAACAAATGAAGTGGAAATCGTAGACGTAGAAAGAATATTGTTGCAAATGTAGTTGTAAATGTTGATGCGAATATAGAATGCCCAGAAACGTATCATATATGTTTTTCATTTCATTTCTTGCTTCGCATGTGTTATTTGTCAGTGAAAATGGATAGCAAGCAAAATCCAAACAAAAAGTAAAACAGCTGTTCTAAACAGTGATGGGAGTTCAGGGTATTTACATTAATTGTGGATTTATAAAAAAAGTACTAAAATACAAAAAATAGTACCATTTATTACTGTCAACTTTTTAAAATTGTTATAAATGGCATGCTTAGAAACATTGCACGCATACACTTAGATGTATCATTATTTAGAAATTATTTAAGAATATGTATGCATTATGCCAAAAGAAAAGACTTTTTCGACTACCAATATGTTAAATGTTGTCATTAAATTTTTGCATCAAATACGCTCAAACGATTATCAAAGATACTAGTTATATATCATTAAGAAACATTATAAACATTAAGACACAGAAAACGAAATTTATCAAAAAAGCTTAAAAAAGCAAAAGAGCCAAAATTCCGTAAAACGGTTTTGTGACTCACTTCTGTTTCCTATTAAATGTACCATCACTACCAGTTCTTTGTTCCCACTTCTGCTTGCTTTTAAATGTACCATCAGTGCCAATTCCCTTTTCTGCACGTTGAGCCGTTGCCACTACATAAATGTTCGCTCAGCTAAGCATTTGCATAGCTGTTTGTATATTACAAAGGATCAGCTCCTGCAACTACATTTACGGTTATACATTTACGGTCGGCTAAATAGGCCTTAATGCTGATTCATAACTAACAGTTTTAGTTTTTCAGTAACCCTTCTCCCGTGTCTTTTATCCACTCTCCTAACAATTTCAAACTTTACGTATGATAAACGGAAATGAAAGAAGTAAAACTTCACTTCCTCAAGCAACTCACTTCGTCTCTTTCTCTCTCTCTCTCTCTCCATATCTCTCTTAAAAGCTGAAACTTTGCCTTTTAATATTAAAGTTACAAAATTATATTATATTATTTAAAAAAAAAAAAAACAATATATGTATAATAAAAAGTCAGGGAGTTACTTTAAACATCAGATGGCAAGTAAATATTTTTTTTACAATAATTTACACTTGAATCTTCTTTAAGTGTGGAACTGAAACCTAATTCACATCCGGTTGATTGTTATTGCATTTTGTCTATTCAATTTGCCCAGGGAAATTTTTTATTAAATTTTATTCAAAATAAAAAACATGTAATTTTACAAAAACAAAAACACATTTAATTTTATAATAAAACATGCCAATTACAAAGATATACCAGATATTATTATAATAACTAAAAATACAAATTATATATAAACAAGGCAATTTCTAAAATATAACTTTGAGGTTCAGACAAATCGGAAAAGCGAATTTAGAGGATATTTTCCACATTATATGCCCATAGCAATGGCTCAAAAACTGAGCGCTTTTATAATCTTGTATTCGAATCACTTGCGTAAAACCACACGAAGTGAAGTGCTCGAATTAGAAGAAAAGAAAATAAAAATTGAATACATAATTTCTGTTTGGAAGTTTGAATTTAAAATATTTATATGTATACATTTCAACAAAAAACAGACAGACACATACATATATTAAGGATATTTAAGGATTCTAGCCAAATTTATAAAATGTTGATTATTTCTATTCGAAATCCTTAAAGAAAACGATATTGTATTAAATACTTCCAAAAAATTGTTTTATTTAGTAGTTTTTCTTTTAAACTGTTTAAGTATTTTAAATAAAAGGTGCTTAAGCATTCAAATAAAGAAATATTTATGTTAAATATTTAATGAAAAGAAAATAATTTATAAAAATATTTAATTAAAATATATAAATTGTAGGCCATTCGAAGACGGCCAATTGAATTATAGTCTATACCACAGAGTTAGCAAACATATAACAAACATTTTTATCAAATTGATTGTAGCAGAAATATTGTGAATATTTTCATATCCCGGAAATGCCATATATTTTCTATAAAATGTTTACATGCGGCGTTTTTTCCAAAATCACTAATATGTATTAGTACAGAAATCCAAAGCTGGTTAAAATTACCAGTTTATCTGCCAGAAAATTACTCGTATTATAAAATTCAACCACTTCGTTTTCGATGAAGAAACCTAGAGAAAATTTCAAAATTCCCTTCATATTTCCAAAGCTTAGTGAAGCTTAAATTAGGCTTAAATTAGCTGCTTTTGTTTATACCCAATAACTAATATCCAATTGGTTTCTATGGCCTAAGGAATTCTTGGCTAGAGAATTCTGGAAGCCAAAAGAAATTAATTACAGTCGTACCTTTAAGTTCGATCCACAACTCTATTCTATGGTTGTGGTGATATCTAATTTAAGCTATGGCTTTATTAAATTTTTTTTCCAGGAAAAATTATACGAGAATTTCAGAAGCTTTTTCAAAGTTATGATTTCTCATTTGCTTCTTTTTCTCAATTCTCAATTGTTTCTAAATTTTTTTTTTTTTTTCGAATTAACTTAATTAGCAAAGCTTTCGCCTGTACTGCAGGAAAACACGCAGGTCTAGGCACAAATCGAATCCGCAACCTCCGGTTTGGTACTCTTCGCATTATTCATATGCCTGCGGAGGCGATGAAGATAAATAAGTTTATTACAATTCTCAGCTCAGTGAAACTATTTTGTAGACAAATTTTTTTCAAAAAATTTCATCAAATAAATTAAAGTTTATTTTTATTCTCCTCGATATCTGGAAAAGTTACTTTTAAAATAAGCTTTTTGAATATAAAAGCACTTTTGAATAATTGTAATTTGAATACTTTTGAATAATTTTATTGCTTTTAATTGTCCGAGGGCTTGTACGAGTACAATTTTAAAAATCGCTATTCTCATAGAAAAAACGTCAGGATGCGTAACATTAAGATATTTACTACGGGATCGGCTAGACAATCGAATCGGAAAGTCGCTTATTAACTCTTAAGTGGCATTAAACTATAATTAATATAGACAATATCTGTATTAAGCATTTACGGATTTTTTGTATGCATCTGAAAATACAAAGATTAGAAACGATATTTGCAAAAAGAAATTTTATTAATAAACCATTTAAAATAAAAGGCATTCATAATATATCAAACAGTTATTTAAAAATGTTAATGTATATATATATATTTTTGAGATAAGATACAGACATACATATTTTAGTACAAAATGAAAAATAATTATGAATTGTCAGCCACACACGCATACCCAAACACGATTCAACGTTTGAGTTACTGCGTGTGTGAATGGCGTAGGATCCGAACTTACCTTGAAATGGCACGCAGTGGCCTCAAAGCTCTTAAGGTTCTCAGAGAGCGCAATACTTTTAAATTCTCATTCTCCTCTATTAGCAACGAAAACACGGAAACCTTTAATTTAGAAATAATTTGTAAGAACAATCAACCCAAATTAGGTATCTCCTGTAAATTTGCGTATAAGAATTTTTATAGAAAATTTTTTTATACTCACAAATACAATAATAAAATCCAAGATGGTCCAAAAACTTGTAAAGTATTTGGAAAACCCCAATGCCAACCATTTGAGAACCATCTCAATAACAAATATTAAGCAAAATGAAAAATTCGTCCAATAGAGTATACGCTTTAATGATTTGTTACTATCTAAATAGATGTCTTCGAAACACAATGTAATACTGGAGGCGAATATTAACACTAAGACAAACCACTCAAAGGCTGGAGTATCCACAACAGTCAAGACGGCCGTCCTAACGCGTGTCCAATGTTTAGCACTTTTTGTATCCATACAGGATATAAACCATGGACAGCGAAAGTAGAAGCTGAAATGATGAAAAATTTAATTATTCTAATTATTGCAAATAATTATTGGAATGAAATTCAACATTCGATTATCGATGTAGGGTGGGCTTTAACTGGAACTAATTTTACTGCTTGCACTTTTTACTCAGTGTCTAACCTAAGGATATATGTAATCTTTCATTGCCCAAGATAACAAGTGGTTCCTGTACTCTATACTCTATAATTGGCAAACGTAACTTGTCCTTTAAACATTTGAAAAAAAATTCCATGCGTAGAAAGAATTATAGGTTCAGACCAGGTAAATGGGCTAAGAAAAATTCCCTCAACTTTAGTTCAAAATTATTATGGTTCCATTGGAATATGAATCAATAGCAAAGTAAGAGGTAAATAAATCCCCATAACCAGCATAATTGATAACGGAAAAGAATGGCAGAGTACCAAGGTGGGAATACTGAATAAGCTTCACTGCTTATGGCACACTGAGTCTCTAATGTGATGCAGATATAGAGGTAACCGCTATATTCTTGCATTTGAGACAGTACGCGCTATATTAGAGATAGAAAACACCTCTCTACGGTGTAACTAACTTATGTTGCATGTAAATCAGCTGTTCTAATGATATTTAGAATATGAAATAATTAAAAAAAATTAATACTTACTGCTCATAACACTTTTGTGGGAAGCAATCATCTGGCACTTTGGGTGGGTTCGTTTGTCCAAAACTTGGAAAAGACATGGGATCATTGTATGCTCCCTGCGAGTTACGTCTCCCACCCACTGTGAGATCGTCTACGTAGGAGACCAGACAATGCCATGGTTTTTCAGTCAGTCGCGAGAAAGTTGATTTCTGC
Organism: Ormia ochracea; assembly: GCA_963402855.1. NCBI lineage: Eukaryota > Metazoa > Arthropoda > Insecta > Diptera > Tachinidae > Ormia > Ormia ochracea. The sequence goes on from OY727109.1 coordinate 37,859,776, forward strand.
GACTGGAGAGCTTTGCCGTCTCTCTGCGTAATCGAATCACCGCCTGCCGCCAACAACTGGGCCTCGCCAGGGGCAGTTAGTGCCAATACAGATGATGTATCGGCCGCTCCCGAACTGTGCGATTCGGTGCGCCCCGACTGAAAGGAAGCAGCTTTATCTAGAGACGATTGTGGATGCTTTGTGCGTTTAACATGCAATTTATTTTGCTGTGCTTCAACGCTTTCCCGTCCAGCCCTTGGGAGGATAGGTGTAGTTCGTGTTTGAGCTGAGGTTGCGTGGTAGTGCTGCTGGTGTTCAGTGAGGGCTGTTAATGGTGGTGTCGTTTTAAGCGAAGACAATTGCACCAGCGTATGAGGTTCAATTGCAGACTTTAGCGAGACTGGAGGTGTGGGTGGTAAAGCGGCCGAAGAAGTATGCGAGCTTTCACGTTGCAGTGCCTTCTGCGGTTTATGTTGGTCTTGAGCCTTAGCCAACTGTTTGTGCAACAGTAGGTTTTCATAGGAATTTGTACTTTTCATTGAAAGACTGTCGGTCATTGAAGTGGGCTTGAGACATTTTCGCGGTAAGCGCTCCGATTCCACACGCAACGTCGAAATTGGTCTTTCTTCTTCTGGCAATTCTTCAACACGCTCGATAAGAGACATACGCTTAAAGCGATCAAATTGAGCACTAAATAAATCACTTTTTCGACGCATAAAAGGTGATTGTGCACCAGGTGCTTGTGCAGCAGCAACAGACATGGCTTCCACTGTGGCGAAAGGTGCCTGAATTTGATCACAGATCTTTCTTATTTCATTACTTATACTAAAGTCGTCATCGATTTTTCGTTGCTTTTCCAGACTACGCCTTTTTACTTTAGCTGTAGGCCGGCTGGAATTAGCGGGTAAAGAATGTTGTCTCCTCGGCACAGTTGAGAGATCATAGCTATCGTAGGGATTTAAGGGAGAAACAACCTCATCGGCAGTTGTTCTTTCCGAGGCTCCCGTTAACACCGCTATATGCTGCAATATAGCTTTGTTAGCCTCATCAGCTGCGGGCGAAGGTTCAGAGAGGGTTGATAGCTTCCTCTCTAAAGATGTTGTAGACTTTTTAATTTCTTCCAACTCCTTTTCGAAGCTCTGTATAATATTATCAAATTCCGAGTGTTCCACTAAAGGTAAATTGTCACAATCGTGTGTATTGCCATTGGAAGAATGGCTGCCATTACGATGTGATTCTATGGTTTGGAGTATAGAATTGGAAATGTAACTTAAATTCGATTTAATACTGCTACTTGATGGTTTGCGCTCTTCTCTTTTACTGTCTACCACTATAAGAGAGTCCGTATCGGGTTCCATTATAGCAGAACCATAACCCACAGTATCGCTAAAGTAATTGTTGCTATTATCTAGAAGATCGTCCTGCAGGAATTGAAATAATTCCTTTTGATCACAATTCAACAGCTCATCTCTCAGATTGGCTTGATTTGATAGCAATTCTTCATGCTCTATTGACATTGTGCTCAACGAATGGTGCGAATGTGCATCCTCATCGGATTTCAGGCTGCGGGAAGGAATTAAAGATTTTTGCGATTGATCACTCGATTGCGACAGACGATCGAGAGATTTTCGATAACTGGGTGATCGAGTTAGCAACGATTTTTGATACTGTAGGTAAGATTCGTCACGTTCCTCGCTGCAGTGGCGTGTTGAACTACGTTCCAGCAAGGAATCAGCACGCATATAGGAACCACTACGTTCTTGTAAAGAATCGGCACGCATGTAAGAACCACTACGTTGATCATTGGCATATGGATCAGTGTCAGTCGAATTGTATTGACCCATTAGTTGTAGCTCTATCGATTCGGTGTATGTTGTAGGCTCATCGCGAGAGTCATTTGGCTGTGTACTAAAACCGGAAGACATTTGATGTTGTAAACGGCGATCTAATTGTGGATTTAAGCTATTATTGTCTAATTGGCAGGAGCTGGCAACAGTACCATCGAATGACGGCATTGCCGGTTGCTGCTGTTGATACAACAACTGCAATGCTGGCTGTTGGAGCTGATGATGATGATGATGAGAGCCACCGCCACTCAACATTGAATGTGATAATTGTTGTGAAGAATATGATTTTTTATCATCCTCCGTTTCGACCGCATCAGTAATAGTATGAAGACTTCCTTTCAACGGTATCTGATAGCCAAAATCGGAACCGGAAACGGGACGATTCATCGATTCCTAAGTATAAAACATTTAAAACATTGTTTTGTATTTATTTACAAAAAATATTTATTTTCTGAAGAGCTTCTCTTCTTTTTCAACTTTGTATTTGAAATGAAGCCTTATTGGTTCCTCTTGGAACATGAAGAGCTACATGAGAGCTACTCATGCCTTCAAATGAAAAGTTATAATACGATTATTGCACTCACCTGGTAACTCAATCGGTGAAATTTAGTTTCCGTTGCCGCGCTAGGCTTACCGATTGCCGCTGCCGCTGCTGCTTGCTGAGCTTCGATGACAATTTGCTGAAATTTCGTTGCATATTTACTCTCCTTGCGTTCTTTGCGCTCTTGACGCTTTCTACGAATCAAGTCCCGCACCCTCTCTATGCTACGTGCCAGCCTTGATTCTTCGCCCACTTCCTAAAGTCGCAAAACCAATTTAAAAATTAATTTTACTTTAAGAAATAAAAGTAACTTAAATTTGTTACGTTAAATAACCAAAAACCCGGCTATCGCCAATCGGAAACAAATAAAGACAATCCAAATTCATTTTAAATGCAACCAATTTGAATTAACTAATTAATTAATTGCTAATTATCTTTAACTACATATAATTTTCACATGCAAATTCATACAACAGTAACTAAAAATACTCCAGCTAGAATTTTGTATAAATTTTCTTTTTTTAAATAATTTTTAACAATAAACAATTCGAACAAAACCAAAATAAATTATAAAATAAAAAAATGTTTCATGGACAGTTTTTTTTTTGGGGGGTTTAAAGTAAAAATTACCTTTTTCTTGAAAATCTGTTAAATTAATTTTTTTTATTTTATGGTGTATGGGGTTTTTTTCGGGAATTGTTTAACACGAGAGGTGCACATTTTATTTAATTTGTTATTAATTTATTTGTTGTGTTTAAGTGCAATTTTTTAGAAGAGTTTGTTTATTAGAAAGTTTTAGTTAGTCGAGAGATGAAAAGTTGTTGTTGAAAGTGTTTTTTTTTTTATGTTTAAGATATAAAAGTTTAAATTTTAGTAAAAAGTTTTACACACATATAAATTTAGAGGCACACAAATGCAATATGAAAAGGAAGACAATAAAATATTCGTTATGTTTATTAATAATTTAAGTTATAACAATTAAAAAATATTTAATATATTTAATATAATAGAATTTGTTTTAAAATTTTAAGACAAGGCATGTTTGAATATGGCGAGGAGCAAAGGCTAATTCAATTCGCCTTAAACTAAATATTTGATTTGCTGGAATTGAATCATTTTTATATAAACAAACGTTCGTATACAAACACATCTATGCAAGGCGAATTCATACCATTCATGTTAAAGTTAATTTTTATTATATTAATTTTTGTGCATTTAGCGCACTATTATCACTTAGTTAAGGTCATGCTTCACTATCCTACATCACACAAAAATGAGATGTGATGCCATCCTTTTTTAAAGAAAATATATGGTACAGACAAATTTCTTTTGATGGTTTGATGGTTGAAGTAAATGCAAGTCCGATCGCATGAAAATTGTCATGTAAATGTCATGTTTCACTATCCTAGAAATTAGTACGATTCATTCACACGAAAATCTGATAAGATTCCATCCTATTTTAAACATTCGCTTGAAAATGTGGGTGCTTTTGCCACACAAAAATATCATGCTTCACTAATGTAATGCAAACAAATTTTGTTTTGCTGATCGAAGTAAATGCAACTCTGATCGCATGAAGATTGTCATGCAAAGCTCATGTTTCCTAGAAATTAGTACGATTCATGAGATTCTAATTAGATTCCAGCGTATATTAAAATGGTGTTGTCTGTGGCACACTATCATATCATGCTTCACTAACGTGAAGCAAACAAATTATTTCTTTTCTGATCGAAGTAAATGCAACTCTGATCGCATGAAGATTATCATGTAAAGGTCATGTTCCACTATCCTAAATAGTTATAGTAACTAAAATTTGGTTCACATTTGGTCATTTTGACAAGTTAAATGATACCAGATGTTCGATGTTGTTCAGGACTAAATGATCTCAAATATTAATATTCAGCGGGATATTAGAAATATATTGGAATTGCTGATTTTAGGCTATCAGCTGTGTAATACCATTATGGGTCAAATCGTTTTATTTCTGTGAAAAATATGGCAGCATTTAATATATGAAAAGCAGGTTAACAGCAGCTCCTACTCCAACAATATCAACTAATAATGGTAAATTCAGACTTCTGTTCGGTATAGTTCTAAAAGTAAATTTTGGATTTCCGCGTAGTTGATACCTTTCACATTTTTGTTGTTGATATTTATATATTATATAATGAAAATCTTAGAAGTAGATACTATAAATGCCACATTTAGAGTGCACAAGCAGAAATTTTATTGAAGTTGCTGGATTGAATAGCCAGTCCAAAGTAACTAATCGGAATAGATTTAATAAATAATATTTACAAAACTTTCTTCGATTAAATTAAAAAGTATTTAAATTAAAAGTATTTAAAACTTAATTAGACACACAAATAACTGAGCACATTCAGGATAAATTTCTTCTTTTTTTTTTTTTTTGTAATAGGTTTCCGATTTCGACGCAACTCAATGCTTTCAGCAGTATTATAAGAATACAAATTAAATTGATTAATTAAATTTTTTTAAAATCCTTCAAGCACATCTATGCGATAACTGAATCTCCTTTATTTTCATTTATATTTAGATATCTTAAAAAAAATGTTTAAACTAATAAGTTCGATATAATAAAGAAGAAGCAAAGAAATTATTGATACATCATCCAGACGTATGAAAAATTTGCTTGGATTATTTATATATGTAAAACGCATTCGAAAGTTTAAGATAAGAGTTTGATTTATTTGTTCGTGTAAAAGTGCAAAAGCTCTAAAACAAGTATTTCTCGCCAGCATCAATATTTAAAAGAGCTTTAACCTTTAAGCCTTTAAAGGCAACAATTACAAGTTATACGTAAAAAAAGACACTCCGAAATTCATTTGCTTCTTCACACAGAAAGTATACGCAGAAAAAGTGTGCCCTTCTACTCTGTTCACACATATAACAATTATGTATTAAGTTTAATTCCGCTTTCGCACTCATCAGGTTCGACTTGACAAGTCTGGAGGTTTTTCTGAGAAAGCAATGAAGTGAATAGATTATACAGAGTGGTAAGAGCGATACAGCTGTAGAAGTTCATATGTTGCCAATTTGAATGTGTTCTAGCACAAGCAATCCTCCAAAACAAAGCGCTGTAGAGAATAATAGAGGGAGTTAAAACCTGATCGCAGCATCATGTTTAAAAAAATGTTATACTTAATGTTGTCTGCAGACGTCAAAAATCGCATAAAATTGAAAGCAAAGAAAACGTAATTTGATGAAACAAAAGGTTCGTATGTGATCCTAAATAAAGCTTCAAGAGAAAATTGAAGAAAAACTGATGAAGTAAAGCTGATGTGTGATGTAAAGTTTTACTTTACTCACTAAAAAAACGGCCGAAGGAGTTGCGTTGGCGTTTTATTCAATTTATGACACAATTTACAATAAATTAAGTTTCTTTGTGTGTGTGAACAGAGTATAAAGCTCTATACAACCACTCATCACAAATATGCTTTTTACATATGAAGGAAGGGGAAACATTTTCACAATCAGTGTATAGTTTAAACTAGTTTAGTTTCATATATCGCCAGCAGCTTGAAATTTTTGTTTGCTTCCCCAAGAATTTATATTTTGTGAAACCAATATGTTTGTCCATAGCAAATTGGTGAAGCCAGTGGAAAGCTTTCAAAGCTTTTTCAAGGAACCACTTATAAGGCACATACATTTATATTTATTTTGTTTAAAATACCCAGCGGACCACAGAGAACAGAAGTTTACTCAGATTGCGGAAACCGATTACAAAAATCGTGTCATACAAAATAAAAGCTTCCCTATTAGTCTTCAGTAATCACGCATATAACAATTGCAACTATGAAACATATACTATACACTGACAGCTCATACATTAAATTAAATAGAACAATAATTATAATTTTTCTTATTATATTTTCAATAACAAATCTTTAAGAAAAGCACACACACACACTTATAATGACATTAAATTGTGCTTCAAATCAAAAAAAAATCTTTATATATATGTATATACATATATATTATATGTATATATAAATGTAGTGGAACTAAAATAAGAATGTCTTACCTCCTTTTTGGACTTGAGCTCTTCGGAATTGAAACTATTGAGCAACAAAGCCAAAAACAAATTTAAAACCATAAAATTTCCCATGACCAAAGTGGGCAGAAATATAGCAAAGCAGGAAGAGGCACCTTGCTAAAAAATATATATCAAATATAGTTATAAATAAGTTCAAGTATATTAAAATATTAATATAATATATGATAGCCGAAAATTCTCAACATCTTCCTTCAACTAATATTTATAATAAGTAATATTTATAATTTAAAATAATAATATTTAAAAAATAATAGAAAAATTAAATTTATTAACAATTATATTTAAATACACTCAGTGTTTGGTTAAGCTTCTAAAGGTTTACATGGAATTTCAGTATTAATTGGTAAAGTTGGGTTAGGCTGTAAAGGGAGGCCTTAACTAAAGAGTTATACATAAGCCTGTAAAACGACTGTTAAAACTTTATGTATATAAGAATTTGTAAGGCCGGTTCAATCTCTTTCTCTAATTTCGAATCTGTATTAAAAAATAAACAGGATAGTCACTCAGGAAGGAATCGATCGTCTTGCCAGCATATCACCATTCACTGTTGCTTCCCAAGACCTTTCTAACTGTCCGGTTAGGATACACGTCATCTTAAAGATTTTCCTTTCATTCGAGGCGAGCAGGTGCCTTAACTTATTACCGTCTTGATTGCCCCACTAGATTTTTGCTAGCCTTCTGAAGGCTTCTTTTGCGAACACTGTTTTTTAAGCTATCAGATCTTAGTCGTTTAAATCAGCAATCAATCTCTTCAATCAATTTTTTCAATCAATTTTTGGCATTATAATTTTTCCCAATTGCCAGTTTCTAAGAACTTCTTTCTTTCTAAAACTTGCCATACTATCTGATATTCAACTCCTTTCTTGCCACATTGTGAAGAATAATTTAGTTTTTTTTTAACAAAGTTGCCACATGTGAGAAAAAGTAAAACACAAAAGCTTTAGGAAAATATTTTTTTTTCTACCCATTTCCATACTCTCTGAAATTCTTTACAACATTTCTAAATATTATTCAAAACGTAATAATGGATACCCAACTGTATTCACTATCAGTCTTATACGAAAATTCTTTAAGCATATATAAAAACTTTTTAAAAGATCGGCGTGATGTATCAGATATTTGCTGGTAAGTAGTGATGTATTATAAGAAAACCAGCAACGATTATCTCTTGGCCGATTCTTTCCGAAAAAAGTGTTACGATCTTTAGCCGAACTTTTAGAAGTAAATTATAGAGTTTTATTAAACAACAAAAATGCTCTGATGCAAAAAGGACTTTCATAAATTTTCTACAAGATCAGTTTAAATTTTATAAAATTTAATAATCTAATAATTTTCTAAAAAAAAAATATTTATTCGATAAAGTAGTTCACAAGTTAAAAAAAAATTTTTTTTTAAATTTCTATTAAAAAATTCTTTTTTTACTATAATAATGTAATTATTTGTTCTGCTTACCTCTTCCTCAGCTCTCATGCAGTCCCATAGAGGTTCTATCCACTCTCCGCATAAGATACGAAAAATCATCATAAATGAATGGAAAAAATCATTAAAGTTCCATCTAAAAAATGGCCATATATTAATACACAATCAAATTACGTACGAATAAATCTTATTGTCTATAAATATAACGTAAATTCGGTATCGCGAAGCTTCCTACCTTGGCACTGGATCTGGTTCAAATTTTTCTGGTGTGTAGTCTTTAGAAAATAGTTGCATGCCAATAACGGCAAATATATAAATGACAATGATCAATATAAAAGTCAGATTACCCAAAGCTCCTATTGTCGATATAATAATGCTCAATAGTACTTTCATTGTAGTCCAAGATTGGGCCAATTTCAAGACTCGTAACTATAAATTTCAAAATTTTTACAGAATTCTTATTAATAGATTTTTAAAGCATAGAAAACTTACCAATCTTAAGCCTCTTAAGACACTTAAACCATCGACGAGCTCAAATATGATATCCAATAAGGAGGCCGTAACAATGATTAAATCGAAAATGTTCCAACCACAAAGAAAAAACTCTTTGGAAAGGGCCATCAATTTAATGATGCACTCAAAGGTGAAAATGGAGGTGAAAACCTTTACAGAGGAAAAGTTTATTTTATAATTTCATTTTATTTCATATCAATTTTAATTTAAAATTCACCTTATTCCCCACATCTAAAGCATTGCGAAAGCTCTCACTCATGCCATGATGTTCCATGGCTAAAAATGCTGTATTCAATACAATGCACAGCGTTATGGCCAATTCAAATAATGGATCACGTACCACTTTGTACAAGCAATTTTGAAAATGTAGCCAACCCTCGTAGTCAATGCAACATTGAACACATCTATCGCAATTGCGATCTGGAAGATCATCTAAAATATATTGCAACAAAATTATTTTTTCAAAACAACTTTAGTTTTCGCTTAATTTTCCTTTTATTTATTTTTTTTTTTTAAATAGAAATCGATATTACTAGTATTTCATAAAATAAAATTTAGGATTTTAAAAAAACCGTACAGAAATAAATTTACGAAAAACGAAACGGTTCTTTCGTTTTCGTTAGCCGAACTTAATAGAAGAAGAGTTCTTTAAGATGGCGGGTTCGAGCCCTACCATCGCTGTAATTAAATAATAAAAATTTTTCTCAAACCACTTGTTGCCTAAAATTTCCCAACAAACAATTTAGATCGATGATAAGAAACTGCACTTATACCGTCCTACGCCATAGCGAATTAAGAACAATTGATACGAGTAGACACCAAAAACTAGTGTAACCGCGCTGGGTTACTAACATAATATTTCTTTCGGTAAAAGTATAATTTTTCCCAAAATAAAATTTTTGGTGTTACTTAATAAATTGCTGTCACTTCGCTAAGGAAGTGAAGTAATCAGTTGTGTATTATCAGCAGCGTAAACTATATTAGAGGACACAAGACTGCCGGCAACGATTTAGCTTTCGAGTATAAAAATCAAGGTTTTCAGAACGAGTCATAATTTAAAATGTATATATTTCTTTCAGACTTACCGATTACAACTATTTCGGAAGAATATTCCGGATGTAAAGCATAAATGTTATGCTTCTTAATGCGCGCTATATTGCCATTGCACTTAATTAAGCGCACCTCACGTGGTGATAGCGCCAACGTAACAGCGGTATGATCATTTTGCGTATCTGCAGCAGATACATTAACCACTTCTGAAGCCGTTATATCTTGTTCATCATGATCGTCCACAACTCCTGAATCATCTTGTGACGACTCCCGATTAACACCGTTCGAATTTGAACTAGCCTGGCGACTAGTCATTAGCGGATGCGCTGGATACAACATGTTGGGATTCTTCTGCTCATTGTCTTGGAAACAAATACGTGATTGGCGAATGTGCTGCGGCTGCTGGTTCTGCTTGTGCATTTGATCGCTCGAATGTTCACATTTTAAGGCTAAGTCGGTAGGCCGTTCACTACTGCTGTGACGTGGACTGGGACTGGGTGTTGGGGTGAGTGAATCATTTTTACTGTGATGCTGTAACAAATTTATTATTTAACAATTTTTCCCCTATTTATTTTACGTCAATTTATGCAAAAAAAAAATTAAAATAAATTTAATATTAACCGACCGTTCCATTGCCATTGCTGTCCGTATTACTGCCACCCTCTTTAGGCGTTCCCTTAGAAGGTTTTTTTCTGCGCGTCTTCTTTTTGCTGTAGGAGGCCAATAGAACACCTTTACGTGAATCAATTTTCTTTTTATTATTAGTTTTATTCAATTTTTTTACATTCAGAACGGACGGGTCGAAGCTAAATGTGGAATCATCTCTGTGATCCAATAAGTCTTTCTTACGTTCCTAAAAGGAAATTAAAAATGGTTTATTTCTCTTGAAAACGATAGTTGCAGGCAGTGCTTTTTTTATACTCAAAGAGACAAATTCATTCATTTTTTCGGTTTCAATTTTTAAAAATTTAATGGAGTCTGACTAGGCTGGCTTGGCACTTACTTCATTTGTTATTTCGGCTTCTTCCTCGTAACTTAGAGCGACTACGGCTAGCATTAGATTAATTAAATAAAATGAACCAAAAAACACAACCACTGTAAAAAATGATACACTCATTGGGCCCGATGTGGCCAAAACCATATTGTACACATTTTCCCAATAGTCCAGCGTTATCAACTGAAATGTGGTCAACATTGACCACATAAAATTATCGAAATTCGTATAACCGTGATTGGGATTTTCACCAACACACAGGCACGTATAGCCCAGAGGGCAATGACGGGCACCAGTCAAATTACCGCACAAAATGGGCAACTCCTCATCGTCATACAACCAATTTTCGGTGTTGTTGATCCATCTGAAAAAAATTAATTTTCCAAAATGTAACTTTACAAAAAATTAAAAAAAAAATTTATAGCGTTATAAATAGACATGATTCTCTCTTTCATTTGTGCCTTGCACATTCGAAACATGTTTCGATCTGTATGGTCCACCACACAAGTTGTGAAAGCAACTCTAACCAATTCACTTTGCTTCACTTCGAATTCAGTTCTATAATTTCTTGTCTATTTTTTATGCATTGACAGTCTATGTGGCTAATTCATTTCAAGGAGAATTCCTTATTCTAGTATAAGGACGGGCAGATCAATATAGATCAGATGTTATTTACCTTTACGTTATTTATATATTTTTTAACGATATTTTATTTAAGAAAAGTTAGAAGAATGTGGTGCAAAAATTTTCCTCTAATAAGAATTGAGGCAAAAATTATTGTCCATGGCAACACTGGTACACACGATCGCAATAGTTATGCTCGACCCTACTTATACACTAATTATGCCGGTATTAAGAGCAGCGAGAGAGAAGAGAGAATATCTTTTGCACCGCCCCGGATGTTAACTCTGCTGCAAAGAAACGACGGGGGAAAACGTACGAGAGTGTGCCGAGATGTATTTTATTACTCTCCAACGACAATAAGCAGATGAGATACTGAAATACATGATCAACCCACACAGTGTACTGACTGATCTCTCCTTTCACCAGGATACCATGGGAAACCTACGAATATCTTGCAGCGTGCAGTTCACTTTTATTAATAACCTGCTTTCCGGAACAAACGGTTTAGTACCGATAATTTAGATAAACTCGAAATTACTTCATTGTTAAAATGAGGATTTTAAGGTCCATTTCCCCTCAATTATGGCATTTACATATATGCTACTTAAATTAGAGAATAAAGAGAGCGAAATGAGAGCCAACTTAGCGGGTGGTGTATGTGTGGATGCATGTTTATCTGTATGTGTAAATGTAATATGTAAAAATTAAATTAAACCTACAATCTCCATTCAAGGTCGGACGTATTCGACCACTCATCGGGTACATTTTTAACACATTTATTGCGTAATTCTCCCATATAAACCTGATAAAAAAAATTAAGAAAAATATGAAAAGAAAAATATCGTTCATTATCATTAAAAAAACGAATAAAAAACAGTAGAAATAAATACTTACCTGCAGTGCAAATAGGGCGAAGACCATTAAACAAAATATGGTCAAGGTCATGACCTCTGCCAACTGGCGAAATGAATGCAAGAGTGCATTTATAATAGTCTTTAAACCTGGCATTATGGAAACAGTCTTTAGAGCTCTTAACACACGAAATGTACGCAAACCAGCCAAGTTGCCCACATCCATGCCAATAGTGGCATAGCCACTTGCTATGACCACAAAATCCAACCAATTCCATGGATTGCGCAAGTATGTGTATTTATTGAGCAGGAAGCCTTTGGCAATAATTTTTATAACCATTTCAATAGTATAAATCGCTAGGAAGATGTATCTGTAAATGCAGTTGAAAAAAGAAATTAAATATACAGACTCCGACGTAAAGCCACGTATTCCCCTGGATCCAAATGTAGATCAGTGTGATATAGTAGACACACAGAGAGAGATAAGCAGAGAATAAGAAAGGTATGTACATATATCCAACAACCAAAGTTTCGAAAGAATTAAAAAATGAGTTTGATGCACAGAAAATGATAATGCGCATGTGTGCATGAGATTTATTACAATACTCTCTTATCTATCCTTGAATGTACGCATATGATGTTAATTCTTTTGAAACTTGCTTGTCCACTTACTCAGCTTCTTCGACTGTTTCGGTCAAGGCTAAAAAAAAACAGTTGAACAATATTGTAGCCATAACGCAATAATCGAAATACTGATTTGTTGCTATATACACGCATATTCTTCTCGCCACGCTCCAGGGATGGAATAGGAATAAACTTTTTGTGCCCGTAAAGCGATGTATGTAGTTTTTTCGGAAACGTTTCGAAACCACACAAAATGTCTGCAAAGGAAATCAAAAATGAATAAATATATCTAGAATTATTTCAAGAATTATAATTTGATAAGAGCAAGAAAATAGTTTTACAAGGCACTGCCAACATTTTTTCCAGGCACAAACGGATACCGAATTGTAAGATTAGATAACAATAGAGCCAAAAGAGAACCTAACCTTGGTTTACCAGTATTACATACACAGAATACGCATGCACACTTTTTGGCGGTTTGTATAAAAATCCTACTCAGTCCAATAATACAGTACAAGATATAATCATATGTAAACAATAAAAAAAAATACTTCATTTAATTTAATTTCGTATATCGCTAGTTCCAATTGAAAAGCCTTACTTCCATTTTTTTTTTTTTTTTATTTTTTGCAATGTTCAGTACATAGATTGAAAACACTAAAAATTCTTTTAAAAAAAAAGTCGAGTTAAGACCTTTCTACTTGAAACAAAGGACCCTTTCTTTTTGTTGTTAACAAAAATTAAAAAATTTTATTGGTAAATTAATTGTATTTGAGAAACCACTACAAAATTAGTATGCAATTCAATTTTTAGCACGATTTTATTCAGCTTGCTGATATGTTAATATATTTATTTTCTTCCCTGCCTCTTAAACAATTAGTTATTCTATTAGAGCTCAAGTACTGTGGAAAAATCTTTTAAAATGATATAATGTTATGTTTTGTTTTCAAAAAGTTTATTTTTCCCCAAAGAAATAACCAGAACATTATGCTAGTTAACGACGATGGCAATACTGTCGCCAAAGAGTCATTTTGCGACATAAGCTCTTTTGATTCCCTTCCTACATAAACGATAGGAAAACCATTCTGCATGGTCAGCTTCTGCACACCTGTTGATGCAATGTGATCACCGATGCATGATCAACATCTGCAGACCTGCACATGTTGATTCCAGCTACCATCGGAGGTTTCGAGCCAGCAACGTTGACTGAGGACAGGCAGTCTTGGCTACGGCAACGTGATTAGTAGTAATCAAAATTTTATGTATTGTTAATTATTAAAATTCGATTTAAGAAAGAGTTAAAAATTGGTTTAATATAATTAAAAGGTGCAAGTTGGTGCACCTTAACATATTTTTTTCACGCGATTGTTTTTAATTCCTTTACTTGCTTGGTTCTGTAGTAAAGTAGTAACAAAATGTTTATTTAGAACAGAGTAGAAATAAAAAATATCCCTTAACTAAATTTGGTATATTATTCTATTCACGGTGGCTGTCTCTGCTAAAGTCATGTATGCAAATTCCACCACTTGATTAACCTTATGTAATCAGACAATCTTTGTAATTATAAGACACAGAGCATACAATATACAATATTTAAAAGTGCAATTCTCCAAAAATAAACAATAAATATAATTGACTAAATGTTTAACTAAGGTTACAAAAAATTTTTCCAGGATAAAACATTTGACACTTCACGCGCTAGTGACATCTATATGTCAAAATAACAAATTAATTCATACAAAAATTTACAATAAAATACATTCCTGATTGCAGACACTGCAGTATTATTAGTAACTTTTTTGGGCGTATTAAACGAATTACTATACCTTCAGAAAACGCAATTGAGCCTTAAAAGGTAAACAAAATTAAGTCAGAAAAGTATTTGAAAATTATCTTCACCTGCCGGGAATTTATAAAGCACATAAATCATTATGACAATGGCGACCGTTTTGACGACGCCACATGTTACAAATATTCCCTTCGTACTATTTAAAGTAACTCTGGGTAACCGAATTTAACGCTTTCGAAGTCAATGAATAGAAGTATTTCCGCCTTGTTCTCACTCTTGTCTCAAACGTCTTCGACTACAGAAGGAAAATGAGAGCTAAGGTAATTAACTTGAGAAAAATAAGTGCTAAACTTTTTTTTCGCTTAGTGGTATATATTGCAAAAAATTTTTAAAAAAGTGTTTAAAATCACAATAATAAAATAGTTTTGTACATCAAATATAGAACTTAAAGAATATTTGTGTGTAAGGCTGTGCTTTTGTCGCCATTTGCATTATATGGATTTGTTACAATACACGTGTTATATATATCATTTAAATGTGAACGAAATACTAAGTTAATTTTAATAAATTAAATCCTTTTATTTATAGTGGCGTAAGAAGCGTATGCGTAGGTTGAAGCGTAAGCGCAGAAAGATGCGTGCAAGGTCCAAATAAATGTGATGACTACCTTGGCTAAAAACACAATGTAAGTATTAATTTCGTAGTGCGCCATAAATTATCAATGAGTTTTCCCAAAAATAACATGTTCCCCAATTTTTCTTTAGTTTAACCAATACATGTGCACAACTTTGAGTACTGGGCTTCAACTGAACTTAACAACTGTTTGCTGAAGGAATTTTCCAACATTACCCACTAAATGTGCAAATAATTTTACCAAAATAAAGTCATCTTTGGATTAGTACTTGAAGACAATTTAACTAATTGTGTCTTATTTGTAAATTAAGTTTGAAGGAAACAGCGTGTTTTACATGACCCGATTTAACCTCAAATTGATGTGCAATATTTTGCGCTAATGATACCATGTGATGTTCGATAGTTAATTGAACACAACATATATAAAGTACAGGCATCAAAAAGACGAAGGGTAAATTTTTGCAAGTATGGAGTTTACATTGTAAAATGGGAACACATTTCAACGACTGTCATTCTTGGGCAATATCAAGTATAGGAACAAAAATTAGCTTAAAGGTTTTACTGTTTTATCCTGCCCACAATTTTGAAGTTGGGTTTTTTTTAAAAGATACACTTATGGGGTCCAACACGTTTTAGTCGTAAATTAAGCGCCAAATTCCATTCTTCAAAGTTTTTCCTAAAATGTAACTTCGTATACTGTGAAAAAAAGGTTAAGACCTTTTATAAGGCCAATGATTGCTACATATATAGATGTATGTATGATTAAATCGTTTTGTTATTTTTTGGGGGAAAAGGCAAGAATTTTTATTTGTCTAATTCCAAAAACCTTGGAAGGTAGGGAGCCTATTAACAAGACTGGCAATAAATGTTATGGGCTTAACCGCATACCCCAAGTTGCTACATTTGGGAGCATGTGCACATTGCATCTCAATTATCTTATGTGGCCCAATTATACACAGAGCATATGAAGCACAGAAATTTCAGTAGTTTCGGAATTGCAACAAGCATAAAATAAACTAAACTTCCTTAGCCGATTTAAAATCGCGTAATATAATCTGTAGGAATACAGGGTGGTCTTACTTAGCGGATTGCAGAGTGATTTCATACAACAGGTTCTTTCTATTTCAAAATTCATACGTAATCCGAGGAACCTCTAAAAAAAATACATGTATTTTATTTGTGTAAAAGTAGCTCTAGTATCAAAATGTTCTTTTGGGATGCATTGACGTATACAACCGAGCAAGAAAACAGTGACAGTTTCAACTGAAATCATGAATTCGCTATCAAATAAACCAAAAAGCATGAGTTTTTTTGCTACAAATAATTGCCGCACATAATAATTTTTGCTACTACATATTTGTTAATTTCCATGATTTACTTGATTTCTTATCTTACGCCCATGTTCTGAAGAACGCAGCGTTTTCAAATCGCTTGCGGTTCTAAAAACGCATTTCGCTATGTTCTGAAAACGAAGCGATTTGCTGGCGTTTTGCTATTTGTCGAAGTTTTGTTGGAATAATGAAAACATATGGTTTATCATAACAAAAAACACAAACAAAGAAATAAATTTTAAATTAAAATGCCTACAGCGTTCTTGCTTGCTATATTGGCTTTGAAAAAGCTACAATCTAAAGCATTGTTAATTGAAAAAAAAAAACACTAAGGAATTCTTCCAATCCATTGGACATTCCGGACCAAGCGTAAGAACATACATACATATATAATTGCAGAGAAGAATTTCAAATTTAATAGCATTGCTCCGCGCTTTAAGTTTCGTAGCTCTGTACAGGTTAAACAAAACTGCATTTTTAAGTAAACAATTGCGACCGACAATTGAAAAACTGAAGGTAAATTTTTATAGCATATTTTTAATTAAAATTGTGAAAAAATATTATAAGGTTTAGCTTAAATAAAGAGAAAATATATTAAATTTAAATTGTACATCATTTCCTTTTGTGTTTAAAGTGCAGTTTCAATAAAATAAGCCAGAACGCTTCAGTATGGTCTAGCGGTTTGAAAACGACAAATTTAAGCGATATGCGTTTTCCGGAACACCTATTTGGCGTTTTAAAAACGAAAACGCCAAATTTAAGCGATATGCGTTTTTCAGAACATGGGCGTTAAATAGGTATGTAAATCCATGAAACGTTTATTTTATTTTTTTGTTTTGTATATCCAAACTAATTCTTGGAAAATTGTTTAATAACAAATTGTTCTAATTTGTTAATCAGCCTCAGAAACCTTTTGTTATCAATCATCAATTTATTGCCAGAAGTTTTGCAAAGTTGGTACTTTTTTAAGCAGCCCTGGTAAACAGTAATATAATAAATATGGCAACTTGAAAACAGATAAGTTTTCAACCGGCAGCTGATTGCCAATGACATAATTTTTTATTGTTTACGAATGGAATTTAAATGTTTGTTGTCAATCATTTATCGTTATTTTAAATAAATTTAAATAAAAATAATTAAATTTCTCCAATAAATGTGATTGCTACATATCAAATAAAAGGTATGTAAAAAAAGAGATGAAAAATATTCTCAAAAGAAGCAAAGCTTCTTAAAACAACCACCCAGAGCTTTGTTACGTGTCTACAAGCATGTTTCTATCTACATGTATGCGCATTGTTTTATAATACTAAAAAAAAACAAAACAAAAAAGTTTACAAACAAATTATGAAAGAAAAAACTAAAACAAGTGAAAAAGAATTTTAAAAATGTAAGTCAATGAGATTTTTCTTTACAATTCGATATTATTGTATCTTTTAATATAAATGGTTATAGACAATTGAAACAAATTTTTACAATGTAGTTATAACATACGTATATGTGTATGTATGTACGTATGCAGGCACATCCATACATGTAAATATGTAGTAGGGAATCCAAGAACAATTTTCCGTAATGGCAGAGGTGTGGTAAAATTTTAAGTTTAATTTTTTTTTATTCATAAAGTTTGCCGCCGATATTGAAGCGAGTAAAGGCAGGTCATGCTTTTTAAATATACATTTTTTAAGTATGTATGTGTGTTGTAAAAATGAGCTGCTATGTAGTTTTGGCAAATCTACATAATTAAGTACGTAGACTACGTAAATAACTCACCGATTCAAATCACGCGTTCTAATTTAGAAAATGCCATGATCTTGAAATAGTCTGTTTTCATAATCACATGTGTACATAGTTGTAGCATGCGTTTAAATGTATGTATGTACATACATATATATGCTCTGTGCTTGGTAAGGCCACTTTACTTACAAGTGTACGCTTTGGTATTATTTCACTAATATAATAATTATAGTAATTTTTAATGGTAAAAAAATTTAAAACATGGCCATTGAAATAAGAAACGTGCAGATGTGTTCATAGAACATATACATATATTATATACATATGTATGTATTGGTGTGTACGTGTTAACTTAAATGAATAACAGGGATACCAGTTTTTTAATGGTTTCCCTAATTTTTAAAATCCATAAACCAGCTATTTAAAATCCCCAAAAATCCTCTTAACTAATTAAAAAAATATACTATTTCAAAGCAAAAATTTGCAAAAAATGTATTGATGTAATTGAATTATGTTTTTATTTCACCGATGAAATATGGCTACATAAGAAAGGTGAAAGAGGGTGTAGGTGTAGATATGAATATTATCATTGATGAATATTATAATTTTTTGCACGTAAACGTCAAGAGAAACATGAGAATTCGTGCGACCCCTAAACATTCCAACAACAGTTAACATGTGAGCTATTGTGGCACTTAAGAGAAAAGAAGGCATAATTTTTTTTATGGTGGCCGACGGTGAAGATCGATATTGAATCCGTGACCTTAGCCATTTGCAAGTCGGTGAACTTTCAAATCAGTTTGCCAACGCCTTTCTCAATATTAAATATTTTCGAAATTCCTTATATTTATACATTTGTTTGCGCATGTATTTTAGAGAAACCAAAAATATTATACAAATTTTACAATTTTTGAAAGAGAGGTGAGGAGGTATTGTAAGGCGTTTAAAGTTTCTCGCATGTTTGAATTTAAAAGCATATGAAAAGCAAAAAATACTTCTAAAATTTTCTTTTAAATGTATACTTCTACTTCTAGATTTTAAGTAAAAGTCATCAATACGATTTATAATAATTTATAGCCATAAATTCCCAACGACAACTCTCTACCCCTAAAAAATCCGCCGTTGGCATTTACAAAATTTAAAAGAACATTCACTATATCGTATAAATTCTCCAAAAACTAACTAGCAGATGAATGAAACCAACACGGCTTAATAATAATTAATTGGCCATAACACACCACATTAATAATTATGCTCGTACGATTATGTGTTCGTTCAGTGAGGGGTTATAACGAATATAATTTAATTAGTCAGATATCGCACAAGCAGATAATTGTCGATATAATTTTGTTTATAAACACTACATATAAATAGAGGATGTAAAATAAAGTGCGTAGCAATGGAATCAGCGTATTTTATTTATTTTCCTGACAATAAGGACATCCAATTAAAGTGTTACAAGATTGTAATGTGAAACGGTTCTATTGCGCCATTTGGTCCAATACATATCTAAGTTTGAGTTAATTTTTGTTCAATGGCCACATCTAAAACAGGCGGCGAATATTTATAAAGTCAATGTTCCACTTTCCCATACAATAGTGCGATCCGTCACATTATGGCATTTGTACTGAAAATATCTGATAGTACGGCCTAAAAGTATATTTGGCTGATAAATTTTTTTGATCAGCAAAAGTTTATTAAAATTTTTACAAAATAATAATTTTCCAGCGATATGAGTTGTATTCTCTTCAATAAGTGTGGCAGCAGAAATGTTATTTTCATGCGATTACTTGAACATACATCTACATACTCAACATGTATTTTTTTATTATATGTAATCAAACTATATTTCTCGAACTTAAAGGTAATTCGCGGATAAGTTGGTCACTCATTGGTAATCAGAATCTCTTTGCTCAGCTCGTATTCTCAGGTGTATATTTTCCCCTGTAATGCAAGCTTATCGCATTTTTCGGGGAACTATTTATCCATGGATTACTGTGTGTATGTCCTTTTGAATAGATTTCGTCATGCCCTCACACACACAATTTCTGCTTATATCAATAAAGAAATGTTATTTTCTTAGCTATTTACTTCTCTATCTCGGCAATACACGAAATAAAGAAAACAAGAGTTAATAAAACAGTAAAACCTTGCTAAAATTACTTCTAACCACGTGTTCCCTGCTTTATCACAGTTATTTAATGATGTCACTGTACATTTTGGTTTCCATATGAGTCGATGTTGTGGGGCAGAAATATTTCTTATTTTACTGACCATTTGAAAAAATTGCTATAAAAATGCACGCAATGAAAAGGACTGGAGGTGATTGTGCGGCAGAGAGTGAAAAAAACATGCCGTGATACATGATTTTGTTAAATACAAATTTTTACTGGAGTACCCGTATACGGAACTATGTACATACTACCTACATACGTACTTATTTCAGGTACATGCTTACATACATACATACGTATGCATGGGGAGATATTCACAGTTATGTAGGAATATGTATGTATTGCAAAAAATAGTAATGAAAAAAAATGTCGTTTTACTAACAAAAGATATAAGGAAAATAGAAACGAACTTTATTCTTTCCTTTTTGGCAAACATTCCTGATGGTGTGTGATTAAATTAATATTACCCGATTAAAATGGTATTGATTTCACTGTTGCTAAGAATGTATGCTCGAGGGGTGTTCAAAAAACCGCAGCAATTTTTTTCTTGAAAATAATATTCATTTACTTATTTATTTATTTAAAGTAGTTTTAATTAGCAGTTATACATTTGGACCGACTGTTCCATGCAGTATTTTTAGTGTTTTCTACGCATTGAAAAGTTCAATTTTAAGGACATGCTTCACTATAGTATACAGCCTTACGATTACATTACATGCAGACAAAAATCTGATGTGATTTCCTTTCAATTTTAAAAAATTGCATGAAAATGGCATTGCTGGTGTCACACTATCATACTCATTGAAGTAAAAGCAAATCTGATCACATGAAAATTGTCATTTTATGAAGATCTTCATTAACCTTTGGAAATCGTACGACCTGTCGTGCAATCCAATTTTTTCAGTTCACATGTCCTATATCATAAGATTATGTAAGATAGCGTTATCAAAGTTAAAAACAAATCTTTTGAGTCAGAAAACTAGATTTTAATAATTATCTTTCTATTTACTACTGTAAAAAACAACAAAAGTGCAGCCATTCGGCTGTTTAATTATATGAAGTATGAAAATAAAAACCTGAACATTTTTGTTTACATATTTCAAGAAATGTGAATACATATTTTATTATCAGTTGTTAAACAGAGGGCAACACACTTATCTCTAATTCATGTTTTTTTTTGTTATTAGAACAAATTTTACAGGGCGAGCAAAATATTTTAAAAGTGCATCTTTTCACAGGGCAACATTTTTGTTATGAAACAGAAAACACCATAAATTTACGCATTCAAAAAATGTTAACATTTTACAGCATTAATGTAGTTCATGACAACACTGTGTGTTCTCCCTTCCGCGATTTCACTGTATGTGTTTTTATGACAACTTGCAAGAATCTTCATTTAAAACAGAAAGACATGGCAAATCTATAATCCAGTGCTTCTAAATGAATATAATTATAATATTAAGCAAATAAATAAATAAAAAAAAGTGTTCCTAATAAAAAAAACTACTGCGAGTAAAAAATAAAATTCCTTTCGCGAATAACAAGTGAAAATTTATTTCAATGAGAAATTTAATAATAGCGAAATACAAATCTTTTCTTGCAAATATTTCCTTTGAAATATTCAAGTGCAATGGAAAGAAATTAAAAGGATGCCACCATCGAAAAGAACTTCCCAAAAAGTTGTTCCAGCGATTTATTGGTAAGAATCGCAAAAGTTATTGAATTATCTTGTTCTAAACTTAAATATTTATAGGAAATGAGACTCTGTGCAGAAAACTTGTTCACATTACTGAATAATTATTCACGATAGGATTGAATCTGTGCGTTCTGTTTATATTCGTATGTGTTGATAAAATTCGTTTAGTTCCTGTGGTGCGTTTAAATTGGTACGTTCACGTATGGCAGGGTTTGACCCCGAGTTATAAGCCAAAGTTTTTAAAAATAATAATTGGCCGAATTTTTTGCACTGCTATGGGTTACGAATTTTAATGAATTAATTTTATTTGAGTTCAAGTTAAATTAATTTATTAATTCTAATATTTATACATATAAAAACCTTTGGCGAAAGAAGATTTACTGTTCGGTGCAAATGTGGAAAGGTCTTAACTCGCATTTCATTTTCTAATATATTATATGTTTTTATTAATTTGAATGTATATCCACTTCGTGCATTGAAATCACTAAAAAATCTATTTCTAAAGAAATTGCGTGTTAGGGAATTTCTACTTGAAGCCAACGACAAGAGTATAAAGGTTTGATGTGGATATGGTAATTTCTACAACATTAGTTGCCGGCCTTGTAGGCATTCTCGATCCATATAAGAAGGCAAGTTTATTAATCTATGTAAGTCTGACCGTGAGTCGTTCAGTCTGTTACCGGTATTTTTGTCGCGGTGTAAGTTGAGCTTAAATTTTACTTAAAATCAAAAATTGTTAAACCCAATAAACACGAAATCGAGTATTAAATAAAAGAAATATAACCAAAAAGTTATTTTGTATATTTATAGATAAAATTGCACAAATAAGCTACGAATTTCAGCAAATACTAAATATAATAAGAATAATATTAATATTTCTTAGTAATGAGAAATGTATTCGTATTGTGTAATTACAGTGTACAAAAAAAGCTATGACACATATTTTTGGAGAAGGGTATGTAAGATTCGGCTCAGTCGAATATGGTGCTTTTTTAAGCTTTAGTTAATAGTATAACAAGTTTTGTGTCTACCTAAAAGTCGTCATTGCAAAAATAATTATTATATAGTAAAAAAGCATGGTTGTATGGCCATACAGGCAAAGTAATATATATATTTTTAAAATCATATTAATAATTAAATTAGTCGGAAATAAGATGAATATTTTTATTTATTTATTTTTATTATTATAAAACTTGTAAAAACCAAAACAAAGTTTACGCTTTCTCTTATCTTGCAAAATACTAGGTAAAGAAGATAACTGAAAAAAATATACATAATGAAAATCTTAACAATAGCTTATGGAGCTTAATTAGAGAGTGAACAATTTTGTAATTCGCAAGTAAAATAAATTGATAATTATTATTAAGATTTTATTGTTATAAGTATAATAATGTTTTTTTGTTTTGTAATTTAGTAAATCAGACAAATCCTCTGAAGAAGTGAACAAATATTCACGAAACTTCGGGATAAAATATGTAATAAAAAATTGTTTTTGTTGATATATAATAAGTTAGGCTAAGGATAAGTTACCAGCTAAGTTTTGTACAAAACGCCACACAAAATTCCTTTTTAGTTTTGTAAGCGTACTTTTCTTGATGAACGCAATACATAAACACGTATATTTATTATCCGTTTTTATTACTTTTTGGCTTTTTGCACTCACGTTAGATGCACATTTTTTCCTTTTACATTCAAATAAAACTCGATTCCATGTTTGTTTTTGTTTTGTTAGCCAGCTTCGATATTTAGCTAATAAAGTCTTGTTATAAATGGTTGGCTTTTCTTTGCTCGCAATGAAACATTACGTATGTACGTAATCGCCGTAGGTTGCGGTGGCAATCTAATTGCTACAGTTTAAATGTTGCTTTCCTTTAGCGTAGCAAATCCATGATGACATGACATCATTACGCAAATCTTAATGTGGAATTGCCTTTGGCAGCTGTGTATTTACCATAAACGTGCCTTAAACTTTTACTTAAGACAAGTAATAACTTTTTTTTATATGATTACAAGTTTATGCATTTTTAATTCCATCATGAAAATAAGTGTAGCTTTTGCAAGTTACTTAACACACATACCTTAAGAAATTCTCAATTATAAACTTTTTATCATGTTTGAAAATAATATCTGAAATGTTTTATTTTTTGTTGCATTTTTTCCATTTAATTTTTCTTTCATGCATTTTTGATTATTTCTTCTAAACTGTTGAAATATTCACACCCGTATCTCGTGTTTCACCCCAATTTTCAGAATGATGAAGTGAAGTTTTTGTGGATGGGCAAGAGTTTTGTTTGTTCTACTTTTGAAATTATTTTGAAAGGAAAATGTTTTGTTGGGCGAAATGGCCTGTAAATTTAGAACAATAAATTCCTGCAAATAATTTAATTATTTTATCTCACAGCTTGCATTTCTTTGCTAGCATATACATATATGACAAATATATTTTAAAACATAAAATAAACATGAAAAAATAATAAAAAGGCAAGTTTTGCATTTAAAAATCAATAACTACGCTTTTTCGTAGTCTGACACTGTTATCACTAAAAGGCCTGGATACTCTGCGTTCCTCTGATTTACATATTGTTTTGTTATGAACAATTTCTTAGTTTACTTTACAGCTTCTGATACGTTTTAAGGGTTTCTATGAATAGCGCAAAGTCCTGAATACCATAAAAATTTGTGGTGCTAGAAAACAGAAATTCGGAAACGCAAGAAGTCTAGCAATGCTGAATTGAAGAATTTTTAGTGTAAGAATGGTGCAACAAATTCCAAGCAATTGCTAAAAGTTGGCATAAACAGTACCTAAAAGACTCCAACTGAGCTTAGAATATACAGGGTAACACAAAAAAAAAACAAAATTCTAATTATGAAATCGTTAAAGCTGCTGGAATTTGACTTGAGCTTAATTTTTAATTATTATTTTCTTCTAATTATTTGTCAATAGAGAGCGAGTTATGGTGGGAGAGACCCCATTAATAATTATACATTAGACAAAGTCTTGTGGTTTGAAGAATGCAGAATCGAATAATGCCCAATATAAGATGATCAATTAAGCAAGCGGCGCACATCGTTCATGGCCCATTACAGCTGCCATTGTACTTATTCAGGACATTGAAACTATTTTTTCCACCTTTTTAAAATTCGAAAGCTTTTAATGCAGCAATTATGCCAGATATGAGCACGACGATAGAAAATAATTGCCAGCGAGAAATTCCAGTTAGCAAGTGTGTGCATGGAGCAGTAGTGCATCGAATTATTTGAAAAACTGCTAAAGAATATGATAGAGTTTCTTCTAGTTTTCTTTTTTTTTTAATACTAATGCTTTTTCTTATTCCTACAATTTGTCACTTCATTCGCCCATTGAATTGTTTCCGCTGCAATACTTGCTCATGTAATGTTTCATTTTTGTTCTAGAAATCTTGCATTTAGTCTCTGTTGAGTGAGTGTAGTTACAAGTGTTGATTGCAGAATGGCAAAAAATGTTTAATGCAAAAAGGAACAAGCAATAAGATTTTCCAAGAAATATATATATATTTATATACATATATGGATGTGTGTACATATAAATAACTTTTATTTCCGTAGGGAGAAAATGAAAACTTTTTTATGCTTGCAAGCACGCGGCTACATCTTGCAAGCTTACTTTCATTTAAACTTACTTGGTTTTGTAAACTTTTTTCGTTTTGTGTTTAAAAATTTATTATTTTTATGCAAGTTTTGAAGGGCTAGAAAACGATTGTGCAACCAAGCTTTAACAAAGTTTTTATTAATCAAATGGGAAATAAATATAGCAACTTGTTATTTTGTTTTGACACCATTTTCGTAAACTAAAAGTCCTTTGAGAGATTATTACCAAAACAGGTCACAATTTATTCTATTACATGGAAAGATTACACTATTTTTCATCATTTACAATTTTTTACAATAACTAATTAATTTCTCTTAGAAAAACAAGTCATTTAGAAAGTGATTTCTTTCTGGCAAAAGAAATATAAATAAAAATGTCCTTTCATATTTTTTACCATCTCATTTGCATTGCAGTAAATCCTCATCAAAACGCTAAAGTTTCTACAATTAGATTTACATTGTTCCAGTTAAAGCAATTATAAATAGTTACATATTGCTCTTAACCTAAAAATCTATTGGCATTTATACTACATACGCATGTGTCCTGTTCTCGTTAAATTTTTTTTAAAAAGTCTCAAAAAAAAATTTTGTTTAAGTCATTTATTTCAACAAAGTAGTGTTCAATGTAATGCTGGAAACACAACTGGAAGGAATTTTTGGCTGTGTAGGTTCGTTGTCAAAAATTAAGCAGACGATCAATAAATAATTGTTTTCAAATGTTTAAAATATATTTTTGCTAATAATAAAGATAAAATTTTTTTTTCGAGATTTGGGGTAAATGTCAATTTTTGATAAGGGGCTACCCTTTGCAGTTTTGGTCAAAAATCGTCAAATTTTGAAAACGCCCGTTTGTGTATTTTGTAATCAAAAACTTGGTTTTTTTGCTCTTGTATGTTTATTTTATGTTTTCAAATATTTAAAATATATTTTTTCTAATAATAAAGGAAAAATAAAATTTTCGAAATTTGAGGTAAATGTCAATTTTTGGTAAGGGGGTACCCTTTGCATTTTTTAGGCAAAAATCATCAAATTCGCCGCTGTTTTTAAATCAACTGCTCAAGAGCCATGTTAACAGTCAGTTGCCGAATCTCTGCAAACAATTGTACCGCTGGCTAATTT
This sequence comes from Ormia ochracea, assembly GCA_963402855.1. Taxonomy (NCBI): domain Eukaryota; kingdom Metazoa; phylum Arthropoda; class Insecta; order Diptera; family Tachinidae; genus Ormia; species Ormia ochracea. The sequence continues at coordinate 37,886,399 of OY727109.1, forward strand.
AATCACTTTTCCAAAGAGTTACAAGTTGCTTCAAAAGTGACTTTAAGTAGGATGTCACCTTGAGAACATTAATTTTTAGTTATTGGTTTTTGATTACACGTAATTCTGAATACGAATAGCTGTAGTCAATGTCCTACAGAAATTATACTCGTATTGTTTAAAATATACGTAAAGTGAAAACAAAATTCTGAAATTTCATATTTTCTATCAATAGTGTTTTCACACTAAGGATAAAACCTGGTTTTAAAACAAAATTTGGTTTTAACTTTAAAACCAACCCTTAAAACCTGGTTTTACCATACAAAATAATTCTCAGAAAACCGTCTTAAAACCTTTTTTGAATTGGTTTTAAGTAGATTTTATAATATACAACCTTGTTTTATTCAGTGCTACCAAGTTAGAAAGATTGAAAACAGCTGATAATTCATTCACAATTCACAAATATTCATTCACAAAATGTAAAATCATTTCAATTTTAGATTTTATGATTTTTTTAGATTTTTAAAATTTATGTTTTATATATACAATAACAGCTTTCGTACAGTTTCTCAAATAAATGTGGGAAGAATAATTACAGCAAACACACCTATTTCTTCAAAAAATTTGTTTTATCATTAACAAATTTATTTGACAAACTGTATTATAAAACCAGATTTTATCAAAATTGTATGTGAACACAAAATCAGCTGTTTGTAGGTTTTAAGTTAAAACCAGGTTTTAACTTTAGGTGTGAAAACACTATAAAGTGAAATTGTTGTTGTAAACAAAAGATTTTCTTTTTATATTTTCTGCTTTCAAATTTTATAACGGAAATATTGCCTACTTTAAGGGGCCAAAAGAAAAGAAAATGAAAGTATCTGCACTGTTTGAGTTTGGTGTTCCTTTGATCATATCAGACTGCTTTTCTGGAATACATCTACATCTTTATCATACTTTTATTTCTTCTAATTCTTCCAACTTTTCTCCAACATTTTATTTCATTCTTGCTTTAAAAAAAAATTTAGAAAAACTTTCTCTTTTTATTTTTAATACACATACACACTCATACATACATTTCATATATGTTCGCATTCCTTTCATTATGATGATACTTGCAAAGGTGTCGTAAATATAACTACATAAGTTTTCTTAATTTTATACCCAAAAGAAAAAAAAAAAGTCTTTTTAAAAAAAAATATGTGTATGCTTACACACATAACACTCACATACGAGTAAACTTCCATATGCATGTGTATGCATATATTTTATAGCCCAAAAAGGCACAACCGGCCACACACAAATTCCATTACATAATGAAGATGATAAAGGATCTTTATGAACAGTGTAACCTCATCTAGTCTGCATCTTATTTAAGTTTTATATGTTGTGGCAAGATAATAGAAGTAGCAACTGTAAAATTATTTCTTTGTGGCCCAAGCAACAAAAGATGTCTGCCAACCGACACCATTTCCATCAGTCTAGATTTACAGAAGTCGTTTTTATTCCTCCTCAATTCTCGCATAACCATCACAGCTTTCGCTCTCCGTCTTCCGTCTCTTTGTGATACGGTTTACTGCGAAATTTCATTATCAATCATATATATGAATTTGAAGAACGGAAATGCATTACAACAACAACATTTATAAATTAGTTCTTTGAAGAAACAAGCAAACAAAACCACAAATTCGTTTAAAAAATTCTTCTTTAGTACTGGCGCTCATTTATAGTTATGGAAAGAATTGTAGATTTAATAAAAGCTCTGAATGTCATTTTTAAATCCCTTTTGTTATGAAAATTGTAAGTTCATTTGCTAGTCAATATTGGAAACAGTGTATTTCCTGTTGTTTTTATTACAATATTGCGAAGTTTAGTATGTACGAGTATGTGTGTGCATACATGTGTGCATTTCTTAGTGTTTACTCTCTTGCTGTATGGCATGTGTTCCCAAAGGCTAAATATTCCATAAAATCCATAAACAAAGCTTAGAGAATCCTACAGGATGTGTATTACACTCGTACATTTGTATATGTGTGAATGAATGTAAGACGCAACATGTATTTCAAATAACACCGATTTAACCCACACAAAGGATGTTTCTTTTTTAACAAATAGGAAAGGTAACATAATTCTTTGTAATGTATTTAAATTTGATTTATTATAATAAATGAAATAAAGAGATTTTAATATCAAGTATTTAGATAAAATTTTTTAAGTCTATTTAGGGGCTGATATATTTTTTATCGAAGTACATAAAATATTTATTTAACATATTTCACAGCTTATTGTCGTTAATGCTTATCGGGTTCATCAAGAATATGATATATTGATGGTTTTAGAAGAATGTTGTATGTATGTATGTTGAAACTGTTAGAACTGCTCTATTCCTTTACTTTTTTATCATTTGCCTCTTCTACGAGTATTCCCTCGTCCTAATTCCGGCTTAATGCATTGCATTAGTAGGTATTATCACTTGAATGCTGGGCGTGGGAAAAAATATTTTTATTGCTTTGGACTTCATCTATTCAAAGATTTTGTGTTTTGATTGATATATAACATTTTTTCTTTAATGACGATCATCATCTGAGGTTACAGGTTAAAAATTTCCTAATTTCAGTATCATTTTTCAGTACATTTTGTAGCTTTCGTGCTCCATTATGAAGGAGTTACAAATGTGTGTGTGTGGATTCTTTCTAAAATTTATTTTAAGCTCTTAAACTTAGAAAAATGTTTTTAAAAATCCTTTCTTTAAATTAAACATAATACAAGCTGATGAAGATTAATTCGCTCAGAATTGGTTCTTATGAGTTCAGCCTGCGATAAAGTAATAATTGCAAACAGTCCGAATAATGATTATTGCAGGAGTTGTAAAAGGATTAAATTTCCCTTAGAATTATATAGTACAGCTTAAAATATTGAATATAAAAATTTGAAGATTCTCTATTTGTTATGGCCCTTATTTTTGTAATAGTGCGATCCTCTGCATATTTAATTTTAATTTAAAAAAGTTTCATTTAATATTATTTGCTTTTAAATCGGAATTATTATTATTTGTTTTAATAAATAATTTTTAAATTTTCATTACAATATATTGAATTCTGTAGCAACAATTTATAAATTAATTTTTTTTTTTATGGTAAAATTCTTTATCAATTTAATACAATAAATGATTTTACCATATTTTTAATAAACAAGTAATTAATTTTTTTTCTTTTGCAATTCTTTCCATAAAAAGTTTATATTATTTAACAAAATGCAAATTAACTGTTTAATGCGAAAAATATTTTAATAGACAATTAATAAAAAAAAAAAAAATAATAATAATGCAGTGATTTATTGCGGGCATTTAAAATGTTTTTAATCTTATTTTAAGTATGCAGAAAATAATATATATGGGGAATATGAAAGTTGCTGAAACTGATTAAAGGATAATCGTTCGCGATATAGTTATTTAAATTTAATAATTCTAGTAGGGAAGTAAAGGAAGATTTCTTGACTTAAAAGCTATCCTTTCTGTGTCATGATGGAATTGTAGGAACGATTTTGCGGAAACCATCTCCATAATGACGTTGCTTGACTGTATTAACAATATCAGAAAATCAATAATAATATAAATGATAAAATTATTAAATAATAATAAGCTTTTAACGATTTACGAAATTTATGCTTTTTAGATTACACGGCTTTTACACCATGAGGTGTTTAGTACCACTTAAAAGCGATGTTGAGTCGAGTATACTTTTGACTTCAAGGTCACAAGCAACAAGGAATTGATTAAAAAAGGAATAAAAGGCTTATAAAGAATAATTATTTCTAAACTTGCAAAATTATATTTTTCTTTTGTTACTTGGCTTGACACTTGCGATCTACGTGGGAATTTCACTGTTGTCCGTTTTAAATGCTGCCAGCTGTAACGCGTTACATCTTTCATATAACCCTGCAGGGTTTAACTTCTCATCACGAAATTGTTTTTTATTTTTTAAAAATATTTCTTTCTGCCTTAATGGATTTTGTAATGAAATGATTCATCTACTCCTTATCCATGCCATACTCTTCATCTGCTTTTCATATGTTGTTTTGAGCAAATACATATGGAGCTTGTAATTGGCCTTATAATAAAAATGTTACACTAGAACTGAAATGAATTTGGGTTTTCTCTGAATATCTGTATTAAAGCGAACACTTGTATAAAATAATTTTGCACTAAAGGAGAGAAATTGTGCAGTACAACTAAATAGCAAAAGTGATAAAATATTTACAACAACAATGGCATCAATTTATGATGAAAAATTGCTGACGGACAAAAGCGTCTTAAAGCTTAAATTGAAAATTCATAAGTGTAAATTTAAAAGAATATTATGAGAATAATTTAAGTTCTATATAAGAGCTGATTTCTGTGCTCGCTGCTACATTTTGTCGGAACGTTTTTTATTTTCTCAAATATCTCGTTTGATTCTCTCCTCTATAACTCAAATTTGTAGTTGTGATATATTTATTATAGTTTTTGTAAAGAAGTTCCAAACAGATAATGGTTAGTAACTGCTGTCAACAGTTGTAAATCTGCTTTGAAATTGCATTAGTGTTCACATGATGAAATTCTAGTGTTGCCATTTTCATATATTTTTATCTAAAATCTTCAAATATATGCGCATTCTCAAACTTCAATAGAAGTTACAATTTTGGATTAAAATTTCAAATATCTCTAAACTACTTCAGCATAGTAGATGCGATTTCAAATTCTTTTATGATCTTTGCTTAAGGTAATTTTTTCACCACCTGGTACTTGTTTCTTTAAAGTGAAAAGCGCTTGTTTGGCATTTCATTGGCAGTTTACAGAGTGTTTTACATAAAATCTTAAAACCTACAAAATTGGTTTTTGTTTTTTTTTATGGTTTTCTCAGCTATATTTCGCGTAGACTTTATTAAAGGGGCTTTAGTTTCTAAGCATATATTTGATTTGTGAATATTTAACATAAAATAATAAACACATACATTTTTTTGGGCAAAAAGAAAAAAATATAACATATAAATAATATAAATATAAAATAAATTTTTCGCAAAACTTAAAGAATAAATGCTTTTTACTTATCATTAGCCAACCAAGATTTTGAAATACATTTGCCATTTGACTTGTATGAAATAAAAAGCTTCATTCATCAAAAAATTAAATTCTGATTACAATTAGAATTAAATTAAAATTAAATGCGGTGCGAAATAAAAATAGGATAAATAAATAAAAAGTTAAATAAATAAAATAGATTAACGGGAAATAAAATTGCTGAGATCTGCTACGATTGTGCTTTTGAAATTTTAGTTTTTATTTTCTTCAACAATTAAAGAAATAACTCCCTTCAAGTGAATTTTTAGAAATTTCAGTTAACCCCAACCATGCACATGTTCTAATAGTGACGCACATCATCATCAGCGATGATGTGATGATTTTATATTGTTATCATGCCAGGCAGATATATATTTTCTATTTTTTTTTTGTTCCTAGTACATGCTGAAGCCCCTACACGTGCACAAAAAATTGCTAAGTTTTTCATGTAGATGAAAAAATTTACATAAATTTTGTTTGCTGTTGTTTTTCATAAGACGATATATAAAAATTCATCATCTAGATGAAAAAATTTACATAAATTTTGTTTGCTGTTTTTTTTTCATAAGACGATATCTAACAATATTTGTAGAGTGTACCTGTACCTCTACCTAAATTCGAAAAATATCTGGCCAGATACATCTGCATGACATTCGGTTAAATACATATGCTAAATTAGTATGATTTTCATTCCCAATTGTAGTTATTAGAAGGCGTTAAAAGCCTGCTGAACTCAAAAATTGAGTGCCTGCAAATTGAATTTTTAGTTACTTTAGATTTTAATGAAAACGATTGCCCTTTAAATTACAACTGCTCAAAGCATAATTAAATAAGTTATCCATCTCTGCGAAGTTGTTATTTGTAAATTGTTTTGCTCTGTAAAAGAAACACTCAAACTCTCCTTCTTTCATTACCAGGCAAAGTAAATTTAACAGCATTGGTTCTTTTATTTTTCTTTAGAGTTTTTGCCGTCGCATTGGAGAGAGCACGATTAAAAAATAAAAGGTAACTGGATCCAAGGAGAATTCCCTTTACAGATGGTGTTAATACTACAAGTAAGTCTTTAAATTGTTACCACGATGAATTTGTCAAAATATAATATGTTGCTGCTCACTTGTGCTCAAATGAATTGTACTTGACAGCACCGCATTTTAGTTTTTAATGGTTATTAATATGATTTGTGTGTATGTGTGACTGTGTGTACTCATTCTCCCACGACTTCAATACTTGTAAGAATGGTTTTTGGATGGCTTATGAATGTGTTTGTTAACAACATATTATTCAGTGTTGGAAAGTGAATTTATTCCTTTTTCATACAAATACAAATGCGGTTGGTTTTGTATCAAGTGACAAATGAGAAAAGGTATTACTCGTGAAATTGAGTAATTTTGTCACCTTCCCGCAAATCGATGTAACGATTTAATAATGAACTAAAAAATGTATTGCCTCTCTATTTGTATTTTGTGGCATTTCTTTGCTGAAAAATATTTAATTTGAGTGTATCCGTTTACAAATTACGCTCTATTGCTTTAGTTTGGAATTTAATACAACTTATTGTATGTTGTTGTTTTTATTTAACTTGAATAAATGAACAATAAAGAATAAGGCGAAAAGAAATCAACAACAAGTTGCAGTATTTCAGCTCCTTAAATTTTTGCTCGCTTCCTTGTTATTGGTTCAGCCTTGTACACACTTTGGAATTAAAATTTATGGTTGATATAAAGTATTTTCTTTCTTGATTTATTTGGCCATATCAGTGCTTGCGGCGGTAATAATTTGTTAATTAATTATGTGCATTATTAGGACTAGAAGGTATTGCCGCCGGCTTATATGTTCTAAATGCCTGTTGGCCTTAGTTAATTGTGTATGTGTTCGCTCTGTCTTGTTGTAAGACTTTTTGCTTTGTTGAAGACTCTTTATGATAACAAGTACTTCTAAAGAGAACGAAAACAAGCACTTATCGATAAATGTAACAGCAGCAACATTTGCGATTTAAGTACATATTTAATGGTAGGGGCAGCAGTATGAAAATTATTTTTGTGGGCGTTGCAAGTACGGAGCCAACGAAGAAAATAAAATAAAATGAAAGATTTAAAATGCAAAACATTATTAATCATTATTTCTGTCAGTCTATGTCTTTTTTGAAGAAACCACTTTTAATTTATTTATTTAAACTTCTATTAAAATTAAATTTGACTTTCTCAGTTATAGCAATACATGGAAGTATAAAGAAAACAATAAAAAATTATAAGCAAACATGAACAGGCAAACCATTTTCATTTGTAAAATTAAATTTATTTAAATTTCTATTCACATGATATCGAGAAAGGAAGTAAATTTTTATTAGACACAGCAACTCCGGATTTATAAATTGGTTTGTCTAAATATACTTCCACAACCACCTTCACGATTTTCTAGTTTTGCCGGTAATTGTGTCTTCACTGTTACACATTCTTTTAAAATTTGTAAATAAAATTACAAAAATTAAAACTTAAATATTCAAATGGTTTATTCTATATATTTATGAAAATAATTGTTAAAAAACTCATCTTTACCGACACAATGATTTCTTCTTGAAGTCAAATACCCCCTTCTATGAATTTGCATTATTTTATCTTTTATCAAAGTGTTCCATATATACCATATTTAAGAGTTTACTATTATTTCGTTAAATATCGGCCAATGGTCCGGCATGTTGTTTTTGAAGCGTAATAACAAATTTCTTTAAGTAATGAATGCTTTTGTATCATGGGATTATTTTTCATGTGCAAAAGTAAAAGAAAAACTTTATCACTTTATAGTTTATAAAATGTAATTTTGAAACCTGCCTCGTACCATTGTGTTGTGATTAAGATATGAAAGTCGTTGACTAGTTGAGTAGTGCCCCATGTTAGCATGAGCATTTTTCAGTTTAAATGTATAATTTTTTTATGTAGTTTTTTATTTTTTTTTATTTTTTGTGAAGCATGTACTTGAATTTTGCTCTACATATTAAACTGTGTTTATATTATTGTAAAAAGGACTCGTACTTAAGATATTTTTATTATTGTATGCTTATCCTGACGACGACTATGACTTAAGTAGAGCGAAAGTATATTGTTCTTTTGTGACTGATCAGCATGAGGAGTTTTGAAAGTATATTACAGCCATCTGGGTTAAAATAATATTTAAAAATTGCAAAACTAAAATATAGTTTATAATATAATTTAAGTTTTTCCTTGTAACTTGATTAAAGGGTTTTTGATAAAATGTTAAACCGGAAATTTTCATCTAAATTAAACTGCAAACTGTTTAGATTAGCATTTAAATTTGTAAATTGTAACTAAAACGTAATATAAATCAAATCGGTATACTTTGATTTAAAACTATTTTGTAATCTGTAAAGAAAATGAAATTTAGCAATTTAAGGAATTGATATATCTATCCTGTGATGGATGCCATAAAGATGTCAAAATGGGAAATTTAAAAAGTTGATTTAAAAAAAAGCTCTAAGCAGCCAAAAATAACATTTTTTGTTTTAATTAACTATTAAAATATATCTTTACATTTTAATAAGGCAAAATGCGTGTAAAAAATCACAATGTTTTATTCGCTTTAGGAGGATTATCGATGTCATTGCATTAGGAAGGAAACATTGTGCACGGATCTGTCGTTTCAGCTTTTATTGTTCATTCGAAGTGTACAATATTATACTACTCTTGTAAAGTTAGAAAGTACCTGCGGAAATACACCGTTTTACGCCTAAATAATTTTTAATTAATGCATTATATCCTGCGGAATATTTGTGCCAATTAAAGCTTAATGCTAAGCTATAAATGTATATAAAAAATTATACCGGAAATTCCACTGCCATCACAGATTCTTGTTCATTTACATCACAACTAATATCTCAATAAATCGTTTAAATTCATTTAAATTTTAATTTAATGTGTTCGGCGAAAAATGACTGTCACATTCCTCGACTATTTCTATTTTTACACATTTTTACGTTCTTGCGTTGGCTAGAATTATCAGAGATATTTATTTATAATCATCCTTTGCTCGATGAAATCGAAAGAAAACACTTTACCTTTTGTTTATTTAACAGTGAATGCCAAAACTTATATAGTTGCTTAACAAAGATATTGAATTTTCATTCCCAGAATAAAATAAACATTAGATTTAATCCATTTTTTATTTTTCTTTTACAAATGGTACAATAATATGTTTCCAAGTGACATTAGAAATATTTTGCAAAAATATTTTTGTATTCTAAGTCTGCAACAGGTGCGACATCGCGACAACGCAGTTGACAACTGTCTCAACTTTGTTGAAATTTAGTTTAAATATAATTTGAAGAAAATTATATTTTTGTGGGACGGTATGCGCGAAAAATATTTTTTGGTATGTGTAAAGTAAGGAAGTGTTATGGACTTGCTTATACATATAAAGTGTAAATTTTTTTAATTTTAAAAGAGCCGATTTTTTTCCCCCTTAGAAAAATACACAGGGTCTAGGCAGGAATCGAAACCGCGACCTCCCGTTTAGTGGGCTGTGCATTACTCATTCGCCTATGGAGGCGCCTTAATAAATAAGCGACGGGAATAAAAAACTACGTATCTACAGAGAACGGGGTGGAATTTTCGAAATTATGAAATTTATTTAGCGAAATAAATGATTCCAAAAATTTTTGTGAAATTTGATGAGTGTATTTTGGCTTATCGGAAAGAGATTTAATATCATAAATTGTAAATAAATTGTAACGAACTTGCCAATCATAAATATAGATCTTAAAAATCTTAACTCTAAAAAATCGGAACAAGAGGTCTAAACTTTTACAGATTTTTAACATGCTTTGTTTTTTTGTTAAAATTATCGGAATGATTTTTATGCTGTTTTATATTTTATGTATATTAGATTATACAGAATTGATCTGTTTTTTGTTTAAATATGTTTATTTGGTCTCAAATTGCTAATTTCAACTTACGAATTTTTTACCGAAATTTTTGAACTGAAGTACACATAATGGCTGTTTTTAATTTTTGTGTCTGACAGTTTTTATGGAAATAATTTTGCATTCCTGGTGGAAAGAGGCTTCTATGGTTTCGTTAAAGTTTGAATAGTTTCTTACTTCGAACCATCGAATGGTATCTGTTGTTTGTAATGCGATCTCTTTTAAACTAGTGGCCGCAAAGATCATCATTAGATAATTCCAAAACATGAAAAAAATTGGTTTGCAAGACTACTGATAAATTTCCTGAGTTTAGGGACAGTGTGGTTTACTTTCTTAAATGTATAATTAGATATGCGCATCTTAAAAAAGTGCATTGTTTTAATACAGTTTATAAAAAACAAATTTTCATTGTTAAAATTCGTTTTTTAAGAGTTTAGTGTTCCATCATTATATTTAAGTATCCAGTTTTGCTTAAAATGAAGGGCAAATTATGGCTTCAATACTTGAGCAATATTGCATGTCTGTTGCAAACACTGGCGTATTAGTAGTGCACACAGCTTGACACTTTCTTTGCACTGCTTTCTGTTACACTTATGTAAGTAAATAAAGAAATCATATTCCATTTGTTCATACCACAAATATGTAAATATTTTTTATCTGTTTTCCTATTATTATTTATGTGTGTGTATACATAAATATTAGCATATATATCTTAAACTTGCTTTTTCTTAAATTAATTTTTTTTTTCATTTTCATCTGTTTACTTAGTTTTCTCTCCATAACCATTTTACTCATGTTCCTTTAGCAACAAAGGAAGAAAGATTGAAAGTTAGGAAGATTGAAAACAGCTGATAATTCATTCACATTAACAAATATTCATTCACAAAATGTAAAATCATTTCAATTTTAGATACACATTTATAAAATTTATTTTTTATATAAAATAACAGCTGTCGTACAGTTTGTCAAATAAATGTGGGAAGAATAATTACAACAAACACACCTATTTCTTCAAAAAATTTATTTTATCATTAACAAATTTATTTGACAAACTGTATTATAAAACCTGATTTTATCAAAAATTTATGTGAACACAAAATCAGCTGTCTGTAGGTTTTAAGTTAAAACCAGGTTTTAACTTTAGGTGTGAAAACACTATAAACCAATTCAAAAAAGGTTTTAAAATGGTTTTATCAGAATTATTTTGTATGGTAAAGCCAGGTTTTAAGGATTGGTTTTAAAGTTAAAACCAAATTTTGTTTTAAAACCAGGTTTTATCCTCAGTGTGAAAATACTATTAGAGTATTGTGCATGTACAGTGTTGCCGCTTTAAAAATTATCCATTACCTTCATATGTTTCTCGAATACCCTTTTTTAAATCTTTCTATTTTATGTTATATTTTTTTTATTACACTTATTTTTGTATTTCTTACCCTTCTGGAGTACTAATCTTACCCTTTCTAAATACGTTATTTAGAAACGAAACACTTCATTCCTTATATTACAATTATATACAATATATATGGTATATGTATTTTATGTTTGATATACTATATTTATATTGTTTATATTATTTGAATTTTTTTTTTTCATAACTTTTTTAACCTATTTACCCTGTTTTTCCATATATCTATATTTCACACATTTCCCCATTTCCAAAAGGGCAACGCGGTGTATTTGTGTATGCTGTGTTTAATTTCCTTGTCAATCTCTCTCTTTCTCTCTATTTCCCTGGTTGTTATTTATTTTGTACTTTAATTTTGTTAAAGTAACTGTTGCTTTGGCACAATACTCGTGCAAGTGTGTGTAGAATTTCTATTAAATAATAAAGTCAACTGTGTTGGTTACTACTACATCAGCACACTATCATCAGCATTGTGTTTTACTTATAAATTGTTTTTACTGAACTTATGCATACATTTTCTCTCTCTCTCTTTCGCTCTTTTCTATACGGCACCGTTTTCTCCAACAAAAAAAGGAATTATTTACATTTCATTTGTAATAATAATTTCATACGTAAATATGTATGCCCGTGTATGTATGGAAACACATGTATACTGCAATCATAGAACAGCAGTTTTTCCCAAATTGAATATGTATGCATGTTTCTCGCTAACACACATCCATTCTTGTACATATTTTAAGAGCGAAAGGAAATTATTTTCATTAAATCAAAAAAAAAAAAATTTCATATATTTCAATGCCAAATTCAAGTATGTTTGTGCATGTGACTAACAATATTGGAATGTGTTCAAGTAAAATATCAATCAAAACGATGAAAATATTTCAATAAGCTAAAATTATTTCTTTATTATAAAAGTAAGGATGTTTCCTAGAAAGGATATGATACTTTAATGTCAGAATCCAATTGATTGGGGTAATCAAAATTTTATCAGCAAAACCCCATGATTGCATTCATGAAATATAAGTATCTATGTATGGAACGGTAATAAACCTAATTATGTATTGAAAGCTTAATTATAGCTTAGGGGAATTATAATTTTGTTTATGAATGCTGCTTACATCAATTCTCTAATAAGTAAAATGTATTTACATGTGTAAATTATTTGACGTAAATTTTATTTGCATAGGGTGTTCCAAAAGTAAAGCAAGAAGTGAATTTGGTCGCTATTGCGCAGCAAAGTGTTGGCAAGTCTAAAAACAATTAGTAAAAGTCCTACACAATTAAATTGTTTTGCCGCAGTTCGGAAATTTCATAAAAAATAAGGAATGCAAAGTTTTTTAATTTCGCCTTGTGGTGTGCCATACATCATGTTTCAGTATTGAAACAGTGCGCAAGTGTCGATGCCAATCCTGGAACCTCAGCTCTGCGATATGTGGTTTCAACAATACTATGGCACATATCATACATCCCATACTTATATACTTTTTCATGCGATTTATTTTGATGAGATTTTTTTTGGAGAAAAAATAACAATCACAAGACTAAAAACTGTGTCTTGTATTAAATTCATATCTTGCATTACTTTTTGTTCACCCTTTACTTCGGGCTTAAATACTTCTACAAAAACAGACTCGGCTATCTGCAAAAAAAATTACATTTTCTGTTATGAATAATGTATTCAAATTCAGTTTTGTAAAAGTTTTTATTACAAAATAACAATTAGTTTAAATTAGTTTTAATACCCCATTGGCCCCAAAAACTTCTCAAAGTCTATAAGATATCCGAACATACCAGTAAATCACCGCTAAGAACAAATCTATTGTGCATAAATACATACATATAATAATTAAAGACTTTGTTAAGTTTTTCTGCATGAACAAATAGAAAGCTAAAACAACAAACAATAAACATTACAACAGCTTTGTGCGTTAGGTTAGGCTAAAGGGCAACAGGATGAATAACTTAAAAGCGATATAATTAGCCAAAAACGGAATAAAAACATGAACACAAAAATACGTTCGCAAGCATAAAGGCAAATTAAATTACAGAAGAGAAAATAAATATATTTAATCTCGTCAAAAAAAAGGGGAAAAAGAAAAGAAATAAAAATGGAAATAAAAAGACTGGAACAACCAACAGGCTGCCTAAAAAACAAAGAAGGTGAAATTATGACCATAATGTCAAATAGCCTTAATTCAATGAACGAATGGAGGAGCGAATGAATTATGCACTACATGCACGAATGCTCATACTCATACTCATACATACCACGTATGTACATACTATATTTTGTTCATTCGACCGACTGTTCATTTCGTTCTCGTGTAACACTCAACAAGCAGTAAAAATTTTAAGGGGGAAATTACTCGTATACTAAAGAACTTTTATTTTATTTCGCTTTACAATTGCTAAAGACGAGGCCTTAGCATGAGTACATTAAAAAATTAAATAGTAATTTTTTGTTATTATTCTTTGGCGTAAAATAATAAGGTTGGTGCATGCCAGTTAAAAACTAAGAAAATCCTTTCATGTATTGTAAGGAACTTTGTTTGCGCATTTGTCGGCTCATACTAGTATGATAGAGATCCTTTTAGTAGTAAAAATAAAAGAAAAAAACTGCCTAAACAGTTAAGGGCCTTAAAAATCTTAAAACAATTTTTTGTTTGTTTTCTAATGTGTTATACTTTTAAGGGCATCTAAAACTTAAATTTGAACTAAAAACGATTGCTCCAATCATGGTGTTTGAGAAAAAATATTTGAGTTTCTGCAAAAGTTTCCAATTCAGTATTCTATTGTTGTAGTGTTGAGCTCAGGAAAAAGCTGACGTTCTATACATTCTTCACAGACGGCTGTGACCTATCCAGTTAAGCATAGCCTTGGCTGTAGTCCAAACTTCGTATACAGTAATTGTATTCGTATAGAAGTTGGAAAAATGTTTAAAGCTCAAAGCTTTTTAGTGGGAAAGGTTTTTATAAAAAAAAATCTACCCGCTTATTTCACAGATTCTTAGTAAATCTAGCAATATATTTCGCCATTCTTAAATTTTACGTCAAGTTTAAGGTTTACATATATGTGGCAATTTTTCATGGAAGCAGACACATCATCCTGTACCTTTAAGTTTACTGGGTGAAGGTGAACAAAATCAGTCAAATGGATTAAGAAAAATATTAAATAGTTTCAGTGTAGTCAAGTAGTTCAAACTGCTTTTAAATTCAAAGCTTATAGTACGAGTTTGCGGTCTGCGCTTAGAATTTCAGAGTTTAAATAAATTAATTTAAGTAAATTTTCTTACGTAATGTAAACGCATTCCTATTCTGTACCAGTAATTCTCAATGGTAAAGCTTCAATGATAGTATTTTTATGAGTACTTATCGGCTGATTTTATTTCTGTCGAGACCATAAAATGGTGTACAAGAGAGGGGACATGAGGCTTGAAAACAATCGATTGTTGAGTATTGGGTTAACTGTGAATAATTGGTCTTCAGTAGTATAAAATACTAAAAGTAGAGATTTGTTATGGAACTAGCCAAGTGCTTCCAGTATGGTTGCCTTTATAGTTAATAAATTGGTTTTTTTTTAACGTAATTTTCAGCTGTAGAGAGGCTACACTATGCGTTAGAATGCCCCTTATCCCATATGCTTGCCACCTAGTGATATTGAAAAAGTTTTCTCACGATAACTCTGCGGTGCAATAAGTATTAAAATTTTTCTTCTAAGTTCTAAAAGTTTACACGGCTCTAATTATAGAATTCCTAATTTAAGCGTACTTTTGTTCCGCTTATCTGACAACATTTAATTGGAATTGTATATAACGACTTCGTAAATGGAAAAAGGAAACTATTTTCGAAAATTTCTTTATTATCATTTAGGTCTGCTGTTAACGTAGCCGTCGAAGCAATCTCTTAGATCTTCCAGTCCGCATTTTATAATCCTCAACCTGGCCAGTGGAGGGTTAAGCTTATTCGCACTGTTAGGTTTTGGATTATTTTTATTTTTGCACTGTTACAATAAGAAACTTGCAGAGGGGCGTGCTTAGCGTGAATGGCGGAAGTGATCACGATGAGCTGACATTTCTTCTCCTTTTCTTGTTATTAGTTTTCATTCCTTTACATATATTGTTAGTTTCTTACTATATGAATGTGTATAAATGGCAGGAGTAATAAAAATATATCCTACCCCAAGATTTTTACAAGACTTTTATTAAGCGAACAATGTTCAATACAAGAGGATAACGAAAAAGATGAACCGAATGAAAACAATATGAAAGTCTCATGCTTTCAAAAATTAGACTATGTAATTTAAAATTGGCAAAAAAAATTAATTTCAGTTCGTTAATGAAAACATCATGATTAATTAGTCATTTATGCTTAATTTGTATGATTTATAGATAACATTCGCATTGAGTGAGTGAAAGTTGCAATTGCAACATATTTTTACGAGTGTTTTTCATATTTCTTAGAATTTCTCTTGTATTTCCTGTCAACAAACGTACAGCCATTGTGTTCCTTGCAATCCTTGTGCTCTCTAAATCATACAATTTTGCTTAAAAGTTACATTCTGCGTTGTCATTCTCGTCACTCTTTCAGCTGCATTGTTATGAAGTGAAATAAATTTAGTGAATTGCATGAAACTGTCTACAGATAAGAAAAGAAAACAGAACCGTCAATTACCGAGCCAGAAAGTCATGATTATGCAAGAATAAAACTTCTAGAGGAAAATGAATGATTAATGGCCATGGACTTATTAATAAGAACGGAGGGGAATCAATAAAAAGTATATTTATTATAAATGTTTTAAATTTTTAAGAAATTGTCTTTTAAAAGTTATTAAATTAATTTCTAAAAAAGTACCGATTGAAAGCACACTCAAAAAAAAAATTCTGTAATTAAAATTATCTCTTCATAATTAATTAAAAAACTATTGAACATTATTGCAAAAATCATTTAATTTACAGTGTTAAAAAATTTATTGTTGCTCTCTCAAAAGTTATTGTTTCTTTCATTAACTGTCTCACAGAAGAAACTAATCAAGTGTATAAGACAGTCAGCTGATCGTGTTATTATTAGCAGCTGAAAATCCGTATTTATCTGTATTTAAATTTCAGCATTCAGTTTTTTTCTATTTGTAATACTTCTACATAACAAAGCTGTACAGACATTTCCGGAAATTCTGTAAGAGATGGCTATGAAAAATTTTTAATTCATTATTTTTACATCGCAGTTAAAAAACTAAATATGATGTAAAAAATAATTTTTCATTACTATTATTGAACTGAATAAAAAATATTAGTGTTTATTTTATGCTTCAATAAATAATGAATTGCATGTATCACAACACATTAAAATGAAATAACAATAAAATAATAAAATATTAAACATTTTTGACTGAATTTAAGTAAATTGCAAATAAGCAATGCAACCCTGTGAAAGTTTCGATTCTTAAAAGAAAATTAAGCGGAGTAACTTCTTAATGAACATTTTAAAACCATTTAAAATTCTTTATAGAATCGTTTCGTAGGTTTCGAAGTTTTTTTTTTAGTTGACGGCAATTCTTTATTTGACAACTTGGTTAACATCTGATAGTGGTTCGATTTGACATTTCATTACACGGATATACTTACAGAGGAGCAAGGTTGGGGAATGGGCGGATGTACAAATTTGTATTGAATTTGTATTGAATTTGTATTCAAGATTTTTCATTTAGATTTTAGTAAATTTTTGGTTAAATAAATTGTCGCATTTTTTGTGAGGATTAAACCTCACGCAGCCAAGAGAAAATTGCGGGTGTGTGCATGAGGTAATAAGAATGTTACTTAGAAATTTTTATCTTTTTAAAAAGCCTTCCTCCTTTTTGGAGTTAGATGTCAGCAAAATTACAATCCCCGCTCCATTTCATTTATTTAATAAAATTTTTCACGAAAGATTACCTTCAATTAATGATCCGATTTAGCCCATTAATCGGATCAAGACTGTGTGGCTTAACTTTATTCGCTTATTTTCTTTGCGGTTATGTAAAATTAATTGTCTTTACATAACAACATTCAAGGATTTATGGGTAAAAAGTGCTTGCAAATTCTGCCATAAAAATTTATGAAAATTTATGAAAATTTACGGTTCCATACTATTATTGTGATAGAATTTCTTTATTCAGCAAAGCCAGTATCATTAATATTAAAAATATATATAGTTTTCTTTTATTATGATTTTTTCTTCAATTACTTTAAGCTTCAAAGCTTTCAGCTTGTTTGCAGGAAAACAGCCACGGTCTAGGCAGGAATCGAACCCGCGACATTCGCTTTATTAGGTTTTGGCGGAGGTACCCACTATAAACATTGTATTTAAGTATTCAGCATTGTAGCACTATTTTTTATTTATGATTTATTTTATTATTATAATTTTTTTTATTTTATATTTAGTTTTAATTTTAATTTTATTAATAAAAATAATTAACATAAAGTAACGTCGAAGACTTTCAGTACATTCTTTCGAGCTGTTAGCCGAGCTACTACTGGAATGCATACGAACACAATATTCCAGTAACGCAGTTGCTTTGCGCCATATCTGATAATAATAATTGCGATAAGATTAACTACTGGATAATGCAATAATAAATATGTTCTGCTATAAATATTTTAGCTATTCCCATATTAACTTCTACACATTTCTATTTTTATTGGCAGATTTTGTATAATCGTACGTTGTTGTGTATGACCACTATATATATTTTGATCGATAATAATTGCACACAATAGTGCAAGTTAAATGCTGTTTTAGCCACAGAAAGAGGACACTTCAATATTGCACTTGTTTAGTTAAGTGTTCTCTGCAAAGGACACAAACACGTTTTAAGTGTTTCAAATGCATATAAATTATTTGTACTAAAAATACATTTATTGTTTCTTGAATGAATACTCGCACTACGAAAGCCATAGAAAACGGCAATAAATTTTATTTAAATTGTAAATCTAAAAATGCTCCCTTGTTATTTGTGAACTAGTTTGAATGCCTTTCGAATAAAGTGCAAGTTCTAGATTTTATAAGCTTCTTCAGTTTCTTGTTAGGCATGTTAAGGAAGAAACTACTTGAAATGTATTTTATGTTTGCGCCAGAATAATGTAATGTAAAATAATGTAAATTATTTGTTATAAAGTTTGTGCAAAAATGTTTAGCATTTTAATATGATTCCGTGATTATTTTCTTACTTGAACTCAGGACAGAGTTTAATTGCAATTGAAGGGGACACTAAATGGTATATCATGCTCTCTTACTACTTTAAATCAGTATTAAATTTCTCGCAATTATAATAAATTACAAGTAAAACGTATTCTGAAATTTGTTACGCTTATAAAAGTTAAGCAGTAATTATAATTTTTTTTTTTTTAAACGGCAGTTATCAGTGGTATTCAGGGTACGGTGCGTTTTCTATTACGACTCTTACGTATGTAACTATTGTGTGACATTTTGTTGAAATTTTGAACTGCTTTAGTTTGCAATTAGTAAAATTTAAATAAAAGTCTCAGAAAACAGGAAAAGCTATTAAGACAATTATTACTTTTTTGATAACTGTCAATTTATTGCTTACAAACATCAGCTGTTCTAATACCACGGTTGCAAATGCAATTGCATATTTAGCGCTGCATAAATGCGTCTTTATTGGGAATGCAAATGTGAATATTACGTTTTTACAATCTCATAAAAAAGAAAAAAAATTTTCTATTTCCTAACAGATTCGCACCGACTACTATATACTGCTACTAACTTTATGATTTTTAATACTTTGGCTGGTTTTGTCACGAACTTTTTAATAACAACTCTGTTCGAAACAGAATGAGATAACAATTTAAAACCAAAGCCGTTCACAAGTATGAATAGAGTTGTTTGTCAAATATAATATCGGACTGTTCTTCATCGTGATCACGCCAGCAGACTTTGAATGTTTTGCGAACATTTCCATTTCAAACGAGATGTATATTATATAAAGCAATGTTCTTAAATAGTATTTTGGACTTATATATTGCTACGGAAATTCATGTGGCTCGGTATTATAAAAAATATTTTAACAACGTTCGTACATTTTTAAATAGGCATATAACTAAAAATATTATCGTGAAGTGTCTTTCAAGAATGTACATTAGGTAGAACTAACCATCTTAAAAATAGGAAGGGGACACTAAAAAAAAACTTTGACATTACCAATAGTCCTTGCCACAAAAATGTGTTTCCAAACCTCCCTAAAAATGCAGTTCCAATTTTTCATTTCTCATTTTAATCAAACTTTAAACTAATGTTAATTATGATTTAGGTTAAAAAAGCTAGGTGCACTGGCCCAAGATACAATGTGATGGATCGCGATCATTATCGCAGAATGGCTGAAAAAATTAAAACCTGGTCTATGGTTGCAAGTAATGCTATAAATATTGAAAGTGTGAAAGAAACTAAAAACAGCCTAATAAAGGACAATAAAAAATATTTTACACATTTTTTTTTTTAGCTCGTGTGAATGAGGTCTAGAAATGGCTTTTTAACCTTAGACGCATTTTCCACAGTCAAAAAGTAGGAATTTTATAATTAGAACCCATGTATTACTTTAACTGATTCCCGGCTTGTCATATACAGACAAATTTTTTTACATGTTTTGAACGCAAACCTAAATAATTTATATTTGCCTTATTGTACACCGTTTCCATTTAATTTTTAATTTTGTTTACTTACCTCTTCATATATAAACTGGTCGATTTCTTCCAATGGGCGGCCATACATATTTCCCGGAAATGGTTCGAATTTCTTTGGCAGAACGTCACCATCCTCCACAGTTGCTTTCGTGCGAGGATGAAATCCATATTCACGCACCAGTTGAATATGACGATTTTCATGCTTAATTTGCGATTTTTGAGTGTAGGCAACAACTTGTTGTTTGGCAACTGAAATGAGCAAGAAAACACACCGAATCCGTAAATAAATAATAATTATTCTTCATTATTTTTATGGCGGTATGAAACCAATATAAGACTTTTATGTTCTCGCCAGCCTCCCTAGCAAAGCGTTGTTGGTAATATTTAACCACTTTTATAAAAATTACTAATTTATGCACTCGAAATTGCTTACTACGTGCTTCTCATTCTATAAAAAACAATTAAATTATATATATATATTTGAGAACTAAATTTCGCGACCTCTCCAATGATATATAATATATTACATATATGTTTTATTTAGACCACTTTTTATAACAATTACAAATTTATACACGTTTAAAAAGCATATTTAACTTGAGTTAAATATGTAATTACGTAAGCTCTTACGTCATACATATTTATCGTCACACACCAAAGGAGTACGAGCTCCCGACTGTGTAGTAATTGCAATATTTGTTTCCTAAAGTGAACCACAAATTGACACAAATAAACTTGGCTTTATATAGAAATTTATAGTATGAAATGTTTCCTTAATTGGATTTACAACATTCCATTCTTTGCTAATGCCGGTGGCTTTTCCTTGCATTGCAAATGTTTGCCAGAGCTTTCCTCCTTCTCCGCATAAATAATCACTTCGAAAGCCATTATTTATTTATGTATTAAGAATTGTCTGACAAAATCAAATGTTGTTAAATCAACCACTTGCATGTACATTTAGGCGGTACGAAAAATATATTGAGCTCCTCAGTCTCGGTATTCAAACGTTATTCGGAAGTGACATGATTACAAAACCGTAATCATGCCTCAATCAACGTGTTCACCGGACTGAGCCACCGCTTACTTTTTCCTTTTCCCAAAACTGAAGACGCCGATGAAAGAAAATTGTTTTGCTACGATTGAGGAGTTAAAGGAAAAATCGATAGCAAAAAGCGCTTTTCAGAAGCTTTTCGGGTATTGGAAAAAAAAGCTGGCATAAGTGTATTATATCTGAGGGGGTTACTTTGAAAGATGAATAAAAAAATAGTTTTGAAGGAAATTTTAAATAATGTATACTTTTTCATTACACCTCGTACGTGTGCGTATGTGTTTGCATGTGTATATGTATATGGCCTATTTATTAGATTAGTAATTTTAATGATATAGAGGAAGATACGAAATTCATTTACTAATGCTTAATCACATACAACCGGAATACATTTATGTAACGCTGGCTTTTGATTTCAGTTACATGGATTAGGACGCTTTTTTTCTGTATATTCAATGATTGTGTGCCTTCTTGCTTTGATTTGGGCAATATGTACGTATGTGTGTATATGTGTGTAATTAATAATGAAAATGTTTTCACAATTGAATTTAAGTACATTTTAATTATTTCTAAAATGATAATGGATCTGTGCTAGGATTTTACATAATTATATACAAAATTAGCCCTATAGCACATATAAATATTGTTCAAGGTAATGTCACTGTCGCTCTATTGGCAGACATTTTCTAATAGCTCTTAAATGTTCTGTTTAATTTTTCCCTCTTAATTGCGACTGCAATTACTAATTTTTAACATGTGGTCATTAAAGTTATTTTCGGCGGTTTTGTTTGTCTGACTGGTTCCACCTCGAAAAGGTGTTGTTACTGCGGGGCGGGAATAAACAAAACAAAAATATATTAAATGAGAATATGCGGAAGACAGTTATATTTTCCAGCATAAAAAAAAATTACTTTTAAAATACTATTATTATCCATTATAAAAGCATTATAACGTGGTTTATTTCGTAATATGAAAGGAATTTTTACCTTTTTTTTTTAGAAAAACGTACTACGAAAGCCTTTTTTGGAATATGATAACTAATTTTCCATAAGTTTATTTCCTCATAAATTAACTTATGAGTGTAATACAAACTTAAATAAAAACTAATTTTAGATAAATTTAAATTTTCCGCCAAGGTCAGTCAATGCACTGCCTTGTATCGACACTGTCACATACCACTATATATGTTTAGCTCCTTTGGCACTGTTATTGTAATACATTTGCTTTCCGGTTATTGGAATATTTATTTATTACAATATTGTTTTCCATTATTAATTTATTTAAATATTAATGTATTTATTTTTCAAAAATTCTTTAAACACAATATTTAATTAACAATAATTTTGCTTAGTGTTATTTTATAATGTTATTTTTTTTTTTTTTAAAGGCCAGTGATTTATAAATACAACAGAATTATACAAAGTACTGTATCTTGGAAAGCTGACTCATTTATTAAAAATACGTAAGAAAATGTCTAAAGTACCATTTCCACAAATGAAAAAACAGGAACCAGAAATTCCTCAAAGTAATTCCGTGATAACGCAATTAAAGCAAGCCTCTGCTGGAGCTGCATCCGGTTTTATAACAAGGTTCGTAACACAGCCGTTTGATGTGCTAAAAATACGTTTTCAATTGCAAGTGGAGCCGGTGGGTAACCACAACCACATGCTAATGAACGGTGCTAAACAAATGTCTTCTAGCTCAAAGTACACCTCCATGATGCAAGCCTCTCGCCTGATTTATAAAGAAGAAGGACTTTTAGCCTTTTGGAAGGGTCATAATGCTGGACAATTGCTGACCATTATGTACACAGTATTTCAGTTTTGGTCCTACGAGCAAATCGATTTGGAACTGCGTCATAATAAATATCTGAACGAGCATAAAAACATGAGAAAATTTTTAAGTGGAGGTCTGGCTGGGTGTGTGGGCACCACTATTTCTATGCCTTTCGATGTTATTCGAACTCGTGTAATCGGGCAGGATGCTCATCTGACAAATACAAGTGTTTTTAAGCTGGTGCCCTCTATTATTAAAAACGAGGGCGTCTATGGAATATTTCGAGGTTTGGGTACGACGATTATACAAATAGGACCTCTAATCGGTTTCAACTTTATGTTTTACTACCAACTTAATGATATTTATAAGAATGTTGTCAGTTCCGAACATCAGAAACCGCCTGTGCTGTGGAGCCTCGCCACCGGATGCACGGCTGGTGTTATTTCAAAGATGGTGGTTTACCCGTTGGATTTTATTAAGAAACGTTTGCAGCTACAAGGTTTTCAGGAATCGCGTAAGACATTTGGTCGCAATCAGAAATGTGCAAACATAAAGGAGTGTTTTCGAGTCACCTTAAGGGAGGAAGGCGTTATGGGCTTCTACAAAGGCATGTATCCAACATTGTATAAGAGTGGCCTCACAACAGCTTTGTATTTTAGTTTTTACGATATTTTTAAGAAGTTGTGGGTGCCCGAAGGTATTGACGATTAACAGATGACGCTTATCGCTCTGATTAACTATCCAACGCAATTTTAAAATTGAATTATAGTATAATTGAACTGGATAGTGGTTTGGGGCTTAAAGGAATATTTTTTTTTATGATTGAAATCAACCAACTGTAATATCAGATGATGCTCAAAAAATTACCACAAATTGTACATAAGAGAAATGTCAATAAATAAAAAGATATTGTAGTATTTAAATTACATTTAATGCTGGCAAAATTGAGTAAAACTACATAAACTGTTAACAAAATATATACACTGCGATTCCTTAAAAAAGAATTAACAAAAATTTTACGTCAACATTCTCTAGCAAATGCGTTTACAGAAGAAAATACAGTAATAAAATCATTCTTGCAAATGGCAAATTGAATAAAAATAAAAAAACTATTAAAAAGTTTCAATTCTGTGTAATATTTATCCATCTCACAAGTTATAGTTGACTATTTAAAATAATCAAACGTCATGCAAAAGTCCTCGAATAAAAGGTATGTTGTTATAAAACTTTAAGAAGTAATGCAAATAAAATTTAAGACCGAGTTAAATTCGAAAAAGTGTTTTCAAAAATCTAAAAAAATTGATACCTGCAATGCTGAGCAATATTCTTGTAAAAAATCGGTAGAAAAGTCGGAAGAAGTTTTATTGAGGTACTGCATTAAATGAAACTATTTATTATTTATTGAATAAAATAAAAGTTACAAGGAATGTCAGAAAAATTAAAATAATATCATCCAAATTGGGAAAGTAAGAACAAAGTGTTATATGGGACTTATATTTTATTTTATTCATGAGATCTAAATAATAAAATCCGAAATGAATTCCGAAAACTGAAGGGAGCAACTCTATTTAACGCAAGTGGTCTACAGCAACTTCTACCATCTCGCAAAAGGAATATTTAGGTAGGTGGATATAATTTTTATTTTATATACCAAAACAGTAAAATTCTGATCCTCGATTATAGCAGATATGGGCACATTTACTTATTACTAAATCAATATTTACGGAAAAGTTCAAAAAAATAATAAAATAAATTTTACTTTATTAAAAAATTTTTGTCTTACAAAACTACAGTATATTTTTTATTCACCCCTATTCTGCGTTTCGATTAAGTCTCCGCATTCAGTTCTGTTGCGATCGAAAATTGGTATTCTGAAGAAAAACGGAATCGTAAGAAAAAGAAGAAGACAACGATGTTTACAAAATTAATAGCATCACTGTGGAATGTTGAAATGAAATAGGAAAATAAGTAAGTTTGTTATCATTTTCATAAACAAATGTTAAATTTAATACAAAAAGTTTATTTATACATAATAAAAATAAGTTGTTGATAGACAGTTTTTCTCGTGAGATGCAGCAAAATTCTATGACTTCTTACTTCATGCTGCTCTGGTGTTGTTGTTCTTGACTTGTAACATTATTAAATATTAATTTAATTAAATAAATTAATTAAAAATACTTTGAAGTGTTTTTTTAATCGCATCTGAGCATTTTATTTAATTTTCTACATAAATTTTTTTAAATTTTAAAGTTTTTAACTAAAAAACACAGATAAAAAAACTCCTCCGTTAACAAAAACTCAACTGAGAAAAACGGAGCTCCGATAGTAATGCAGAATACATACAATCGAAAGAAACTGAGCGGAATCGAAACGCAGAATACCAAAGTTGACAGACGGAGAAAATTTCGATTCAAATCGAAACGCAGAATAGCCCCAATTATTTTATTGTATTTTGTATTTCCATTCATATATTTTTATTTTCCTATTTAATTTAATTTAATTTAATTTAATTTAATTTTGTTTTTGTTTAATTTTTTATTTTACTGCTTTTTTTATTTTCGTTTCTTTCCCTTTCCTTTTATTTATTTCATCTTTTTTATATTTCTTATTTATATACTTATTATGCTCTTCCTTTTTATGCCTTTGGATGCAATTATTCTTCTATCGGCTGCCATACAAACAACATATACTATCTTGTTAATACTTAAAAAGTCACTGTATATAAAAAATGCATTAAAAATTAATATCTCATTCAGTTTCGAACTGGTGTACGAGTATTGCAGAAATATTTTATTGCTGGATAGGAATATAAAAAACGGATAAAGCAAGTACGCATTGCTTTTGCAGGAGTTTCAATTCCCTGTTCATTATGTTGACTGAGTTAATTTTATATTAAAGAAGTTATGGGCCATATTTTGTTTGAATTTAATTGTGATTTCAATATATCAACTTAACTAAATCCTCTTGCGATCAGAAGATTGGGCTAAAGAAGCATTCGAATCTTGCTTTAAGTGTGTACATTGATAAGGGTTGCCAACTGTTTTGTATTGTTATTGCTTTATGCTATTTTCTATAGTTATCAGTGTCTGGAACTGCTTTCGAGAAGGTAACGTTTGGTTGTAGAATATACTTATCCATAAAAATCCGTTTGTGTTCGTGTATTACCGTAATTGAATTCCTGTTCCAAACCTCAGTATGATACGCTATGGATTTATGGACACTGTAACTCTGTTAATTTAGTCAAGTTTGTGATTTTTTCGAGCTTTATGTTTTTTTACTATATAGTGTTGTTTAATTTACTGAATAGAATAAAATAGTAAAATATATATAGAATATATATAACAAACACTTCATACTAAAATAATAAAAAGCTTTTTATGTAAATAAATGCTGCCTTTACTTTTATTATCGTAGTATTGTTGAACCATCGATAGTTTGAGATTGTTTTAATTGACGATGACATTTTCAATGCATTGTCATTGCATGTAGGGAATATGTGAATGCATCTGCTTATTGTAAAATTGTAATTAAATGGAGTGAAAGGAAACATATTTTCTGTGTTTGGGAATCTCAAAGAGAGTCGATTTCGGTCAATAGTGAATTAATGCGACGTAGATTTATTTGAGTGTTGCTTGATTTTCCATTCTTTTTTTTTTCTTTGTTATATAAAAACGCTGCCAAGGACGAATTTGCCTAATGCAAATTTTGAAACAGATAAATTCAAATGCATTTCTAATTTCTTAATTAAAAAAAAGTTTAAAAATATCATAAGCTGGCAATCACTTATAAATACAAATATGCACACGTGCATATGAGATGTGCAGAAAAAACAACCGTTGTTTTCAATTTCGTGCAAAACTATTTATTTATTCATCAGTAACTGTCCTGCCCCCTCAAAGTAATCCCCTCATATATAATACACTTATGCCAGCGTTTTTCCAATCCCAAAAACACTCCTGAAAATCCCTTTTTTATATCGAGTTTGCTTTTATTTCGTCAATCGTAGCAAAACCCTTTTCTTTGGTCGATGTCTTCAGTTTTGGGAAGAGGAAAAAGTCAGTGGGGGCCAAGTCCGATCTATACCCTGGCTGAGGCATGATTACGATTTTGTTTTTGGCAAAATCCGTGATTGCTTTTTCCACGATTCTATGCGTTTCTGACGTATTGCTTCGCGCAAACACCGCATAACTTCAAGGTAGTTCCGGCTCTTCTGGATACTTTCATTGGGATGATTGGTGTTTGGCTTCAATGTCATAGCCAAGTCATGGTTCGTTGTTTGTGCTTAAAATTTAGCAAAAATAGTAAAACATTTTTAAAAATCGAAGAGCACATCAAAACACGACTAACCTTTTTATCTGTCAAAAACAAACTGACAGTTCAAAATGCGCGATATTGCCAACATACATATATGTGTACCAACATAACAAAAAAAAATTAAATTTGAAAATAAAGGTTATTTTTTGATCACACCTCGTATATTTCTATACTATAATAATATAGCATGATTAAAAGGTATTTGCACATGTTGGAATGTGTTATAAATATTTTCATTCAAAAAGACCCAACAACCATTTTTCTCATTTTCAAGTTTTATTTTCATATTGTCAATTCTATTTTATATTGATAAGTTGTGAATTTAATGGATTTTGCCTGTGGAAAAAAAACTGCTAACTTGCATGCTACTATGATAGAGATATTTAAACACTATATCTGTGCTGTAAATAAATTGTAAATTAACATAATTTATGTAATACTAATTGTTATTGCACTTGTTGACGAGAACGCAAAAAATTTTATAAAAAATTTAAAATTTAATAAGAAAAATGATTTCAGACTGTAATGGAAATCCGAAACATTTTCTGTGCAAGAATAAACTGGTAAATGAAAATTGGGAACAAAACGAGAATTGATTTCTGCAGCATTAAATCAAAAAGCTTTGAAAATGTTTTTAAATCGTGTTGTAGACCTTTGAAAATACTGACGGCTGCGGTCCTTCCCTTAAAGCTTATTTTTTTTTTGTAATACCGGGATTTTCATATCCAATTCCTAAATATCAATTCTTTTAATTAAGAAAGCAAGGAAAGCTAATAAATAACTTCTACGTCATAATATTTGAATAAAATCAATATTTGAAATAGATTCGGAAATAGATATGTATAGCAATAGTGGGTGTAGAATATGAAACTCACACGTTTTAGATAAAAAACATACATATATTTAAATAGATAAAATAAATATTTACAATAGATAAAATAAAAAATATTTCATAAATAAAAAAGCGCTTAGACATTTAACTACATGAATTGGTGAGCATGAGAGTTCTCATTGGAGGAGAGTTTGTGATATGCGTATGTTTTTCGGTTTGTTTCTAAGTGTATGTGGTGAAAAATGGACTAGACTTAAGGCGAGAGTAAAGTGTGAAAAATTACCAGCCCCCAATATCGTTGCTGGAAGAGGACCATCCACCGCTATTACTATACGAGGAACCACCGCCTGAAGAATCTCCGGAAGGAGAATAGTTATAACCCCCTCCACCGGAAGGGCCAACATGGGAACTACCGCTAGATGAAGAGGCGGCTAATGCTGCTAAATGAAGATTATTAGTTTGGTCGCCTCCAGAAGCGTAGCCGCCATTGTAAGAATAGCCGCCTCCTGAACCGCCATGAGATGAGAAACTGCCCTGACCTGAGGAGGTTGCAGCTATAGCTGCAATTTTTGCGGTATCACTTTGTCCACCTGACGAATATCCTCCACCTGACCAATATCCTCCGCCTGACGAATATCCTCCACCTGAAGAATAAGTATTGGAACTTCCACTACTTGAAGTCGAGGCAATGGCAGCTATATTGGCATCATGACTTCCGCTTGCACTATAACCACTAACGCCATGGCCACCACCATTACCATAACCGCGACTAGCTCCGTTACCTTCTTCAATAACTGCATAAGTACTTGCAGAACCCAGGCTACTAAAACCGTGTTGGGATCCATGACCACCACTAGAATAACCACCGCTGCCACCAGCATCCTCAATGATAACTGTATGTTCTACAGCACCTTTGTGACGACCAGAGCTGTAGCCTCCTGAGCCACTGTAACCACCGAAACCTCCACCCCCACTATGGCCTCCACCTCCGTAGCCTCCGCCATGGCCACCACCACCAAAACTGCCGCCGTGACCTCCAGCATCTTGTATTATAATAGTGTGTTCTGCACCACCACCTCCCAGCAAACCGCCTTGCAAAGGACCAATACTGCTACCATGCCCATGCCCATCCCCATGACCATGATCGTGATGGTCTGTATGACCTCCGTCATCACCAGATTCAGCCAAATGTATTCTAATGTGTACGTGCTCCTTACCAAAAGTCGGAGTCCCATAACACAAACAGCTGCTCACCAGCAAAATAGATAACTTTAGAATGATTAAAATTATGCAAGACATTAATAATTTCTTTTACAATAATTAAGGGCTTCCAACTCACAATCATCCATTTCGCCATTATGTCACCTTGCCGAAATAAACCTCTACACAAAATCTGACTTACTACCCTTCAGCGATTTCCTTTAAACACACTATGCTTAAATGTAGTAGAAAAAAAATAAATCCGATTGGAGGAATGGGTATGTAAGTTTCTGTACTGTGTCAGACCGCAAATGATGCGTTAGCTGTCATAGAGAGCCACATTTATACAGCTTTTAAATGTTGTGCCGCTGCACAAGGGTGTTATGTAAGCAACAATGCCAAAAACCGATTCATTTTTACTACCACGACCAAGAAAAAAATAAAAACACAATTAACCATGTTGTAAGTGAAAAATCAAAATATTAAAAATAAAAACCGAATGCTGCTGCCGCTCTTACAACAAATAAAACTACCAATTCGAAATGTTTTCAAGCAGCATACAATGAAAGCGAAGAGCACTGATAACAAATATTTGTATGTATGCATGGATGTATGAATGTGTGTATGTATGTATGCATATTGTGTGTAGGAACTTAAAACAAAAAGCAAACAAAAAAAAAAACAAAATAGCTTGTGATAAATACGACCCACCTGACAAACGGCCAAACAAATTTACAACTACTTTAATATTTAAAGCAACCAGTTTGAACTTTAATTACGGTATAAGTTCATACTCGTATAATAATAACTACACCGATGAAAGCCAACAACAACTACTACAAAACATGTATACGAGTACAAAATCACAAATTCAATATAAAAAAAGCCAGGAAACAGTGTATTTTACAAATGAAAGCCCCAATAGAAAGAGCGTGTTTCAAAAGACTCTCGAAAAGAAAGACCGACTTGACTGTCTTTTGGACTCAATTTAATCTCCAGATTTAATACAAAAATTATTGTGGTAGGTTGTGGCATTCCCGCTTGTATGTAATAAGATGCTGACATAATGATTTAATATTATTGAACAATATTCGACAATAATTGTTACATACGAGCGCACACACACACACACATACACTTCTCTTTGCATCTAATATAACAATAAAACCTGTTCACAGCTTCGTGTTGTGTGACCTTTAAATCCCCACTTTTAGTTTTTTCATCCCAAGAAAGTGAACCAAACCTGAACGCAAGAAAGAGTAAAATGTCAACGAGTGAGCGAGAGAGCAAAATGTAAAAGGTTCAGTTGAAAAATGGAAAGAAAACATTCGTCAACAACGCTTGTTGCAGAAAACGAAAACGTTTCATTAATTTTTAAGCTGCATAATATCTTTGGTTTGTATTGTATGTTTGTGTGTATGTATTTACGGATATGAAATTAATTATATTCCATGTATTGTGTATTAAACTGGTTTCAGTTAAAAATGGGTCATCTCTACGATATTTTCTCTGTCATATATTCTATAAGATGTTAATGGGATGCCGCACGAATAAAAGTATATAAATCAAGATAATTTTTAGTTAATTTAAGCGTTCATTACTTTTTTTTTCATTTATTTATTATTTTTGTTAAACGCCTTCGAGCAGAGTTTCATTACAAAATTTTATTCACTGGTTTTTCAAATTTTTTTTTGTCAGTTGCCGAATACTAGATACATATATTGGCTTGTGATACAGGTTATCCGAGTATTTGGTACAGCAGGGTAAAAATTTTATCTAGGCTTGAAGAAAATAAAACGCATCTTTCTTTTTTTCAATACCCACCAAGCAGTTGGACACTCACTGTTGCCAGAATTGACGATTTCTCAGCATTTTGACGATTTTCATCTCTCAACCATTTAAATTGAAATTTTTGTTTTTAAAATTAGTGGTGAAGGAAAGGAACCAAATTTTACAAAATTTCTGGGATGGGGAAATATCGTAAGTGAAAAGATTTAGCAAATGTTATTTGCAATATAATGATTTTACCAAATTCGTTGGCAAATGTCAAAAGGATATTAATTCAGGTGAATTTAAATAAACCTTAAGGTCGCAATCATTCGGAAAGTGATTATTTTTATTAACATTAATATTTATACTTAATTTATATTAATGTACGCGGTGTGATCAAAATATAACCGTTGTTTTTAATTTTTTGCAAAAGTATTTATTTATTCTTCAATAGCTATCCTTCTCAGATATAATACCATCAATTTTTCCAATCACTCCTGTTTTGATTTTCTTTTTTTTTTCAATCGAAGCTAAACGCTTTCCTTTCATCTTCAGTTTATGAGAAAAGGAAAAGGTCTGGTGGCCCTAAGTCCGCTGAATACGGTGGTTGAGACATGACTACGAGTTGGTTCTTGGCCAAAATCCGACACAAAAGCATCGATGTGTGAGAATTTTTAAGTGCTTTTTTCGGTCTTGACTCTTCTGAACTCTTCCATTAAGATGATTGGGGTTTGGTTCCAATGTCAATGTGAGAAAATCTGAATCGTAGTTCACGACGTTCAACAGCTACCATGCGACGTTGTTTTTGCTCAAAATTTAGTAAAAAATCGAACAGCACATTAAAATAAGATTAACCTTTTTATCTGTCAAAAACTAACTGACAATGCAAAATGGCTGATATTGCCAACATAACTGAAAAGGAATGCCAAGATCGGGCATAAGTAACACCTCTTATATGTGTATATATATTGAAAACATAGTTATTAAGTGTGAAAAAAAGAAAAAAAACGAATATTCACTTGTCGATTTTCTAAAATGACTTGACGATTTTTTGCACAGAAATTTTTAGTTTTTGACGATTTCTCACCAAGAAATTGTGGCAACAGTGCGCCTACCAGAATTGAATCAAAACAGAAACCATTGGTATATTTCTTATAATCATCCAAATAGCAAAATAGGCAAAATATCTAAATTGATGATGCGTATTAGATCCGAAAGCTTTCCAGGTTATTTTAGCTTTAGTAAATTCCCCTAAAACGGCAAATTTCATGCGATTAGACTAGTAATTGCTTTAATCAGCATTGTATTTGTATTATAGTGTGGCACCTACAATATCATTTTGATGTGACTTTTTAAAACAGGACTGAATCGTATGACTGTGTAGGATAGTGAAGCTTGATTTTAACCAAGTTGCAGCTCTACTAGTTTTGTGTTTTTATATGCTGTTAAATTACAAAATTAATTTTAATTTTTTTGATTTGGGAGTCATTAAATATCAAATAGAAACAATAGCTTTTAATAATTTTGAGTATTTACTAATTTTGCCGGATTTTCTGCTCCTAAAAATGTTTTGCTAGATATTTTCATTTGAGGCGTTCATAAATTTATTTTTATATCCTTATTTTTATGAATACGTTCAAAATTCTGCTCTTGTCTCTCTGTTTGGTCCGTTTAGCTTTTGCTTTACGGCCTTATGTCTATTAAGTTCATAGCCCAGTGCCATTAGCGCGGTCATGGACGCTTATTTCATATCCTGTGCACATAGTACGAGTATGCATGTGAACTGCAACATGGAAATATTTTAATTTTCGTTACATATGTATATATATCTATATATATTTATTGTTGTTGTTGTATCTTTTAGATCTTTTTCTGTGTGCTTAATAAAAATTGTTGTCTGCGTTTCAGTTTTCTTTCAGTAGAGTAGTTAATGCAACTTTTGGCTTTGTTATCGTCATTGTTATTCATGCTTATTTCGCTTTTGCTTCTAATATATTTTTTTATCTGTTTTTCTTTTATTCTTCTTCTTGCCACAATGGCTTTAATTAATGCAGTTGCCATTTGCCTACTTTTTTTGTTATTTAATACAGTTTATAGTTTGTCATTACAACTGCTATTATTACATTCAATTAGTTCAGCAGAAGATAAGATCAGTTGGAAAATGTTTTAAAAGGACCTTTTTTTGTATTAATGTTTTCCAGTACGTGTTAAAAAAACATACAATATAAGTTTTCGTATGCTAAAGTATTAGTAATATTAACGTTGCTCGCTCATTAACGATTTAGTTAAAAAGTTATAAAAATATTTCTTCAAAGTTTGTTTAAGTTTAATTTATTGCATTTATATGCATAGTTTTTTTACAAGCAGCAGAATGAGGTCATTGTAGAATATATTTTCAATACGGTAATAAAAACTAGATTGAAGATATGGGGCTTTCCATTATGTGGCTACCCGCTTTAAATTTACATAAAATAAAACTCTGAAAATGAAACTATAGGTTTATAATTTGAGGGCAATTTCATTCAAATGATTGCCACTCCTGCGCTTAACACATTCATACGATCCTTCAAATTTTGAAATACTTTTTTGCATAAAGCAGGCTGTAGTTTTCCGATGACAATTCAATATCCAATTTCAATACATGAACCTAATAAATGATTTCATATAACCTAATAAAAAGAAATCCTGTGCCACTAGATCAAAAGATCTTGGCAGCCAACTCAGTAGTACAAAACATGAAATAAATGAATTGTTGAATTTTTCGCCCAAAACATGCCATTACGATAATTTCGCATCGGCGTATATCGAAGCAGTACTGGCAATGTGACATCACCAGCACGAAGAGGGCACCAGACAGTCACTTTTAATGGATCCAATGATTTCTCGTGAACATTATGTGAATTACTTTTGTCCCAAATATGCATATTTTGCTTCAGTCCAAAATGCACTTCATCCGAAAACACAATTTTTCCATCAAAAATTTGTATCACTATCTTTGTAATAAATTTTTAGGATTTTTTTCAGCGTTAATCTTTATGATAAAAATAGTATTCACGCTGAAAAAAAATATATGTGTGTTGTACAGGGTGGCTGATGAAAGCCGGTATCAAAAAAAAATTGATTAACTTTTTTTCTATTTAATGAATCTTGTTAATTTTTTTTTTATTTTGCAGATTGACTTTTACATTTAACAAAAATGGATAACTGGGACACTGAAACAAAAATTTGGATTGTCCGCCGCTACCACGCACTGGAGTCTGTAGTTTCAGTTCAAAGAGAGTATAGGCGCACGTTTGGCGGCAATCCTCTGAGCAGATGGACGATAATGAGACTTGTAAACAATTTTGCCGAGCATGGGACAGAAGACCTTACCATCGAAACCCTTCAGTTCGAACGGAGGAAACAATCGCTGCTGTAGCTGCTGCCATACAAAACAATCCACGTGTTTCGACAAGAAGCTTATCTGCTCAAATAGTTATAAGCAGACAGTCATTACAGTCAATTATGCACAAAGTTTTGGACTTATTCCCATATAAAATTCAATTGGCCAACAAACTGAACGTTGCAGACTTGTCGATTCGCTTGGAATTTTGCCAGAAGATGCTTCAAATGGTGGAAGAGGATGGAAACATGTTGAACTGTCTCTTCATGTCTGACGAGGCCCATTTCGATTTAAACGGCAACATAAACAAACAAAATTGTCGAATATGGAGTACTTCCAACCCACAGTTACTCCATAAGACGGAATTGCACCCACTTCGAGTCACAGTGTGGTGTGCAGTTTCATCACGCTGCATTGTCGGTCCCTACTTCTTCGAAGAAAACGGTCACATTGTTACGGTTACTGGAGACCGTTACTTGAGCATGTTGAGAGAGTTTTTCTATCCAGAATTACGCCGAATGAGAATTTATTTCAACTCTGTGTGGCCTCAGCAAGATGGTGCAACTCCTTACATAGCCCAACCTGTTATACCAAAATTGCGACGAAAATTTCCTTATAAGCTGATAAGCAGAAACTCCACATTCCGTTGGCCACTCAGGTCGCCTGACCTTACTGCACCTGACTTTTTCTTGTGGGGTTATTGCAAACAGGAAGTCTACAAAGCAAAACCAACAAATTTGAATGAACTAAGGCAATCCATTCGAGAAACAATTGCGGCTATTCCTGTCTCAACTCTCCAAGCAGTAATGAACAACTTTTTGGTAAGATGCCGCACATTCATCAACGAGCGGGGGTTATTTAAATTCCATTATTTTTAAAACTAATTAAGCTATATTTAATAAAATTGAATGAGCTTTAACATGAATAAAAGAAAAATTAATTCCATACACTGAAAAAAATATTATTTCAGTTTCTTAATGTAGCAAAATTCGTCAGCCTGTATCTGTTATAATTCTATTGGAAAATATGAACTATCGAAATATATATACCCCTCCTGTATAAATTCTTTATAAATATGTATGCCATAGTAAATATGATATTAATTAGTAAATTGAGAGAAACTATGGATTTACTTGAGGGGTAAACTTTTTAAACTTTAAATATTTAGAAGTTTGAATACGTGCCAAAATCTGAGTGCTAAACACACGTCACAGAATAAACAACTCTACCAGATTATATATCATTATAGCAATATGATTATGAAAAAGTTATAGAAACCTTTAAAATGAAATTCTTTGGAATTGACAGCATATGAAACTTTCTTCAAGTAAAATATAAGGTGCGTTCATTTAAATTTGCTGCTAAATGAAACCATTCAAAAAATGACAAAGTTAGTAATTTTCTGTAAATCACTTAAAAAAAGTATTATTAAATAACTTCTAGGCCAAAATTTATAAAAAACAATTACACTTTATTTCAAGAGCACTCTACCCCTTTGTGCAGCTTCTTCAGGATAATGTATGTAAATCTGCGATTTCAAAAATTAATAAAAATAATTTTCTAATTTGCGTCTCTAATGTTATAACATTAATTTTTTTTCTCTTCCTTTTAATAAAAAGTAGTCGAAAAATTTGTTTTTGTACTACAAACACAAACAGGATGTCAGTAGGTATCAATTAAGCTTAATAAGCCTCTCTTAGTATTCATTCAATGCAATACAAAAAGAAAACAAATTTTATAAGAAAGATGAAATCTATATCATTATTACAATAAATGCTTATTTTGCTGTTTTTCAATCTCTCTTATTTACTTCCTGCTTTTTAAATAAATTTTTAAGCATTAAACCCAAAACATTAGTCCCCAACTAGCTGAGCCTTAATAGCTTGAAAGAAGGAGGTAAGAAGGAAGCATAAATGAATTAAAATTATTATATTGTGGCAAAAATGCAATAGAAAAGCAATGAAGACAAAAGGCCAAACTTATTGCAAGCCCTAAGAGCAACGGAAATAATCAAAAATTTTGCAAAGCCAAATACTTTCACTTCCATTAGCAACAATACGTGCCGCACAACAATGCGATTGGCAGCTGTAACATTGCAAGGAGCCGAACTTGCCAGCACACTGTCTACTCAGATGACAAATCTTTCCTTTGCCTTTTTATTTATCTAATTAAAATTTTTGGTGGCATATCAAAATGAAACCAAAAAATTAAAAATATTCTTGTTGCAATTTGTTACAATTAAAAATATATTTATATATACATTATATATGTATATATTTGTATGTATATATATTTTTTTTCTTTTGCTTATTGAAGTGTAACATACATTTTCTTGAAAATAAAAAAAGACACGAAACGGCTGAGAAATGTTGTTGGCAAGTTAAGCTTCTGCTAGTTCAACATTGGATGAGGTAATACTTGCTGCAAATAACAACATTGGCGGCAGCGAAAAACAAGCCAACAAAATGTTGTTGCATGCAACAGGTAGATTACAAGGTTTGTTTAACATCAGTCACTCAGTCAGTAGAGTTTTTTAAAATTGTATAATGTTTTAGCTGTCTTTCAATTTTTTCTTTCCCCAGAAATCCAAAGAAAAAAAAATATCGCTGCTATTTTTTTACTTTTCTTTTGGTCCATAATAAAGTGTATGCCGTTTAGCCTTCAACATGTGCGAGTAAAATAATAATGAAAGAAAAAAGGAAATACTCAGAGGTGTTTTGTTAGCTTTACTTTTTTTTGAATATCGCCTGACCGATTATTTACATTGAATGTACCAACTCCAGTATTTGCTACAAATTGTAGATATTTTATTTCATCTCGTTAGCAACAGTTTGGTTGAATATTTTAAAGCACGTAGTCTTTTAATAGTGGAATTTTTACTTCTGGCTTAGTTCAGCTTAAGCGGAAAACCCTTTTCTTAAGCATCTAATTTTTTTTTCGACGATCAAAGAATTTTTATTTTCAAATATAAACGCCACTATCGCTTCGTTAGAAATTCACTACTGTCGG
The DNA here is from genome assembly GCA_963402855.1 of Ormia ochracea. Classification (NCBI taxonomy): domain Eukaryota; kingdom Metazoa; phylum Arthropoda; class Insecta; order Diptera; family Tachinidae; genus Ormia; species Ormia ochracea. Next base: position 37,923,813 of record OY727109.1, read on the forward strand.
GAAATCTACAATAATTTATTTCAATATATGAAACCCCCGGCCGATAATAAAAGAACCCCTCAAACCTTGAAGTCTGTGCCTATTGATCGCATTTCCGCCAACATGCATGACATATTTTTTGTCATTTTAATTTAATTTATTTTATCGTCTCCAAGTACGATTGACAAAGAATATACCAATTAGCTTCTAATCAATGGCGACTTGTTCATAAGCGAACGCCGCGAATCCGCAATGCAATCGCGGATTAACAAATTTATTTCTGCGTTTCCCTTTAAAGGACAAGAACACAACATTCGCACATAACGCGTTTTAAGCATCTTCTCACTCTTAAAAGAGAGGAAAAATCTACAAAGTGTTACCATGTTGGTCTGAAATTTTCCTATTGTTTTAGTTACGGAAGTGACTCTTAAGAAATTTGCGTAAAATTAAATATGCCGAGTTAAATCAATTTTGAAGCATTAACAGACATATTTCACATACATATTTAATTCAAGCGTAATATTTTTAGTTCAAGTCTTTAAATGTTCAGATCGACAACAGGCGGCTTCATTGAAATTGTTCCTGAAGAATAGCATCGAACAAATTAATTTAATAAAAATAAATTGAACATTCAAAGAGTTCACCAAAAGCCTGAAAAAGGAATAATTCAAATTAAAATAAAGTTAAAAAAAATATGTATGTATATATGTAGTAAAGAATTACTTCCAAAGAATAAAAACAAAATTGCTTTTCTAAAAATGAATTAGTTTTGAATTACATTTATTTATTATAACCATACCTGAAAATGAATTAGAAACAGCATTTAATGCTTCTATCCCGTATAACTATTTCTCTACTTTAACTGCTCTACTCCGTATAACTGTGTTTTTTGACAACACATATTTGACAGAATATAGTTATTTTAAAGAAAGTAGTGGCATAAGCGATGAAACAGGTACATTTTCTTTACATATATATATATATATATATATATATATTTATTTAAAAAGATATAAATTTACTTTTACTTTATTTACTTTTTACTTTATTTATTAACAAAAAATCAAAAAAAAAAAAAAACTCAAATCTTTGTAGTTCGTTCTACCATATACTTACTGTAGCTAAGGGTCCACACTATGCGGAAATATAAATACCATATCTGAGTTGTCCTTTTTAATATTTGATAAATATTATTATGATATCGTCTTCATATGAATTTTCGATAACCATTCGAGTAAAAACATTTTCGCTAGTTTGAGTGAATTTGTTCAAGTTGAGGCCCCACCCATGACGGAGTTATGAAAACCATGCAGGACATGTGTCCAATGAACTTTTGTATACATAAGTTAATAATTTTTAAAGGGTCTTTCATTTCGTATCTTTAAATTGAAATCCAAACCACAAAAATAATGATTTAATAATTATTCTTTTATTCATTTCCAAATGTTTGCTGGTTATGCGAGGTTATTCATACTAAAATGGGCTGGTGGGATTGTATTCGATGAAATCATTGAAATATAAGCAAACTAAGCAATTTCTTACTGCTTCTTGTTTGGTTTTAATAACTTTTAGTTATAACTGCAGCATTAGCAAACTCATATGAAGAGCTTTTCGTTGTAGCAGCGTTTTACTATGAATGTTCAAAATTATGTGGTCAAGACCTAATAATTTAAAAATAAAACATGTTATTTTTACTTGCTCCTTTTTAAAATTTTTTTTAATTAGAATGATAGAAAATAAATCTTTTTATACATTATCAGACCTCTCCAATAATATATATTAGGTAGCAGCTTGATTTTCGCCCCCCTCTTTTTTGTAACAGTTAGAGCTTTCTAAGCGGAAAACTACTTACTGTGCTCATCTCATATAAGTAAAAAAGTGAAGTTTTTTATATAGCGTGTATGGAGTCAGTTTAGTGTTCTGAGTATTAAAATGCTTGATGTGAACATGCACTGATACAAATAATTTTTTTTTTGTTTTTGGTCCGCTGCTACGTGTACAAAGTTATTGATTACAATTTGTAAAAGCTCGTTCCGTGTAAGTAATTCACCTCCTTAGGCGAATGAATAATGCGCAGCCTACCAAAGCGGAGGTAGCGGGTTCGATTTTTGCCTAGTAGACCCTGGGTGTTTTCCTGCGGTCAAGCCCAAAGCTTTGCATGTTAAGTTAGTTAAAAAAAAAAAAAAATCTTGTATACAATTATTCCTTGCGACATCTATCACACTGCTTGTGCGTCATCAGTCAGTGTACCACATTTAATCAACTTTAGAGCCTCTTTATGTTTTCCCTTTTCTATTGGAGGAAAGCCACGAATATTCAATAATAATTTATAATTTATTTATCCAAAATGTATTTTTTATTATTTCTCAAATGAAAATTATTTATTTCCAAATCAGTTTTTGAAACATGTGCGAATTGAAAGAACCAAAGACAAGTTTTGCTTACACGGATATTTCTAAGGACACTTTAAGTTGTTTCGAACATGCACTTACGATATCATTATCAGTGTTCTTGTATGCAATTACTCAAGTGAATCGTTGTAATAGTAATTATGTAAAAGCTTTCCTTTTGTTATTTCCAAAAATAACCAGCTAAATTGGCAATATGAGTTACCTCATTCAAGGCTAATGAGGGGATTAAAGAGTTTTTAATATTTTAACTATGCGTAAATATTCAGTAACTTTGTAGCATTTGTGCCATTTCCATACGAAATAGTTTTGCGTCAATAAATTTTTGTATGAATAATTCAGTAGGCGTTAAAAAAGTTTGCGTGTTATTCGATGCGTGTTGCTTCACTTACTTTTTATTATCTTGGCTAAAGATTGAGCCAGGAAGTGGAACCACTTTGAACAAATTTTATTTATTTATTTCTGCATACAACTATTTTTTTTTTAGATTTATTTCTTCTTCTTGAATTAAAGGCAGGGGCTAAAATATTTTCCTTGTGGCTAAAATATTTTGAAAATTTTGTAAAAAGATGAAAATGAATACCACGTTTTCTTGGTTGCATCACCATTCAACCTCATATAAAAGAAAGAAATTGTGGAGCCAAACAAACTGTTTTTAAAAGCCACTGGAAGTTGAAGTGCAATATAGTTGAAAGTCACGGTTTACCTATATATCAAATATTGCAGTATAACTGAATGTAAAGTTAATGCATGAACTTAAAAGTTACTTTGATGCACATGCAAAAGTATTAGTAAGTATGCATAAGCTTACACAAGTTGGTATGTTACCATCCCAAACTAACTGTTAAAACCAACAACCAAAGTCAAAGTTAAGCGTTGAAGTTTTAACTGGTTTTTGGTTGTGTATTTCATGTAATGCATTATCGTGCTGATCATCTTTGAGTTTAAGAGTGTTACAACAATTTGCCAGTTTTACAATCAACGAATTCATTTGAAACTGATTTTTTATTGTTTATTGTTTTTATGTTTTGACCAAAAGCCTATAAATATATTTTACAAAGATCAGTCTCAGATGCTAACGGAATCTGCAGTTTGCTTCGATAGCCAGGAGCACTATTTGCTAGCCTAAACTTCCAAAATAGTAACAGTTTACACATAAATTTTCCCCTTATTATTTTTTAATAGAATAAAAATTTTCCTTGTTTTGGCTCTTGGGGTGCAACTCTGCATTACGCCTTTAAAACAGAGTACTAATTTTTAAAGGTATTTCGAAACCACTGTGCACGCATGCTATGCAATTATGGGCTACAACAAGTAACTCAAACTTGAAAAAGATTGCTACGATGTCACGCTAAAACTTTGGGACTTATAGTTCTTTCCTGATTAAAAAAAAATGAATACACGTTTAACATCCCCATTGGACAAAACCGGGGAGGATAAAAGGTTAAGAATATTGAGCTTTCTTTATTTCCCATATAAGAAATAAAAATAGAAGGAAAAGTACAATAAACAATAATTAATTTTATTAATTATATTTTTATATGACGTATTAATATGACGTAGAAAGAAATTTTTTTCAATAACTAACTGTTACATTTGACACTAATAAAAAAATTCTTAAATTGGCCAAATACATGCCCTCTTATTAAGGGAAAATTTAGCAACTAGTGTTGCCATATTGTCGACTTTGGTTTTTTGCGGAATATCCGTTATATAAAAAAAACAGTATATTAACTAAATGCAATTATCCTTAGTATTCTCCATATATATATAAAAATAACGTGTATGTTCATGATCGATAAACTCAAAAGTGTTTCTATGTAATTTGATTTTAGTCCGACGGATGGCTTAATATTTATTTTTTTTGCGTTTTGCTATTCGCTGAAGGCTTTGGGTGCTTAATCGGCGTGGGACGTTGTTAAGAACCCCAATATCGACTCATACATAACATTGTTTTCTATTATAAAGAACTAAAAACACCGATTTTCTTTTCTCCCATTCTTTTTAGTATATTTTAATTTTGGGGAAATCTTACGATTAGTGTTGCCATATTAACAAAAATAGATTTCAAACGTAATTAATTAAAATTACATTAAAACAAGACAAACATTTTTTAATATACTAATTTTTTTTTGGAAATATAATTTTTTCTCGCTCAAAATAGGTTTTTTTAAGTATTTCGAAATTTTTTGGGAGCTTAAAACTGCCGAAAAAAATTCTGAATTTTTTTCTACACTCTAGAAAACCAAGTTTCAGAAAAAACAGATTCGAAATTATTCAAAAGTTAAAGAGCTTTAACTATATGTAATAAAATAGATGAGATAATTAAATTTTTAAAACCCCTGTGCGACCACTGTGCAATGTAATTAAATTATGATTAGTTCTCTCCGATTTTACAATATTTATGGTGAAAGTTTTATGTGCTGTTTTATGCGAAAGCAAAAAAAAGTGATGAAAGCTGAAAAATATAAATAAATATAAATTAATTAAATATTAGAAATATATCATGGTTTACTAATCACGGAAGGAAATCATGGTACGATTATGCCTTTCGACCAATTCGGCACCGTAGCAGCTATACGAATGTGCCAACGTTAATTTTTTTTGTCTTGTCTTTAATTTCTGGTACGTTTTCTCGTCTTTTTTTTTTGGTTAATCGCTTTAAAATATATCTATTCCAGGACAAGTAAGCATGATGTGGCTTTGAGCTGGTCAAGTTATCGCTATCTCGCTAGTGGTAAAACCAAACTCGTCACCATATACTTAACCAAACATCTTTGAAAAATAATATATGGGCACATCATAATAAGGTTCGCTGACGAGTTTGGTTTCATTATCAACGAAATATACGCATCATCTAGACATTTTGCACAGTATCAATGACACGTGCTCTTGCTAATGGGAAAATATATCCTTTACGCGAAAGCCATATCAAAAATATAAACGTTCAAAATCAAAAATTCATAGCCATTGACAGCAGGTTGTCTATAAAATTCCAAACACAGAGTATGTATGTATGTATGAGAGTTTTTGTAGGTGAATATATTCCTCCGTTCATTACATTGGGCCAACTAGATCACATGATGTGGAAAATTTCCCTTTTTAGGTAATTTTGAAAATAAGCATTTAATGCACGAGTATTTATTAAAACCTCAATATATATTTGATATCAATTAATTCTTTGATTTCGCTGCAAAATTTGAAGAAGTTTGCAATCACGTTAATTATGCTAACAGACCGACGTACGTTACGTTGCATCTTCCTGCATTTTAAATATTTAACAAGGGGAATACAGAAAAGTAAAAAAAAAAAAAATTTATATAAAAAAGTTGCTGTTGGAAAGAGAAGGAGCGTTAGAGAAGTTTTTGAGTGGCAAACTAATGAGCACTTTAACGTGTAGGGAAAGGAGTAATGATGAAGGGGAATATGTGTTTGACTTTAGATGTCAAGTGACATCTCGGATACGCGGGCCTTTTTAAAGCAAACATGCTTCCGTATCAAATTGTGTGGGAAATAACAACAACAACAACAACAACAACAACCAGCAGATAGTTTCTTTTCAAACTATAAAATTTGGTTACATAATTTAGTTTCTACTTTGTTTTGCTTCTTTGAAATTAAAATGCAAAAAAATATATTAACTGAATTGGATATCAGCGTGTGAAATAGACTTGATTATATAATTTTTTTTTTTTATATTTTGTGTGTGGGTTTTGCGAAATTATTTCTCATTAAGGATGGCCACTTAATTCATGTGCTTTACGGTCTTTGAAATAATCAATTTGTTTTTACACAGTAACAGGCATTCATTCAACTTTACTTTTAATTCGTATGTAGTGGTGTCACATTCATCAAAACCATAAGCGAAAAATAATTTCAAATGTATTTCAGAATTTATTTAGTTGTCGTTAAGCATATTCAGGCATTCGTGTTGCATTGTTTGCCACCGTCACTACAGTTTGTTTTATATCAAAATGCATTCAAATACGTTTTGCTCTGTTTGCTGTATTTAATTCGATGAAATATATATTTGTGGCAATTAAAATAATTGTTTGGGCATAAAGTGTCATAATGTTGATTTTAAATTTTTATATCATGAATTGTAGCAGATTTTGGTTTGCGGTAATTTTAATTGTTTCATAATTTTGCAATGATATTAAAAACGTTTCTCTTTTTAGTAAATATTTATCAATTGACTTTATGAAGTGGGCCAGCATATGTTTTATAGGGATTCAATACAATTTCCAGTAAAATAGTATTTGCATAGACAGTGCAGAGAAAAAAGAAAAACGATTTTGTGAAAATGTTAAAGTTAAAAGCTTAATTAGACACACTTAAAAGCTTTTTGTGTGTTTATATACGAATTGTGTTAGTGATATATGTTACGACGTTTTTTTTTTTTAATTTGAACCAATTTTAAACACCATCTTTCATATTTCGTAATACTTAAATTATGCTCTAAATATTTATTTTATGCAGATTAAACCCGTCAAACCATCACAGCTTCATGTAAATAATTTTGATAGTTTTAAGAGAATACTTCAAAATGCATCTCTGTCAGCGGGTACCCATAGCTGGCATACTTAAATAGCTAAGTCTGTGTTCAAACAAGACGGGTCTTAATGAAAAACTTGTCACTTTTTATTTTTTTTGAACTATTCTCGGCGTTCACACTATGATAGTCTTTATTACAGAAATATTATGAGTGGAAGTAAAAGTGTACTGCTACAAATGGGGAGAAAACCGTATCGATATAACATGATGACGTAAACTAGGTTTTTCACCACTCGTATATCTAGGCTAAAAATGAGCAAACTTAAAATTAATGGTGCTTTCCTTTCTACAAAAAAAAGGCAACATTACACTCAAAAAAGGGGATTTTTGTGTTCTTTTGTACAAATGTTGTCCTTTCGCAGGGCGAAAAACATTGCACTTTTTGCCCCGAATAAATCGAAAGGGCAGAAAAGGCCCTGTAAAATAGATTGCTTTTATTCTTACACAGCGTTACCAGATAATGTTTAAAAAAAAGTCTTTTGAGTTGAAAGAGTCAGAAAATTAGATGTTAATTATTATTTTTATATCTAGTGACAGCAATACAGCTGCTTAATTATATGAGATATTAAAATAAAAAATATTTAGTTTCTCAAGCAGGTGAATTAGCAATCTGGCAAATGAAAATTTTTGTTTACACATTTCCTAAAATATACATAAATGTTTTTTTATCAGCTGTTAAAGAAAAGGCAACGCACTTTTTTCTAATTTGTGTTCTCTTATTGTCAAATAAAATATGGCGGGCAAAACATTTTAAAATGCAGCTTTTCACAGGGCAACATTTTTATTGTAGAAAAGAAAATGCCATAAGACTCGACGTGTGTGAACACAGTCTAACTATGGACGTGGTCGTAGATATGTTCGTGCATGTGTGTTGCAATCTCCACTTTGTCCCCAGTTCAATATTGTTATTCAAAACTAAACAAATAATAAATAAAAGTAATAATAACAGCAAATATTCAGTAACTTGTCACGTAACAGTTTTTTTACACTTCCTCTTCCACGTACAATTTTATTATAAAACATAATTTTTATTTATATTTATTTTCTACTCCTCTAACATTTCCTCATACATTGTACAGATCATTTTATTGACCCTAAAAGATTCGCTTTGTTTTATATTTTTATTCCAAAGTAACATTGATTAACTGATTTCTTTGAAAATTTCAAGGTCATTGCAAAATGGGATTCCCAGATATCAAATTTTTTTTTCTGCATTTTACATGCAGTTGTTCTTCGAAATCCGTTTTATGTATTAATGGTTTGGTATGGATCGTCTTCTCTTCTCACAATAAAAATGCTAATTAATGAGCAAAAAGAAACAATGACAGGCCTAAGACAAATAAAAGAAAGATGATGAAAAAAGAAAATACAATTAAATTTTTTTTGTTTGAAATACCGGTCCGCTTTTTATTGAAAATCTTTATGATTCTCATTATGATCATGATGACGATCGTGGTGGTCACAAGTATAATTACTATATACATTTTCGAGCAGAGGAATTAATTGTATGATTAATTTTTTATTGGGTTTTTGTTGTGATGATATGAATTTTAATTTGAATACACTGTTTCCAAGTAATTTCTGAAAAAAAAATATTAAAATACAATTTCGAATGCTTATTAACAAGGTGTGCTAGCAATGCAGTCATGTAATCTTGACACTCTAATAATCAAAAATATCCCTTAAATAATAAATAAAATTAATGAACTAATAAATAAATATTAATAAATTAGTAAATTAAATGATGAATTTTTAATAAATAAAAAAATTATTGGCATTAGGCATTACACTTCATTTAAATTACATTATTTTAAATTTTTTAAAAGGTTAAGTAGCCATAAGATATCAGCCGTAATTCCCCTTTCCCTAAATATATATAGTAATTGCACATGCCCTCAACACAAAGATCATCGTATTGCTACTCGTAAGGATGATCATGTAGATGTTCTAAAAAAGTAGAATTATTTAATTTCCTTTAATCGGTATAAAGCCTAGTTTACTCGATATGCTGATATAGTGCTAACTCCCATATGCTAATAACATAACAATAAGTAGCTAATTCAGCACATTAAATATGTTATGCATCTAAATGATAATCTGCCAGTAGCGACTTTTTCAAATTCATGTTGGCAAATGGGATGTCAACATATGAGTCGTATGTTGAGACATATAATAAGAGATCGGAGTTCTTCTTTAAAAATGCTTTTACACTAAAAATTATTATTTTCATATTAATATTTTTTATTTCTTCAATTTCTCTATTTTTATTTTATTTTATTTTAATGTCACAACTTAACATTTATTAATATAAAAATATTCTACCCGACCACATACAAGTACAAGTTATAAATATCTTAAAAAAATTTTTTTTGTATGTTTAATCGGTGGTACCGTGTGCAAAATGTAGTGTAAATCGCCAATTCTAGTAGGAAATATACCAAATAATGCAACACTGTTCGTACATAGTGGGTTATCAAATTTTGCGTATAATGAAACACGGCTACAGAAGCACACTGAACGCTGAATGCACTCGTATATGATCAGATGTGTTTTATGACCGATATCAATAGTTTGCTATTAAATATTAATTACTAGTGCTTTTATGCCTTCGCCCCAAAAACATTTTAATGAGAAGTTAAAGCACTTGTAAAAAGTTCTTGAGAATAATATCTCACTAGCGGAAGTAGGGATTGAACCGTCGATCGAAGCCATTTGTAGCCGACTAAGTAAGTAGTTTAGATAACAATACAAGTATATAAACCAGTTATATATTATATTTAATAATATGATTGTCAATAAATTTGTTGGGTAATTATATAATTTATTTAATGGTAGTGAATTTTCTAAATTATATGAATTTATATTATAAGTAATATAAGTTTCTAAATTTTTAAAATTAGGAATTATGTTTTTATAAATTATTATTATTATTATTAAAAATACAGTTATAATAATAATTGATAATAATAATAGTTTTATTGATAAGTAAATATTTCATTTGATGCTAATGAGGTAACATAAATAAATAAAACTAGTATTCCTCCAAGAAATACTAAAAATAGAGTATATGAAAATCAAAATGATTTTATATTTATTCTTGAAGTTATACAAATTAAGAAAGTTTGAATTAATAGTGTTATACCTATAGCTAATGGATGCTTTATATTAATATATACTTACATTAATATTAAATGTAAGTATAAGAAATAATAAAATTCATTGAAAAATTTCAAGAAATAGTTTAATTTAAAATATTAATTTTGGGAATTATTGAAAAAGATATTCTTTTTTCTTGAAGTTTTATAAGACTATTCTTATTATTGATTTACAAGACCAATGTTTTTATTAAACTATTAAAACTAATGTTTATTTTTATTTGATGATATATAATGATGTGTGGAAAATAGAAAAATATTGCAGTAAAGAGCAATAGAGCGGATGCTCCCCTTACTCTCATCTTGCCTCTTTTATTGACATTTTGGGACTCAATACATTGTCAATGTTTTGTAATGCTTTATTATGTTACCGAGCAAATCGCCGAGGTCTGTGTTACCAATCCATATAAAGTTATCTGGTTTACCGATAATCTTTAAGGCCTAAAACTTCTTCTTTCTGACAACTCTCAATTTGGCTTAAATCCTCTAGAAATGTCAATATGTGCCATTAGCAGAGAATAGTTAATTGTACAGGCAATTAACAGGCAATTATCTGGTTTACCGATAATCTTTAAGGCCTAAAACTTCTTCTTTCTGACAACTCTCAATTTGGTTTAAATCCTCTAGAAATGTCAATATGTGCCATTAGCAGAGAATAGTTAATTGTACAGGCGTTTAACTGTTACACAGTTCGAAGAGAAAATATTATAGCAGAGCCGGTTTCAAATAAATACGATCTTATCTCTCCTGAATCAAAGTTTACCTCTGATATAGTTAAATATGAACACAAACGAGTACACACGTTTAATCTGGTTAAATCGTTTCCGTATTTGTTGTCGTTGTGAAATTTCTTATCACGAAATATGAATTTGTTTTTTCAATACCGGCATGAATTTTTATAAATTGTGTTTTTATTATTTACTTAATTAGAAAGATATCGACCATCTTTAGCTCATTTATTAATTTTGCTTAATTTAATTAAAGACAAAACCGTGAATGATTAATTTTGTTGGTTAATTGCTTGAATGTTATTGACTAAAATTCCTTATATAACATTTTTATTGGTTTTCTAATGCAAATTTTTAAACACTAAAGAAATAAATGTTAGATAATGAATTTTTTTTTTTTTTTTTTTGAAATGGTTTTGTATTTAAAACTATTTATTAACTCAAAGAAATTGTTGTTCACATCATATGAAGTCAAGGCAATAATCCCCACATTCAAGCGATGTGATTATGGCTGAACTTCAGCATAAATAAAGAAAGATGTCAACTTTTAAAGCAGCGCAAAGTAAACAAAGTTTCGTTTCTTTTAATGACAGTTAAAAATTAACATTAATTTTGATTTTATAGATAAGATTTTTGTTTGATTTTTAATTTTTGGGGCATTTCAATCACAATTCAAATGTCTTCAAACGAGTCATATACTCGTATTCTTTCCTGCCTCAAATACAATTTAAATAATAATACTTTTGGGGGTTAATTAAGATTGTTGCGGCAACCAAAACGTATTTATATTCCGTTAATTAATCTACTTTCTTGTTATTTATAATCACAAGAAATTAAAAATTAAATTTAATTACCAGTACAATTCAAATAAAGAGATTTTGAATTGAAAAAAAGAAAAAAAAAATAATATGAAATTAAAAAGAGTCGGACCCAATAATTTCGCAATACCCAAACGTAAGTTTTCGGTCTGATTTAAGGTTAAGATTTAAGATTTCAGATGTTTCAAAATTCGAAATTTTTATGTCCGGGTATTCGTTTTTAGTTGTAAATTATTTCTGCCAATAATTTTTCTAAGTGCAAAACAATACCAGCAATCCTTCTTCTTTCGTACGAAAAAAACAACAGCTGATAATTTCTTTTCAAATAAAGTAAGAAATTTTGTCGTTTCACTTTCCAAGACAGTCGTACGATTCCCCAAATATGGCAACTCAGTTGAAAAAATTTAATAGTTTGGCATAAAAATTTCCGATTTTTTATGACAAGCAAAAGTTTATGAAAATTTTCATAATATGACAATTTTCGTGCAATCAGAGTTGCATTGAATTCAGCCAGCAATAAAAAATTGATGGCACATCAGCAACGCCAATTTCATGCAATTTTTTTAAAATAGGAGGGTATCACCATTAGATTTTCATGTGAATTAATCGTACGGCTGTCTAGCATAGTGAAACGATACCTTAACTCATTTCACAACTTTGAATAGACTAGTACACGTTAAGGTGAATGGTTGCGGCTTGGCAACAGTGAAGCATCGCACCCGAAAGCAATGTCTATACTCTTGAAACTTTGGTTTTCAGATAACAGCAACTCGTTCAAGTTCATGCATACATGCCAAAGAATCTTTGGAATTAAAGTTTCCTTTCCTTTGGATAATTCAAAAGGAAAAAATATATTTTTGGGAATTGCCCCATCGCTAACTTTAACATGCCTCGTAGAAATACTGCCTATTTTTTTTTCTTTTTCTTTAGTTCTTATATATATTTTTTAATCACTCTTTTTTCCCCTGCTTTGCTTTAATTCTTGTGGTCAACTCTATCAGCAGGCAATATGAGTCCGCAAGCTGTTGCAAGTTTGGGGTAAAAATTTTGTCACATTATTTACGGGCTTATCAGCTTACACAAGTACCATTATTATTATTCTTATTTTGTTTAATTTTTTTATTTAACTGCTTATAGATTTTTATAATATCAAGTTTATAGCACGATATTAATTTTATAGTCAAGAAAAAAAAACTAAAATTTATAAAAGCTATTAAATTGAGAATTTAAACTTTGCACTGAAAACTTTGTGTGAATGGCTTTATGTGTGTATGAAAGCACGTTTTTTAAATGACAGTTGTGGCCAAATAATTCTCTTAAAAAGTTTTATTTTACAAAAAAAAAATCAAAAAAAAAACACAAAAAATTACAAATTTAAGCTTAAATTGCTGCTCTTGTACTCCTTTTTGAACGTACACTTATACATATAAACTGCCAGCGCAAACACACAAAGGCATACATACATTTAACTAATTACGCTCACATTGTTTGCTTTAATATGACTTTAAACAGATGTTAAATCGCAAAGGAAATGCAACAACGGAAATGCGGGACTAAATTAAATATAGCCGTGTATGCACACATGCACATATGAATATTAATAAACCTTTATAAATGCACACAAAAATACACACACACACACACTTCTACATGTAGTTTGAACAATGGCGTTTTTCATCTTGTTGGTTGTTCTCTTGAGAGAATTTGTGTGCCTTTTTCTCTATTTTATTATTAGTATTATTGCACGAGTAAGTTGTAAAAACAGAAAACGGAAACGGAAATATTTCAACTTATAAAACTATAAAAAGGCTTTCGGAAAGGGGTAAACAACTGGCATCCATGTGAAGCTGGAGAGTAAGAACGATAAAGAACGATATTTTTTTTAACAGGGAATTGTACATACGCATACACATACACATACACATACACATACACATACACATACACATACACATACACAAACATAAAATTGACCATTTATTCGTTTGCCAGTCACATTTTATAATGCATAATTTTAATTTAAAACGTGTAAATGTTGAGCTTAACAAATTCGAGCATGTAGAAAACAATTCAATAGTTTTACCTTAAAAATGTGACCTGTTGCAAAAAAGAGTTTCTATATAAAAAACAAATAAGATTTTAAGCAAGAAATTTTACGTGATTGGACTTTATAATCCTTGAATTTCTAGCATCATGTTAGTAATAAATTTCTTTTTTATGGCTGCTAAATATTTAAAATAAATTTTTTTGCGCCTGGAAATTATCTCTTTTATGGTTGCTTAGAAAATATCTATTTTACCGCTGCGCCTTTTCCTCATTATTATGAAATAATAGTGATAAAAAACTAGAGGGAATATCGCATAAAATTTTAAACAGGACTGATAGATTATTTTATTTAAAGGACTGGACGTCAGCACTTCATGGGTTTTATAAAAAAAAATTCATTGCATCAAGTTTATAACTCAAGATCTTTGTTTCAAAAATTTTTTACACATAAAAATATTTCAGATTTCTTGTATAAAATTTGAAATTTCTGCAGGAGGTATAATTATCCTTTTCTGCTTATAAAAAGTCAGTATTTCTTATCTGTCTCTTTAAAGCTCGATTAAATTCCACACTGTTTCAAACCAAAAGCTTTTGAAGCCTAATTAGTGACTTTTATTTCATTGCAAAGGCAAATTATTTTTGGCCATGAAATTGTAATTTTCAATTTAAAATTCCCCAATTACAGAAGAAATAAGAATGTTGCAAAGTAATAAAATACTGCAATATATTGCAGTCCGTTGCAAAAATATATTTCAATAAAAAATATATTAAAGGTAGAGATTTCTCTAATGTATATACGAGTGTGTTCACTGGAACAAGTTTTACTTTTATTACTTTTTTTTTTTGATTAAAACTAACCAGTCATGGGAAAAACTGAATTATAAAAAGCGTAAATTAACTTATTGCATTTTTGCACGTTACTTTAATAATAATTTTATTAGTTTTTCCTTTAACAAAATCCCTTACATAAATTTTTTAATTAAAAAAACGGCGAATGTGTGTTATTCTTCCAATGCAAAATGGTTTAAATAGAAGTGAGCTTGTATCGGTCTCTGAATTTTTTTTTATTTCAAGGCGTTTTTCCATGCTTTTGTTGGCAACATCACAATAAGCACATTTAATTAAAGATTTTAAATAATAAAGCACAATAAAAACTAAATAATACAAAATTGTTATTTAGCAAATAATCAGAAATAAATAATCCTTTATAATTATTAGTGTTAAATAAGCTGGAAAAGCCAGTAGAGTACGTTATTAGTATTTATCAATTTAATTTAAATTTAATTTCTCATGGTTATACGCTTTAGAAAAGTTAAATGAGCTCAAAAAGCTTTAAACTGAATAGTGTTTTAACCTCCATTCAAAAAAAAAAAAAAAAAAAAAAAATAAAAATAAAAAAACCTAAAAAAATAAAACAAATTATTTTATGAGTGGTAATTTGTATTGCACTGGCGGCCACTTTTTGTTATTGTGTTTAATTGGCATGAAGGACTTTCAGTTAAAAAGCTGTTTCAACTTTACCTAAAGCTCTGTGTATATTTTCAATATTTCGCATTAATGTAAAGGTAACAAACAGTACATATTTAATGTTTTAATAGCAACTTTATAACTTTATTTCTAATGCATTAAAAACATTCGGCACAGCAGGTTACTGGCAAAAATATAATATAAATGGCAACACAGCTACGCCGCTGTACGACAGCTCATGTAGTTGTCGCCAATTTCAGCTTTTTTTTTATTTTTTTTTAATGAGCGATAAAGTAGTGCTGCAAGCATAACCGAAAAGTGAAGTATTCGGTTCTAAAATTATGTTACATTATAATCAACTTTATAAAGCACCGTGTTGTTATAACTTGCGAGTTGTTAAAGTGAAGATGTTATCGGATGGCTAATTTGTTTGTCGTAATTACAAGTTTACTCTAAGCTACAAGCAGCTTATAAGCTAAAAGAACATTGTCTTACTTGTAACTTAAAATTTAATAAGTTGCAGTTACCAAATTAGCGGAAGTTTCTATATTTTTATCGTCGCAAAAAAAAAATATGTATCGATCTTTTTGGTATCGCCAAAAGCTCTTGTTTTAATTTCTCTTTTATCTCCTCAATAGTAGGAAAACGCTTTCCTTTCATCAGTAAATAAACATACAAGAGCAATAAAAACGCCAATTTTTCATTCAAAAATACACAAACGGACGATTTTAAAGTGTGACTGTTTTTAACCAAAAATGCATCAGTGGCTTGAGTTTTGGAAAGAGGAAAATGTCTGCGGGTGCCAAGTCCGGTGAATGCAGTGCTTGAGGTATGATTACGGTTTTAATCTTTGTCAAAAATCGATGCACGTTGTATGAACTAGTACATTGTCATGGTGAAAAATCCATGATTTTGTGCGTTTCGGACGAATAGCTGCGCGCAAATGGCGTATAACTTCAAGGTGGTGTTCCTTATTGACCGTACGACCTTGTGGCAAAAATTCATGATGCACCACGCCATTGAAATCGAAGAAAATAGTGCGAAAAACCTTCACATTTCACCGAAGTTGATGTGCTTTTTTGGTGTTGGCTATTCTGTATGCTTCCGTTGGGATGATTGGGCTTTGGTTTCGATGTCATAGCCATACACACATGAATCGTAGCCAGTAATGAACTTTTTAAGTAAATCTTGATCGTCATTGACGACGTTCAGCAGCTTTCATGAGACGTTGTTTTTGCTCAAAAGTTCGTAACAGCAAAAACTAGTAAAATATCGACTAACCTTTTTATCTGTCAAAAACAAACTGGCAATCCAAAACGTCAGATATTGCCAGCATATCCGCATATAAACGCCATATGTGAGAGAAAAAAAAAACGTAACTCATGAGATATGAAAATATCGGTTATTTTTGGGTTACCCCTCGTATATGGTAGCCACTTCCAGATCGTTTGTCTTATGTAAAAAATTTAGTTTAAAATCAGAAAGTATGGAAAGCAAAATTGTATTGTAATTGTCAAAAGTGGGAGATAAGTGCCGTAGTATAGCCGAATTTTGAAATATATGAACGCTTTTCCTAGAGAGTTGTAATAGTGAAAAATTGTAAAGATCTGACAGTCTGATTTTATATTTTTATCTGTGGTGATTATATTATTTCAAACATATAACTTTATTTTCTCAATTGTGAAATTGGCATTTCCATTCCGTCTAGTAGTCTAGTTGAGGCTGCCGCTTTACTAAATGTGTTTCACGCCTAACAGTTCCTTTTACAATCAATTCATAAAATTTTCTTCACTAGATTCTAATTGGATAGCAAAGCATGACATTAGTGCATTTTTAGTCCTTGTATCTAAATTCGCCTGCTCCAACTTTCTTGTTCACATATTCAATAAAGTTTGAGAACCTCTCTAGAAACAAAGCACATGTAAATTAATGGGTGTATAACGATCGAGATGTAAATCCATGAGCATTTTATAAAAAACTTTAATAATTTAAAAATTTTCAAATGAGCAATATTTCTCTTACCGCCAAATTTTTTAAATTCATTTTTATAAATTGTAGAATTTGTGATTTCTTTGCTTTTCTCTTTTCCTTTGTTTTTTTTTTATCAATAAACATCCTTTTTCTTTTGTTTGGTTTTATGGATTTCGTTTAATGTATGTACAATGTGTATAAAATTTATAAATTTTTGCTATCTCTGCAAGAATGTGAAAGCTACGTAAAATATTTATTCTTCACAGGGCGTTTCATACACCTCCATGCATTTATATGAATGTAATAAACCAGGGATGGACATTGTAGTATACAGTATAATGATATCACTGAAACATTTTTTCATTTATTTTTAATTATTTTCTAAATAATAAAACCAAAACTCTTAAATTGAATGCATAAATTACAGTATATTATGTAAGGACGAATTACAAAACAATCCACTCGTAGAAGGGAAAAGGAAATTCATAAAGCATGTATAACTCTACTGTAAAAGCAAAGTAATAAATTTAAAACAAAACAATCCGGCAATTGTAACAAGATTTCCTCTTTGTGCCTTAATATCTCTTTTGTTAATTGTTGTTGGAGTGTTTAAGATACGGAGCTGTATTCATTGGCCACTGGCCACTTAACATTTACCAGCAAGCAATTAACATCGATGATAATATAGACTTGAACACATACATCATACCATGCAGGCTCACATACCCTTCTCCAGGGAAGTAATATCGGCAAAGTAAAACAATGAAAACAGTTTAACAGCAGAAACTGAGACACTGCTATATTACTTCACCATCTCCCTTCTACCCGAATGCATTGCTTGAGTGGCTTTTACCAAATGAGTGACACAAACCTTTACACTGTGAACACTAATTAATTAGGTTATAGTTAAAATAATATTTTCTTTACTCTGAGCTTCTGAAAAAAAGTTTTTTGAGAAAGCAATTACGTTTAGAAAATTACTAAAGTTTGTAATTTTTTTTTCTTGAATGTAAATCAATTTGCTTATTTCCTCGTTAGAATATCCTCTATCTTTTATGCGCTTCACATACGTATCCAGATATTTATGAACTTCCCGTTGAGTAAAGCAATGTCTTGTGTACAAAGATGGCTCTGTAGCAGGTCCTTTAATACAATCAAAGCATGCACGCTTTGTAGTAAATTAAAAGTCCTTTCAAACATATTGTCAAGAAATCGGGACATCTGACTGTTATCCTCTTTGTCAACTTTTTATAATATTTTTTCTAGTTTTGACCGTTTCCATTTTGAATGTTAAACTTTATTATGTGGAAAAGCTAATATAAGATCAAGTAGACTAGCTTTTGGTAAAATGCTACATTTTTAAGCTTATTGAGATTTGCCGCAGCCACAAGATGTAAAAACTGAATTAATAAAGTATTTCATTATGGCCATGATTAAATATTTCAAAGATCTAGAGAAAATGTCCTTGAATTGATTTCAATATGCATGCCGGACATCTGCTATATGCAGCTTAAAGCTCGTGTACGCTTACCAGATATGCAAGCAACTACATGTTATTTGTTTTAAAGAAGCCGTCTCCAAGTAAAGATTCAATCAACTGACTGACTAACCAATCCGAAGGACAATAATACACTATAAGGCTTTACATGATTCCCAAAGTAACATTTGCTTATTAGAATTATGGTTGTTTGCAACATTTTCCTTTCCCCACACTTCTAGTAAAACTCAATATGGTGCAGTTTGATTACCCGATAAGCAATATATTGAGTTTTATAGGAATTAAAATTATATTTACATATAAATTTGTCACGCAAGCATGTACGAGTCTTAAAAATGTGTGCATGAATATTTTACATTTTCTTAAATTTTCTTCTGTAAGGCTGTTAAGGGGTTGAATTTTAAATAAACATGGAAAAAGGACATGTTTTTTCTCTGCAGCACAATTTGTTAGTTTGAAAGCTTTATCGTTTTTCACTTCCATTGTGTCTGTCTAAAGTTAAAGATTTTTAAATAAATATGAACAGTTTTGAAAACACGGAGAAGATTCCAAAATATTTGTATACTAATTGAATTAATAAATTTTTGAATGTGAGCGCATTTTGAGTTGAATCCCATCGAAGATTAAGAATGAATTTGTCAATGAATGTTGGCCACTTGGTGTGAGGCGAAAAGCTGCTGGATCTAAATTTATAGTCGTATCATCATCAGCCTTTAATGTTCTGCCACTTTGAATCAACTTTAACTGACGAAGTAAAAGAAAAATTCGAGAAATATGGGCCTATCAAAATCGGAACAAAACGGCCACAGAACAGTATCTTCTGAACTGATTAATCGATCTACAGGCAAGCAACTGTGATCCATAGCAGATCTGCTAAGCTTTTCGATTCTGGGTTTAGGGGCATCTCAAAAGCATTTTGGACCCTCCCCAAGTTTCGTAAATGTAAGGATCTCCAATTTTGATTATCTCAATTCCTTAAACAGAAAAAAATTGCCTTTTAAAGGGAATTTTCTTTTAAAGGGAATTAAATATTGTTGAAATTTGAGGCAGATTTTGCAACCATAAACCATTTTTTGTGCCAAAATTGAATGGAATAAATATTTGGCTATTAATTTGCAAAATTTAATTTAATTAAAAACTCAAAATTATTCTTTAATTTTTTTCTTTTAAAATTCTTTTTAAGCAGATTGAAAAAAATGATTTTTCAAGATTTTTCCAACTATACTCGTATATAACATGTAATACTTGCTTTCTCCACATGTCCTTTATAAGTGTTTAAACTTTATAAACGAAATGCTGCCTTCTATGCGCTTCTCATTACCGGTAAAGGTATGAAAGGTATGAGAAGTCTGCATTCCTTTGAAGGAATTTGGAGAAATATATCAGTTTTAGTTTTGTTATCTTGAAGTGTATTAAAGTGGATTTTTCGTAAAAGCTTTTGTGGTTTTATTTTGTTCTGTGTAAATAGCGCTTTAAATACGCTTTTTCTGCCCAATTAGGCCGGTATTATTGAAAGATATTTCTTCTTGTTCTTGTTATAAACCAAAAGATATTTATAATTTTTAGTCCAATTTCAAGTATAATTTCTAGCAAGTTTATATTGGCTGCTGGCTTCCAAATAATTCTACTATCATGGTCTTATTATTCTGTTACAATTGAAAATCAAATTTATTAACTGGAATTTATTGATATAAATATTTTATAACATTTTCAATTAGCCATTAACACCACTTTGAGCTTTTTAATTAAAAAGTCAAGTTCACTATGGAAGGCTCAATACATCTGAGTGAATATCATTTCGATACATTACTTAGCTTGTGGCAAACATGCGGTTGGTCTTTTGCTAATTAGATACGAACCACATTTATCCCCTTGGTCACCCTTTTACCACAACAAACTGTTACCAGCCACCTCCCGTCCCCACATGTGTTTGAGCATTTTCTTTTAAATACTCTATTTTAATTGCCGCCTGCCGTAGCAAACGCAAACAATGGCATGAATACAAAACATCTGTTGTAATTGGAGAACGACGATGGCTTTTAGTTTAAATCAATTGGGCCATGTAATTACATACGCGTGTGTGTGTGTGTGTGTGCGTAGGTGTGCAGTTACCTGAAAAGAAAGAAAGAAATTAAATAAAAGGGGAATGTAAATGATTGTGTTTTGAGTTGGCTGATAATCTAAAGTGTTGCAGACAATCGAACAGAAAACTAAATACAATTTTTTACTCATATACCGCCATTGGCTTTAAATAAAATAATTAGGATTTTTCTTCTTGTTCAAGCAGCAGAATAATTTATTTATGTTAATTTACTTAAATGGTTCAACGAGGCGACAGCTTGTTATTTAGAACGATGTACTGGCACGTGGCAGTTTTATAGATGCAACATTTTTAGCAAAAAGTGTATTATATTTTGAATATAACTTTTAAACTTGTAAAGGGGGTACCCCTTATCAAAAATTGAAATATACCTCAAATTTGGAAAAAATAATTTTTCCTTTATTTTTAACAAAAATATATTTTAAACATTTGAAAACATAAAGTAAACATACAAGAGCAAAAAAAACCCAAGTTTTTCGTTCAAAATGGACGTTTTCAAAATTTAACGATTTTTGCACAAAAATGCAAAGGGTCCCCCATTATGAAAAATCGAAAATTATCCCAAAAATCTAAAATTTTCTTTTTCCTTTATTATTAGCAAAAATATATTTTAAATATTTAAAAACATTAAATAAACATACAAGCGCAATAAAAACTCAAGATTTCATTCAAAAATACGCAAATGGACGTTTTCAAAATTTGATGATTTTTCCATACATTTTTCCTTATCAAAAATTGAAATATACCCCAAATTTGGAAAAAAAATTTTCCTTTATTATTAGCAAAAATATATTTTAAATATTTAAAAACATTAAATAAACATACAAGAGCAATAAAAACTCAAGTTTTTCATTCAAAAATACACAAACGGGCGTTTTCAAAATTTGACGATTTTTCCATACATTTTTCCTTATCAAAAATTGAAATATACCCCAAATTTGGGAAAAAAATTTTCCTTTATTATTAGCAAAAATATATTTTAAATATTTAAAAACATTAAATAAACATTCAAGAGCAATAAAAACTCAAGTTTTTCATTCAAAAATACACAAACGGGCGTTTTCAAAATTTGACGATTTTTGCACAAAAAATGCAAAGGGTCCCCCATTATCAAAAATCGAAAATTATCCCAAAAATCTAAAATTTTCTTTTACCTTTATTATTAGCAAAAATATATTTTAAATATTTAAAAACATTAAATAAACATACAAGAGCAATAAAAACGCAAGTTTTTCATTCAAAAATACGCAAACGGACGTTTTCAAAATTTGACGATTTTTGCACAAAAAATGCAAAGGGTCCCCCATTATCAAAAATCGAAAATTATCCCAAAAATCTAAAATTTTCTTTTTCCTTTATTATTAGCAAAAATTTATTTTAAATATTTAAAAACATTAAATAAACATACAAGCGCAATAAAAATTCAAGTTTTTCATTCAAAAATACACAAACGGGTGTTTTCAAAATTTGACGATTTTTCCACAAATTTTTCCTTATCAAAAATTGAAATATATCCCAAATCTGGTACGAAGGACAAGAGTTGAGAAAAGGAGCGTTTTCCTGTCCTATTAATCCGGTTCTAAGAATTGTTAGCTCTTTAGGTTTATATTCAACATATTTAGAATCCGATAGGTCAGATGTAAATGATATCTGTAAATGTAGTGTATTCTAAAGAAAAAGGAATTACAAATTCTGAACTTCCAATTAATTTTTAATTTAATTAAATAATTTAATTAATTACATTTAAATTAAATAGTTTAAATATTATTACATGAATTCCATGGAATACTGCAGCTTATTAATTACATAAAGAGTAATAAACAATTTAAATAACAAATAATTAAATTTCTATGAGTTAAATGCCTAAAAAAAAATTAATAAAAAATGTATAATTTTTGAAGATGTCAATCACAATGAGAAATTTAAATAAAAATAAAAATTTACAAAAATTAAACTACTTGAGAAATCTTTAACGAGCTAGATATGAAAAATATATACAATGATTTTTTACAAGAGCTTTTTACAAGCAGTTTTGTTTTGGGTGGAAAAAGCTCTGTGGCATCTAAGTAGAGTTATAGAGCATGACGTCCTAACTCGTTTGTCGAACAGATCTACGTTGCTACATAGTTTTTGTGTTTGTAATTTTAATGATGTCTTTTTCTTCCCCTCGTCGGCTTTAAATTATGTTCCTTATATAAGTTGGTTTTTATTATAGTAAAATGTAGCCCCCAAAACCGGATAATAAAACTCTGATGAAAAGATGTGTAGTTTCGATTAAGTGTATAAGAAATTTGTGTTCACTGGGTGGGGAATAATACAAAATAATTGACTTTTAATTAATTAATTATAACTTCTCCCAGTGTAGAAAAATTGTTTGTATAAAGTAAGTGTGAGCTTATGTTTTCTACAGTGTAAGTTCCCAAAGGGGTACACTCAGTGTATAACAGATTTATGTTCGCTGGGTGGCGAATAAGAAAACATAATAATTACAAATGCTTATTAAAGTCCGGAATATTTTTTTCCCCTTTATTAACTTTGTTTTTCTTCTAAATGACTGATCTGTATACATGATGTAATTAAAAGTACGAACGTGTATGTAAAGGGAGTATCATTATTATCACAGCAAATGTCCGCTGGCAGATAATGTTGTCCGGTTTTAATTGCTTTTCCACTATAATATTTCCCAGTGTACAAAAATTGCTCTACTGTTTCACATTCCCTACCTGATTCCTCATTTAAAATGTATGAAAGCTCGTAGGAAAAGAAATAACATCCAGATTCAATTACTTGAGAGATATATTGAGATCAGCTGGGTTGGACTTAAGATAAACCTCTAAAGAAGAATAGCAAAGCGAATTATTATTATCATAGTCTAATTTACGATCGTACTCTCATACACTTCATCTATTTGATAAACTTCTTCCCTCCAATATCTATAGCAGCCTCTCATCCTCATTCATCGCATATGGTAATAATTTTCTGCTGTTGCCTGTGCTTGTTGCCAATTTATATGTAAAATTTCACGAAATTTATGTTTATTTAAGTTTTTTTTTTTTGGTTTCTCCTTCAATGTATGAAAAGCAATTTTTTTTTTCAAAATTATAATTCAGAGCAGCGAGGAAATATTTTTCCTTTCTTGTTTTGGAAATAGGAAAATAAAATTGAATGATAATGTAAGCAATTTACATGCGCACTCTTTTTACTTAGAATTCAGCCGTTGGAAGGATAATTTAAATAATAAATGTTTTGGTGAATAAGAGTCTATAATTTAAGCATTTGCTTTTCTGCGAAGATACAGCTTAATAGAAATGCCGAGAGGAAATATAGCAAAAATACTTTGTGAACAGTTTACAAGTAGTGTGTGGAAATTCCATTAAGGAAAGAATTCTCAAAATAATATTTTTGGCATTTGTGATTTTGTTTATATTTTGCTGAAATTACATTTCGTCTACTTGTATTTTTAAGGACGAACTTCAAATACATATACAATACAGATTTTCACAAAAAGAGATACTTTATATTATGGATACTTCTATTATGAAACCATAAAGAATTTATTTATGTACATGGCCAAAGAAGGGAAGTGTTCGTTTGAAGGGTTTTCTACTACCATGCCTGCACCTCTAAGCGAACTTAAGGATATTCGGTACCCTAGAGAGCTGGCGTAGGTTTTTTTGGGGGGAAAATTTTGGATACTTTTGATGGCCCAAAAGGCTGAGTAGTCTTTGTGTTCCATTCTATTATTTGACCGATTTTTTCCTGCTTTATAAATTTATTTTGATGGCATTTATTTGATAATCTCCAGTTGCCATAATGAATAGATTTGGGAATGGGAAAAAATTCCTCTACATTAATGTTTTTATAATTTCGTTTAATAAATTGAAAGATTTACTAATAAAAAAAGGGCCTCATGAATACAATCATTTGTTAATCGGTTTTTACTTACAAATTTAATTTTTTTTTGATAAAAAAAAAAAAAATTTTAGTTCTCAAAGCACTTCTTTTAAAGAAAAAGCGCATATATTTTCTTGTTTCGTAACAAGTTCCGCAAGGCCCCAATAACAGTAACTCATCATCCGATGAGAATCATCCGGGAAATTTACATGCGACAGCCGCAAAGTAACAATACCAATGAAGATTGATATTTTTTTTTGATACATCCCCATTTAAACGACAAGCACACGACAATGACTCTGTAGTCATTGGGGAGCTTTAGTGGCTTTATAAACATTTTAAAGGTTAAATAGCATTACCAGAAATTAATGTATTTTGTTCGTATTAAAGAAGTCTATCCTTTTAAAAGCTCTTTTACATATACGAAATATGTATGTTATGATGAAATTTCAACTTTTCTGTACTCGCTTCCTGATGAAATCGATTACTAAATAAATTGAAGGATATGTTATGCAAAAGAATATTTACAAGGCTAACACCGTTTACGATAATGGCTAGGAAACGGTGTTTAATAAAATCTTAATCTTCATAATAAGCATTTGCAATTAAAAATTTCATAAAACTTTGCATGTGTCTGCAAAAAGTCAGCTGTAAAATGAATTAAAATTACCCACTTCTTCGCTTTGAGGAGCTTTTTAAAAAAAAGGTCAGTCGTGAGATGGAACTTCAATGACATAAAAACCACAAACAACCTGCATAAGATTTGCATCTTATAAATATAATAAAAAAAAAAAAAAAAAAAATTAACGAGTATCTTTAGCTAATGGTAAAGTCATCACAAAATC
Source organism: Ormia ochracea (assembly GCA_963402855.1). NCBI lineage: Eukaryota > Metazoa > Arthropoda > Insecta > Diptera > Tachinidae > Ormia > Ormia ochracea. Next base: position 37,949,277 of record OY727109.1, read on the forward strand.
AAAAAGTAGATTTTTCCACATCGTCATCACCATCGCCATCGTCATCGTCGTCTTTAGCGGCAGTATCCTTATCGTCATCTGATGTTTCAAGTACAATCTTAAAGCTTTTAGTGGTTTATATGTGAGATAATTTTTTTCCTCTCTTTATAAATTATATATTCTTTTGTGTGCTCGTATAAAACGTTTACCAAAACCTTTAATTTTCAAGGATTAATTTTGCATTTATAAATAAATTAATAATTCTTTTTCGAATAGAAAAATTAAAAAAATTGTTTATAACTGTGCACATATGAATACGAGGTCTCACCAAAAAATAACCCAAAATTTTTTTCTCATATTTTTTCCAAACGTATTTATCTATTCATCAATAACTATCCTGCCCCCTCAGTTATAATACACAGATGCCAGTGTTTTTTCCAATCACTGCGAAAAGGTTCTGAAACGCCTTTTGTGGAGTCGCAAAAAGTTTCTGTTTCGATTTTTCTTTTATCTCCTCAACCGTAGCAAAACTCTTTCCTTTCATCGGTGCTTCGGTTGGGGAAGAGGAAAAAGTCAGGGGGCCAAGTCCGGTGAATACGGTGATTGAGGCATGACTACGGTTTTCTTTTTGGCCCAAAACTGACGTACAAGCATCAATGTATGACCTGGTGCGTAAACATGTTGCAAAATCCATTATTAGTATTTCCTCCATACAGTACGTTTCAGACGAGTTGCTGATCTCAAACGGCTCACATTTTCAACGTAGTATTCCTTATTGACCGCACGATTTTGTGACGGGAATTCATGATGCATTACGAAATTGCAATCAAACAAAGCAGTGAGCAAAACCTTCTCATTTGACCAAACTTGATGTGCTCTTTTCAATCTTGGCTCTTCTAGGTGCTGCCATTAGGTTGATTGGCTTTTGATTTCAATGTTAACGATATTCAAGAGCTTCCATGTGACGTTGTTTTGTCTCAAAATTTATTAAAAAAAATTGTAAAAAATCAAAGAGCACATTAAAACACGATCAATATTTTTATCTGTCAAAACCAAACTGACAATCCAAAATCGCTGACATTGCCAACATACATATGCACATATATAACAGACATGTGTACCAACATAACAGAAAAAAATGCCAAGATCGAACACACATAGTTCCCGAAATTTGAAAATAGTGGTTATATTTTGATCACACCTCGTGCAAATGAAAACGAAGCAATATTTTCAAATGTTAGTTAACTTGAGGAAATACCAGCGCACATTCTGAATAGCTTTTGTATCAAAAGGAATGTTTTAATGAATACTCTGGGAGACGCATGTTTAAGAGCATGCCTGACGTGCACTACCCACACATTTAATAATCCTACAAATTAATTTGTAGCAACTGCGAAAACATGCACTTTCTCTGATACATACAAATGCATGTGTACGCGTAGAAAGTTTCTGCTACCAATTAAAATGTGTTTATGTGTGTGTAATTTAGGGGAGGAGCAGATACATTTAAGTAGGACTGTGTGGGCTGTTAAGTGTTTGCTTTAATCATAAGTACACTTGTATAGCAGAAACAATATCTTAAAGCTGGAAAAGGCAATACTTGAGGTACATGTGCAACACAATTAAATAAAATATTTACTAAAATTACTATTTGGAAGAGTCTACGAATTTATTCGTTACTTTTTATTGTTGTTATTACAGCTTAACTTAATAAAATAATAACTTGAAATAAACAGGAAAATACTTAATGCTTATTTTTCATTTTACTTGTAATATTTATTTTACATAGAATCAATAAATTATTTCTTTATTATTAACTCATTTAATTTAATTTGTTTTTATTATTATTACTATTCCTATTTAGGCATTTTGTTTAATATATCAAATTGTTGGTTTTGTTGTATGTAGGTATGTACATTAGATCCTTTAATTTCAAATATTTATCTGAACTCGTGTGTATGTAAGACAAATCAAAAGTTTTTTAGGATTAAAATATTTCCTGATGATGCTACACAAAGAAGTAACGAAATATCAACAAATAAAATTATATATTTAAATTTTTAAATGTACAAAGAAGAGTTCGTTGAGCGGGGTATAATTTTAATATTTTAAATTTTATACAAGTTCAAAAAGGAAGATATATATATTTCTTTTATAAATATTCATTCTTTATTTAAAAATTCTTCTATATCAATTTCACCGCATGCCAATCTAGATGACCAAGAAAGCTTTACGAAAATTTTCTTAGAACAGCTGATCTATATTAATATTAATGAGTTCCTATGAAAACAACTTCAGTTAAAATCTACATTTTTAAATCTAGTTTTCCCGATCACTTTCATGTAAATCGTGCTGACAAGGAAGGATGTACATATACATATTTAGTACAATTTTGGCTGCTTTGTGCGTCAATCAATTGGAAGGTAATCGCTCTGGGGGTGTGTCTATCGAAAACTGAAACCTTTAAATACTTATTCGTATACATACTGACAATGCAGTATTATTACTGTGTATGGTTTTGTCTATTAAATCTATCCGCAACTAGATCTGGTAATGGTGTAAAATTCTCTCTTCTCTGTGATCCATTGTTTGAAAGATATTGCAAGTTTTGTAAAAGCACAACCCTCATCTGCATAAGTCTCACAAAAATTATCTTTTCATTTATTCTACTCTGAATTTGAAGAGAGACACGTCGAGTCTTAAGCTGGATTCACACATGATGCCCGAACAAAGTTATTTTAGTGAGAGTTTTCTGAAACACGTTTGTCTGATTTTGTATTGTGGCAATATTACAGCTGATTTTATGTTTTTGTGATTTTTTTTTAATGTATAAAATTGCACTTTCTAAATTTAGTTTTTTAAAATAAGTGAAAAAAGAAAATCCCTTGTGCTATTAACCCTTGAAAGCCAAGGACATCTGCGAGCAATTAAATTACTATTTTCCATTTTGCGTACACTTTAAATTTAAATACAAACAAAAAAAAAAAATAATTGCAAATTTTATGTAAATGGGGAACTCAATTCAGTTTTGAGATGGACAAATTTTAACTCTGTTCAAGTTTTTTGGACAAAATATAAAATTAAAGCTTCGCACAAAATATTTTCTCTCTGTCTCTCTTGAAGAGAGCCGTAAAACTTCATGTAAAAAATTTTTGTGCGGACAAAAATTTTGTTTGGACATCATGAGTGAATCCAGCTTTAATTTTAAATTTATCACTTTTTCCTCTTTGAACTATCTACTACGTTTACACCCTGGTAGTCTTTATTACAGAAATATTTCATTTTTATAATGAGTGTGAGTAAAAGTATACTGTATCTTTTCTCCTGCTCTCTCTCACACAAAAAAACTAGCAATCATAAAATAAAATTTCGATGTGTGCGAACACAGTGTAAACAAGTGGTTTCAAATAAACATCACTTACCCTCTCTCTTATTCCCCTCTTTAATAGACCGTTTTAGATTTGTACTCTCGTTTGATCCCTTATTGATCTTTCTTTATAAGGAAGTCTTTTTGCTATTGTAATTTGTTACAAAAATTAAATTGGCATACCAAACTTATTGGTTGAAAAATATTTTCAAACATTTTTCCATGTTCACAAATAGAGCCCCTTTAATAATCACGTTTTGTTTTGAAAGTCTTTTTTTTCATTATTTTTTGATTGCCCGATTAGCATGTTGCGTGCAACCACAGCCATTTTCACAAACACATACACATTGAATATTGCAAAGCCATGCAGAAAGAGGACAAAAACATCATTCGTGCAGTGTTAATTTTATAACATGTTACCAATTTCTATTCCATACATCCTCGTATAAACACTGACACCTTGCACACACTCATAAATAGTGTGTGTATATGATATCTGCAGTGACGTTTACGTGTGTATGAGTGTACCCGCTATCGCTTTAAAGATGCAGCAAAATATAAAACAGAGCGCAATGTGGTGTAGTCCACCCAAAAAAGGAAACCAAGGAAAGAATGTAAATTTTGTAAACACTCTGAAATCATATACATACCAGTCCACTCAGAACCATTACCACATGCAAACAAACCGTAAAAAAAAAATTAAAAATGAATGTGGAACAGTGAATGTCATCTGGGAAATGCACACGAACAGGAGCATGTCAACGGCAGCGTTACTATAAAACTTCATATCTATGAAATTGCCGTAGCTGAACTACATTTTAAAGTCTCATTAAAGCCTTTAATTCAGTTTTGTGTTAATTTTTTTAGTTCATTATTGGTTAGCCGCAAATGCCAAATAGTCGGAATGACTAAAATTAATACGCAACATTTACATAAAGCTTTCTAAAAAATTTCCCTACAGATTTTTTCGTTTTTATTTACACCGCTGCTTGTGGAACATACATATTTAGTGAAACGTTAAAATTTATAAAAATCCTTTTACTAACTCTTGTTTCATTGGCTTCATACGTTCTTGGGGATTATTTTTCTTACTTTATCTGTCATGGTAATGATGCAGAGAAGCAGTGAAATTTATTTGGTGCGTTTTTATATGCATATTTTGCTGCAATCGCTAAACAGTGAATCGAAATTCTTTCCTCTTTGCCTTGTAAAAAAAATTCAAGAACTGCAGGGAGTAAACTGGAAAATAGCTGCGTTACATTCAACTTCAATTCAACATTGGACGCTCTGCGTCATATACCACCGCCACCGACACCGTCACCGCCAGTGCCATTAAAACTACAATATAATGTTGGCGAAACTAATTTAATGTTATAATTCTGTATATCAAAGGGCAACATTGGGTTCACAAATGAAATTAGTTTTTCATGCATAATTCTCTGTGCTTCGTGGTGTTGCTAATCACAGGCGCGTCTGAATATGCGTACTCGAAAGCTATTACTTTGACCAACCCAAAACTCAAACGTGTATAAATTTATGCTCAAAAGCTCTACATGGATCACATATATCACATTAAATTTTTGCTATTGTAAAAATTTTCGACAATTACTCGTATTTGTGTATGTTGTGTATGGAGTTGTATGTGAATGTGTCATGTAGTGTGAGTGAAAGATAGTTAGTTATTAGTTATTATTACAATCCATGTGATTTTAATATGCATTATTAGAGCCGAACACAATATTGCTTCTAATCCTTTTTAAATTTAACACAAATAATTATATGCAAATAGTGAACAAAAAAATTATATGACAATTTCTCAAATAACTTTTATAGTAATTTTTACTCAAATCGCTTGCTTGTATTACGGAAACAATGCGGTGCATATACATACATATATGAATGTATGTATGGGTTTGTTTAAGAGCATCAGATACAGGGGGTACAAATTTTTTTTTGTGTTGGTATCAGTAAGAGAGGTATCGTTGGCTGAACAAGTAAGTTCGTCAACTACGAATGACAGAGGATGACATTTTTCAGGATTTTCTATGTGACGGTCTCCTCTAGAAGTGTTTCAATGTCAAACAATAAACAAAATGGCTGCCAAAAATACTACTTGCAAAGTATGCCAAAAATCTCTTTCTGCTAATTCCCGTACAATGCACTTCACGAGTGTAGGCCAACCTCGGCCCGCTGAAATTACAAAAAAAAAAAAAAAAAAAAAAAAAACAGGGGAGTCTGTATAGGGCAGTTGTCAGTAGATTAGTTAAGCGCATCTATACTCTATATAAAATAATATGAACTTTTCTTGATTCCATTGCAGTCTTTCTGCAGTCTTGATTTAACTCGTATGAATTTTTTCTGAAAAGTTATCTCTGATCGAAAGCTTATGACACTAAACTAGCCTTTCTAGTCTGTTAAAAAGAAAATATTCGCTACGAGAGGCGAATAAGCAATATCTTCTTAAACACGACTACATCGGAGCCTCAATTTTCACGCAATCCTATTTGCCCCCATTTGGTTTCTCCATAATTTGTTAATTTGTATGCAAAATTACGAGTCATAATTTATTCTCTTATTTAAGTTATTCTAAGGATAGTTGTGTGTTAGACAATAAATAAATTAGCTTTTTAATAGAAAGTGCTACTTCTGATATAATAAAGCAACATCAGAAATGCAAATAAAATAAAAGGTGTTGCTGCTTTAATAGAGAAGAAACCGAAATTTTATAAACCAGTAAGAAAAAATTTTTTTTTTTTAGATCTTCATTGTATTTTTAACTATTTCTTTTTAATTAAATTATTAAAGGAATTAAATGAAATAGTACAATAAAAATAAATGTGAAATAAAATGTAACCATTATCCTTTTATTGTTGTAAATATAATTTTGGATTATATTATCCCACTAAGGGAAAATGTTAGCATTTTTATAAAGATAGCAGATTCCAATTTTGGCTGGGATAATTCATGACACGTTTTTGTATTTCTTATCCTTTTTGATAGATGAGCATAATGTAATGGCTGTGTGAATTGATACTAAATACATGTCACTTACATTGACATACTTGGTGTGTTCTCTATTCAACTATTTTCAGACTTCATCATGGAAGTTGCCTGTATCAAATGTTGAGAATTCGCCCTGTTAGTACAAACAAGGACCTGCTGTGCTCCACAATTCCTGAAAAAGGCTATGAATCTTATTAGCACGAAAAGTGTGCATAAGGAATTCATAATTTTTGTGTTTTATAATGCATGAAGAACTAAATATATTTTGTGTTCACTTTTTCTTCTCGTAATTAACTATTCTAAATTTAAATTCCATCTTAAGCATGATCACGATTTTGCTATTAATTATTTAAATAAATTTTAGTCAAATGCACTAAATGATGTTGCGGATGTGGAAAAAATCAAATATTAAAAATTCTTGCAATACTCTGCAGGATTATTTATAAGGTTTTGTACAGCAAACTGCGAACACACTGATAGTATCACTCGTTTACATGCTTTCATTCGTATGTGTGCGTGGATGTGTTGGCTCCTTTACTGGCTGTGCACGATTATGCATGCAGCTTTCAAATTTTAATTACAAACCCGATGATCCATTTCGATTATTGCAAATGATAAGGAAAATTTTGCTGCTCGTTGTTATAAAAGTGTGTTATTATTTGTTTTGAAAAATAAATGCAATTTAACTTTTCCATATTCTTTGCAATGTTGTATCATGTCGAATTTTCGTTGCCTTAAATATTATTTATTTTAAGGAATAAAAGTTTTCTCTTGGGTATATGATTGGCTGACTGCCGTTGGTCAAGACAGTCGTAAGAAAAATCTCACGTATTATAAAATTTCTCGTGTTGATTGCGATGTTGGTTAACCAACATTACCCAGCAAATAATTTGATTGATGATGGCATACACCTGAGCATATAAAACTCAGTTGGCCTTTCACTCTAAAAAAGCAGCTTAAAAACGTCTACTTTGACTCGGGGGATGAATAATTACTGCTGTATCAGACTACTTCCTCACTACCAACAACTTGTCTATCACTATAACTTTTACTAAATTCCGCTGTAGTGCATTTCATAAGCAAGGACTATCCACAGGACTATCCATAGGAGCCAGATTAATTGAAAAATGCCAACAACAGATGTGTGAAAGACTAGCAGCAGGTGTTGACGCTACAAAATAAATTTTTGTTTGACTTTTATATGTGCACATGGTATACAAAGAGACATGGTATACATTAGATGGCCTGTTGACAGAGAAATTAATTATTTTTTCCAAATTTGTCTTAATTTTCTCATTCCTTTTCTATGTTTAAATAGTTAGTAACACTTATCGAGTTAAAGGCTTTTCCTAATTATTTTTATTCTTTCAATATTTATTCTATTTTCGTGATGATATCGCACAAGAGAGCGGCAACATGTTTTTGTTAACAAATAAAGCGAGCACGGAATAATAATGCAGCTAACAAGGCATATTAATATTATTATATTGTTTTATTTTTTTATTAAAATTTACAAATATCTTTGCAAACAAAGATTAAAGTGAAATGTTTACGTATTCATGGAATTCCACTGCTGAAACATTGTTACCTTTTGCTGGGCATAAATGGTATGCTAGAAAGTTTCTCCATCGGTTTCATGTTTTAAGTGCGCATACACACATACACACATACACACCTTTATATTAGTTAATGCTGAAAATTACTCTCTTAATATTTAATTTCATCTCTGTAATTGTTCCTCACAGCAGTTGGATAATGAACGTGGGCTTTTTTGATATTTAAATACGGGTTTCTGTTTGACTTTTGGCCATTTACATACTTTTAAAATATGAAAATGAAATATCAAGCTCAACATCGAATATCGTGATATTCTCGCCACATTCACACACATTTACGCCTTTGGTTTACCAATAAAAGCAAAGCCGTATTACAGTTAAAAGGAGAGAAAAGAATAAAACTCTAGAAATTACACGCAAAACAACTGAAAAAGTAGATTATAAATTGCACTGGAGCATGACATCCTGCTTGAAACGGGGGGAAATTCATAAGCAGCATTTACCACATCTTATATTTTTTACATGCCAACTACATATTTGTATGGATGTATATATGTATGTATTTGTGCATACAGATGTGTGCATGCATTTTGCGATATGTACATATGTATGTATATTTATGGGCATTTTTAAAGTTATGGGTGGTATTGTGGCCCTTTACGTAGCTTGCGGTTATAAACAATGAAGTCAGTTCTTCTGTTGTTTGAGAATTATAATCAACAACAACTAAAAAGGACCGCATGCTACAAATACATCACATACTGATACAAAATCCTATTTTCTTACTGTGCATGCAAATTTCTGAAACTTTATAAACAATAATGTATGAATGGTTATGGAAAGTTAAGGCCAATAAAATTAAATGTGGTTCAGGCAAAAAGAGAAAAAAAAAAACTCTTTTTCCTTTATATACAGAAGGATTGCTCGTTTGGCCGAATGAATGAAAGTGTGCGTGTGTGTGTGTACGATTTTTGTTGTTTGTCGCATAGCAGCTGAATTTTTATTTAGGCCAAAACTCATCATGAAACATGTAAGCGTGCTTGAATTACACAACTAAACAATGTAAGAAACTAAAAAAAAAAATATAAAACTTTTGAAACAATAATCTCTTTGTTGTCGAAATTGTAACAGTAATCTAGATTAAAACATTCGCATGGACTACAAGTAACCTCATACTCCACTACACCATCTACTTTGCACACGCACACACACACACACATACACACACACACACTATAATAAATTCAAGCATGGTGAATTGTCATGACGAAATTGTTAACCACGGAACTGACAACGGCTACTAACTGGTATGGCTGGTTCGCTTTTATTTTCTCAATTTATTATTTAAAATAAAATACTTTTTTAAATGAATAAACATTTTTTTTTGTTGTACGAGTATTGCATGGAAGTAAATTTTCAAGAACCACCGCATCTACATATAGTTTTGTACATCTCAATTCGTAACGAAACTATCGAGTTCATCAAGTAAAAATTCATAAAAATATTTATAGGTTTTTCTCATGAGCTCGAATATTTTTTGTGTTCATTCTTGTTGGGATGTTTAAGTGACAAAAATCTAGTCACTGGTCAGCAATGCCATTTTCATACAATTTTGTAACATAGAATAGAATCACATCAGATTTTCGTGTGATTGAATCGTATGTCTACACTGCCACAGAAGGCAATGGCAGGCCTTTTCACACTTTCTAAATGATAGTCTTAAAAAAGGTCCTCTTTTTAATCACATATACATCTATCTAGCAGAACGGTTAGGCACTCAGTTGTGGGCGTATAAATGAAAAATATATATTATGAACAATCCCACAAGTATTATAAATCAGTTCATAGTTGTGGAAATGCCCATAACTTATAATCTATGCCAGTGTGTCTCGTTTTAGGATAATGGTGTTATTGTTAGGACATTTTTGTGTTATTCCAAATATAATCGTAATCACATCTCCAAAATGTCATTCAATTTAGTTTATCAGACGTACGCAAAAAAAATGCTGTTTTTAAATATCCGTTTTTGGGATTTTTACAGCTGTTCAGTTCTAATGATCCCAGTAAATTAATTTCACATCTGTTCAAAACCAGCACTAGGCAGACTAGCTTAGGCGCTAATTGTGACAGGCATCACAAAAAAAATTTTGTTTTTAAATATCCGTTTTTGGGATTTTTACAGTGCTGTTCAGTTCTAATGATCCCAGTAAATTAATTTCACATCTGTTCAAAACCAGCACTAGGCAGACTAGCTTAGGCGCTAATTGTGACAGGCATCAGCTGCTTAGTAGAATGTATGAATATCAGCTGTTTGAAGTTGGAATTATGAAAACACGTACATTTTTCCCCTAATCGTTATTAGGTATACTCGTGTAAACATCTTTACTTTTTATAAAAGGCATTTCCGCGGCAACAGTAGATTGTAAATATAATTTTTAAAAAGGTTCCTGCTGATCTGTATTAGTTTGTAGTTCAATGATTTAACCAGCTGATTTCCTTTAATAAAAATTTTCAATGGATTTTTGGTTAAAATAATAAAATAATTTTTTTTTTAATAATTAAATATTTTTAGTAAAAAATAGTTTGCTTTTGATAAAATATCTGTGTCTATTTAATCTTTTAATTTCATGTCCTTTACTTTTTCTCTCACTGTATTTAAAATACAATATACTATTGTATAATATATGTTGTATAATATTTTTTAGGCATTCCAGTTATTGATGTTAACTTTTATACAAATTGGCTTTTGTTTGTAAACTTTCGGCCAAATACTATTGGCTTTCTGATTGGTATCTTTTATGAGAAGTATAAACTAAAAGTCGTGTACCAGCTGCCACCAGAATATAGACTTTTTACTAAAATTGCTTTGATTAAATAAAAACTTTCGTACGCTCTTTTCATAAAAATATACTTGAGAAAAATATGTTCTACTTAAAGAAATATCTTTTGCCATTTTCATTAATTCAATTCTTAGTTTTCATTTGCAAACATTGTTGTATATAATATAAAATAAATTTCATAGAAAATCCAAATATTTCTTATGTACGAGGTGTGATCAGAACATAAACATTATTTTCAATTTGTACCCTTCAAAGAATCCCCCTCACATATATATTACACTTAAGCCAGCGTTTTCTTCAATCCTCGAAACATTTCGGAAACTCCCTTTATCCCTCAATCGTAGAGAAGAGATTTTTTTTCATCGGTGTCTTCAGTTATGGGCAGAGGAAAAGGTAAGCGAAGCCCACCTCTGGCAACAGCGGTGGTTGAGGCATAATTACGGTTTTGTTTTTAGCCAAAAACTGATGTACAAGCGCCGATATGTGAACTGTTGCGTTATCATAGTACAAAATCCATGATTGGTTTTTGCACAATTATGTGCGTTTCTTACGAATTGCTTCGTGCAAACGGTTCACAACTTCAAGGTAGTATTCCTTATTTACCCGAAGACCTTGTGGCAGAAACTCATTATGCATTATGCCATGGAAATCGAAGAAAATAGTGAGCAAAACCTTCTAATTTGACAGAGCTTGATGTGCTTTTTTCCGTCTGGGTGCGTCTGGACTCTTTCATTGGGATGCTTGGCCTTTGCTTTCAAAGTCATGATTCATCAGCTGATATGACCTTTTTGAGCAAATATGGATAGTCGTCGACATTGTTTTTGTTCAAAATTTAGTAAAAAATAGCAAGAAATCGAAAAGCAAAATTAAACTGACAATCTAAAATGGCTGATATTGCCATCATATACAACAGACATGTATACCAACGTAACAACAACCACAAAAAAAAATGGGGGAATCACAAATACATAACTCAAAAAATTTGAAAATAACAGTTCATTTTTAAGCGCACCTCGTACATATTTAGCTTTACAAAATGGTTTATAATAATAGTTAATTTAAATTTTGCGAAAGTTCCATTTAAAACTGACACACATTTTTATCATCTTCCTTTTTACTAAAAGCTCCTGCTCATAAAAGTTATTTCCTACTTTACCTGCGAATTCGCTGCAAAGTATCACAATTTAATTTGGTAAGAATGAGATTCTTTAAGGCCATTTTAAAGATGTGAAAAATATTTTTATAACATTTACATGCTTCTGCTTGAAGCGTTTTAATTTTTATGTTTGTCAGAAAAATTAGATATAAATACAATTATTGTGATCTTTAGCAATATTAGAAGCACGAATAATGAAAAGCTATTTCCTACGTTGCTGTAATTTGAAGTGGCGTTGGCAGCAGCATCGTCTTAGTATTTTTATCTTCCTTTTTTGTTCCATAATTTTTTACAACTACTTATTCACCTTCTATTTTCCTGTTTCTGTTTTCGACGTTACTAAAGTGTATTCATTATTTCTTGAGGGATTTTATTTCTTCACTTGTCTGCTCAAGTAACAGAACGACGAAAACAATACCAACTAACATATTGACCTAAAAATAAAAATAAAAAATAATAAAAAATAAACGTTGAAAAACAATAATAGCAATTTAGGTACCAAATAATTTCTGCCATGTGAATCAAAAATCCGCCGAAAAATGTTCACACCTAAATTGTTATCTTTAAGGATTTGAATACAGAGGATATTAAATAAAATCAAGCAAAAAAAATTACAAAACGGATTATATACTAAATGTAAATATGGCAAAAGTCGTTTAACTATAATGACTACCAACAAACTAAACTCAACATTCATCTCCAAAGCAAGTCCCATATGTGTATTCCAACCAAAAAAAATTGCTTTACAAAAAAAAAAAAAAAAAAATGTTATATTTCACAAATAGTTCATAAATTAAAAATATTCAAAAAACAGAATATCCTTTTCATTATGGCTTAAGATATAAAGCCGAAAAAACGAAGCAATGCATTGATTGTCCTTGGCGGAGAGAATAATATATTTATTTCTTAACAAGTAATGGAAATATTTGAAATTTTGTCCTTTTCTTTTGCTTTATTCGTTTCATAGCGAAAATAAATAAACGGTATTCAGTGTTTGGTGCAAATGTGCTGCGAACGAACCATTGCAAAGTTACATGATTTGTTTGCGTTGGCAACTCTGATATTACATTAGCTAACATTTTCAAACAATAAATTTGTTATATCCAAAATCCTGTTAAACCGTTGCAAGTGCATACAGTTAAATGCCTACCGCGATTATTGTTTCTTGAACGCAATGATGGATACTATAGAGTTCATCCGCTGGAAGCCTGTTGCGGTTTTCTGAGATCGATTGGCTTAATTTTTAAACACTCTGAAGAAAATCCGTTCCAACAATAACTGACCAGAAACTAAATAAATTTTTATAAAACTTAACATTTGCAATAATATATATATGTGTGCATGTATGTAAATTTCTTCTGAAATGTCAAGAGAATTATTTTTTAATATTCACCTACTTTTAAGGTAAGTTAAAAACAATTTTCGTGACAGTCATTATGAACGTCAACATCATCATCATCATCATCCTCATTATTGTCATTATTGCAGTCAACTATTGTCTTCGTTGTTTATTTTCCTTACTTAAGCTTTTATTGATATTCCCATTATAAATAACAATCTCTTATCATTTTTCTCATATATTTTCTTTTAATTTTTATTTTCCTTCTTTAAAAAATAATTAACTATTTAAAGGCAGCACAGTGTCATTTTGCTTAAACTTAAGTCAAATATAAACCATGTTCAATCATGTTCAATCGTGTTCAATCACGCTTCTTTACATTTTCAATATAAACATCTCAGATGCTTCTCACCTGATTTCCCAGCAAAAATATGCCATAAAGCTTGAGGATTGCAGTTAAGCTGTTCGCAAGAGATACTTCTTCATCATAAAAATATTAAATATGCACAACAATGACAATGAGCTACAATGAGCTACAGCTACAACGCGTAGCTGTGGATGTGTGTTCAAATGTGTTTCCTGTTTCCGGTTTTTATATTGTTTATTTAAATGAATTTGAATTTTTTATAATTGCATACTCTTTTTAACAATTTTACTTTCGTTATCACATGTTATCACCATATGTTTGATTTGACCAGTGACCAATCACATTAACTTTCATTGAGATTAATAAGTTTTTTCTCTCTCTCGTTTTTTATGATAAACTATATCGGGTTCATAATACTTATACACATTTAAGGCGGCAATCTGCCAACTACAACATGCCATATTCAAAGCGACAATTGCAGCAGCATGTATTTGTAGTTTTGCAGTTTGATTTTTTTAGATGCATAAAATACCGTTAAGTTACACAAAATTTACCACATGAGAGCGTGTTACGGACCACAGATTTCTTCTTCTTTTCTCTTGAAAATGTTTATCAATTGTTTAATTGGCGGCAACGGCAGATGTCGCTATTTGTGGTTAATGTATTAAAAGTTTTTGTATATGAGAAAATATCTATAGTGTTAAAGTACCGCTTCTGTACAATTTTCAATAATAATAAAAAAATTTTAAATTTTAAATTTTCAATAAATAAAAATAAATTTTCTTGAATTTTAAATGATGTCCTTCAAAGTTGGAAAATCGAAAGAAGCAAAATTAAATTTCACATGTATTAATCTCACTAATGCTATGAAGGAAAAATTGTTTGTGCTTTTGATTTGGGCCATTTGGTTGTTGGTTTCCCAATTTAGATCAGCAAGCGACCAGCCAAGCAGACTGACAACCTGCCAGCCACCTGGTCAAGTAGCTGCCTCGGTGGGAATTTCTCTGATGCAACGCTTTCCAAGTGAACAGTACTAGAGCGCAGTTCGCGAGACGCTAGCCATTTCCGCCAACAACTAAACAGATACCACCGTCGCTTTGACTGATTATTCGCCTACAGTCGGTGTCGTTGCAGAATTTTGTGATGAAACTTCACGTTATTAGAGAACGTATCATTAGAGAACGAATCAGTAGAGATTGCTGATGATGTTGGCATATCGTTTGGCTCATGACAAGCAATTTTTACGCATTTTTTCACTTTCGCCATAGAAATCGTTTTTTTCCTTCACACAATTTATTATATATATTATATTTTTTTTTAAAAAAATTTTTCTCGCTTTCGTTGCAATTATTTTTTATTTATACTAATACAAAATATCTCTGGATTTTTCTCTTCAACAAAGTCGTCGCCGATTCACATAACAAATTTTTCTCTTTTCTTTTCGTTTATTTTTCCCCGACACAAGAAATTTTCTCTATGTGTAATTAATTTCTTTTTATGTAATTATTACAGAAGTATGACTAAACTTCTCAATCGATTTTATAAAAGTGTAGAAATTAGTGATGAACTTCAATCAAGTGTAACGGGTTATCCATTTCGTGGTTTCAAAAGTATAGGACTGGAATTCGACATCTGTCAAACTAAGTTGTTAAGCCAATTTCTTTCTTTTCAGTTGAAAGTCTGGCATTGACGAAAATGAATCGCTTAACTATCACACAACGCATAAAAATTATAAAAACATACGACGAAAATGGTGACTCTGCCACAGTCACATATCGTGCTTTAAGAGCAGATTATGGTTTACATAATCGTCCAACTAAGCAAGTAATTGGCAAAATTGTGAAAAAAGTTGAAGACCGGTTACAAAGGTTGTAAAGCCTGTGCATCATCGTTGCGCTCGTTCCGTTTTTTTTTATATATTTCCTGATTATGCTATACAAATCACAAGCGAAATGTCGAGAAATAAAATTATATATTTAAATTTTTAATAAAAAAAGTTAACCTTGATGGAGAATATTTCGAAGCAATTCCTACAGTTATACCGGCATAAGCTCGGTAAATTGAACTTTTAAATTAAATCGCCCGTGTAAATAGAAATTGTAAAGATTGTCTGTCGCCTTTTAAAAAACAGAGAAAATTTTTTATTTGGCTCGACCGAAGTTGGAACAATAATTTTTTAACTTTTTTTTAATTTATTTTAATTTTCGAATAATTTAAAAAGTTTTCCATAACAATTTATGATACAATATATTACACAGCAATTCATTTTTATATCTAAACCGATTGGCTTAAAAACAACAACCTAATATTTTAATTGTATATTAGAAGGTAATAAATCCTACTTGTCTTTATTGCCAGATATACTTCTTAAAAGGAATATTATAAAATTTATTACACACCTCTATGGCGTAAAGAATTAATGCCATTTAAGTCTCTAGAAAATGTTCATGTTTTGGCCATGTGTGTCTCTATATAAGAATGTCTGCAAATAAATGTATTATAAGTAACACAAGCATACACACATATGCTATTTTTTTACATGCAACTTCTTAGTAAACTACATATTATAAATGTGATAACATTTGCAATTGAAAGGGTCTACATTAGTAAACCGAAAATATTCTTTTATGAAATAGCTGCTGCATTTACTTTATTATTAGTTTAAAATATCCAACCGTGAAGAAACACATTTACATTTCATATTTAAATTCATTCATACGAGGTGTGATTATAAAATAAGCGTTATTTTCAAATTTCGTGAGTTACGTATGTTCGATATTGGCATTTCTTCTGTTATGTTGGTACACATGGCTGTTATATATGTTGGCCACATCAGCCATTTTGGATTGTCAATTTAAAAAAAAATTGTTTTCGCATTGAATTTTTGGGGTGCCTCCGTAGGCGAACCGGAGGTTGCGGGTTCGATTCCTGCCTAGAGCCTGGGTGTTTTCCTGCGGACAAGCCAAAAGCTTTGCAGGTAGAGTTCGTCAAAAAAAAAAAAAAAAAAAAAAAATCGCATTGCCTCGAATAGTTGGTCGCTGAAAATTGCTGATAATTCTAAATAATTAAGTTCATTGTTTTGTAAAAAATGTTCTATTATGTTCAAAAAATATTTGTTACTTTCAGTATGTAAAGAGATCCACATTTATATCCATTTTATATTACACTTATGTACACTTTATTTATTTTTACTTATTACTTTTTCAATCGCAACGCCCTCTTAAAACGGCAATTAGTGACAGATTGGCTGTCAAATGTCCATTTATTGAAGGAAAGGAACGAGTTAAATATAACGATTTGGTTGAAGACTGTACTAGTTTTGGTTGTAATACATAATAGCAAAATGAAGTTTAGTTGTGTTGTCTTGAACTAGACTGGACTAAACTGGTTGTCAATTGACTAGACTAAACTGGTTGTCATAATTTTAAAGTTGGAACTACTACAGCTGTAATTTTTTAAATTTAAAAGTTTCTGTTTGAATTTTTGAATTTATTCTTTTCTATTTACAGTTAATTAATTTGTTTAGAATCTAAGCAGGATCGACGTGCGGTTAAAGCTTTTAAAATTGTTTTTTTTATGAATTTTAACAAAATTAATTATTTGTTAAACTTGCATTTCAATACTGTGATAGCATCGTAATTACATAATTATGTTCAAGTTAATTTGCATTATCTTCTTAAATTAAGATTTAATTTAAAATGAAATTAGTAAAAGCAGAAGATTATTATAAGATTATCTCCATGATATCTGTGCCTTATATGACATTACGTTGGCTTATCGGAAATAACTTGTCTATGTGTGTGTAGTAGATGTAATGGAATGTAGTTGACAGTAAGTTACAACACATGCTCGTGTCATTATTAAATTATTATACGATTGATAATAATTTCAAATCTTTACAAAATCAAATTTATTTATTTTTCTAATGTAAAGCAGATAAATTTTTAAGCACCTTTTCTTTATAAATAAAATCATTTATGTAGGAATTTTCCATATAACTGCAAATGCTATTAAATATTAAGATGTAATTTCTTGTGCAGACTTGACAACGTACTCGTGCATGCCTGCACACGAAAGCCACCTACACATACACACACACATTTGCCATACACATTTTTTATCCATTATGCCTGATTGTTTTTGATAAATGCGGAAATACTTGCACATACCTAAAATTCATACCACATCCTTCCGCTTTTACTTTACTTTCCTTTCTCTTTATAAGAAATGTTCACCGATGTAAACTTTTATAGAAAACAAATTTGAAAGCCGCGTTTATGGTATAGAAATTTATACATTGAAATTGAAATGAAAGCACATTGAGCGACGCCCATTTGTGAGGTACGAGCTGGCGGATATACATAAAAACGTGTATAGTAGGGGGTATACGACTATACCAAACATTTACATGAGATGTAAATACGAACTTGAATGATTAAAAAAAAAAAATGTTTATGAAAATGTTAGCCAATTCAAATAAAAAAATCTCTTTCTATGAAAAAATTTTCAAATATAAAATGAACGATTTATTTTTCAAAAGAAAACCTGATCAGATTTCCCTGCTATAAAAATTTACGACAATAAAATGTTGTTTTATGCAGTAAAGTACGTGTAGAAAGCAAATAAAGTAGTATGTAAACATGAAATAAAGTTTGCTCGTGTGTATGCCTCTATAGAGTTGTATTTCATAATTTCTACCAGCTCGAAGCAAATATAATTTTCTATTTAACAAACATGCGAACGAGAAAGGAGTGAAATTGTTTTGCACAGGAGCGAAGGCAGTTGCCAAATTTTCCTTATGCGTTTCAATAACACGTTTCATTTTCAACAGCACCTCATTTTAACAGCTGTCACAAGTCAAACTTGGCAGATGGCAGGTGTAAACTACTCTATTAATAATACACTTCAACAATGCATTTCAAGTTAATAATATGCAGCAATTTTCGCGGTCCCACAAAGTGAATGCATTAAGTCTAGTCGTGCAGCATCTTCCTGGATAGGAATTATGAAATTGGTGAAACACGTTGGGGTTAGTGATGTGAAATATGTGCTTCATACTCCATATTGATGATAGGTACAGTGGGACACAGATGAGGCCTTTGAAAAAGCCATGATAACTAACTTTTTGTTACTGGAATTGTCCAATGTTGTCAATGTTTTAGTTTCACCACAAAAAAATTTACAATAAGATATATCTATATATATATATAAAAGTGACGTGTATGTTCGTGATCGATAAACTCAAAAACTACTAAACCGATTTTGACCAAATTTTGTATGCATGGTGCTGTGAGATTAGAATTTAAGGTTCGTCCGACAGATGGCACAATATTAATTTTTTGCGTTTTTTAGCGCGATAGAGATTAGCGCATAACTCTATGCTTTGTTTCGCTGAAAGCATTGATTGCTTAATCGGTATGTAGCGGCATTAATTAGCCCAATACCGGATCATACCTAACCTATTTTCGTAAAAAAAATAAATTAAAAAATGAATTAAAAAAGGTAAATAAATATCTCTAATTTTTAATCTCTGCTTGCGCCATAAGCCTCTGCTGCGTTTCGCTGAAGGCATTCGGTCCTTAATCACCGTATAGTGGCGTTAGTTAAAAACTCTGCTTTTGACTTTCTCTGAAAGGTAGTTCAAAATAAAAGAAAACTTTTGGGCTCAGCAACGCGGACCGGCCCACCTAGTATAATATATTAATAATATCTGTATAATATAGATACGAGCACACAAGTCATGAAGTGTTTAAATAACGTTTATTTTTTTTATCAAACTTTATATATATTGATATATATTTTTCCCGAAGAGGTTACACAAAGTATAAAGAATTATAAATTATTATATAAAATATGACTCATTTTTATTATAAAACATGTATAAATAATAAAATTATTCAGAAAAGAATAACGAAAGAATTAATATTTTGTATGAAAAACGTTAAAGCAAAATATTATATAAACGTTTTTAAAGGAAAGCTTGCGAGTTGAGCTTTTGACGATTTGAATATAGGAGTGGCTGCGTATGCGAGTGAAAACTAAATAGCCTACTAAACATTATGGCGCAGGTTCGATTCCTGCCTAGACCCTAACTGTTTTCCTCTTATTTATTTAAAAAATAAGAGTTTATTTAAATTACTTAAAAATTAAATAAATAATTTAATTCAAAATTCTAATTACGTGAATACCTGTCTATGAAGGCTTAACTTCAGTGCAAGCACAGGTGGCAAATCTTGATTAAAAGATTTAGTTCTAACCAAGCGCCTTGCTAAGATGTTCGGCACTGTCCCAGCCTTACCAATAGGCACTTCGCAAGAATAACTCTCCCGCCATCTTCGGGGTAAACCACATCTGTCTATTCAATTCATGCATGCAAATCATATGTCACTCCAAGAATTGCAGAGAGGCCGCCCTCAGAGGGGAGAATTATCTGCTGCCTACTAGCGTCTGTTGAATGGCAACAGCACCTAGATAACTAATCGCTTGACCGGATCGTATCGAGCGTTAGCATCAATGCGGTAGCAGCCAGTTAAGAGAAATCTCCCTTTTGGTATCAACCACAAGCCACCACGTGATCTCCGAAGAGGCCTCACCAAAAACCGGTCACAACTATGTTGTTAGGCCGGAGCGAACTTGGCCTATGGACAAAGTCACTAAAGCCGCACAAATTTATCCACGAGCATAATAAATAAACTCCGTGGAGTGTGAACTAAGTCCGTCCTAGATAAAAGTTCGGTTCAGGTATTGTGCAAACCCAAAATCACCCATAAACCTACGCCATAGAAATTCATTGTGGGGCTGCCGGTACCCGTGGTGCCAGTATATAGCCACTGGTGGTGCTTTCGGAGAGAACACTCAAGAGAGAACTCTCCTACAATATTCAACCCTGAATCGATTAGGTTTTGCTAGACACAATCCCAGAACCAACAAGCATAGCTTGCCTTTCCGTTTTAATTACTTGTAAACACATCCGTTGCCATGTTATTTCATGGAAAGGCCATGCTCTGGAAACGCAGGATACCGTCTCCCCAAAGTGCACCCCACCAACATGTAAATTTCACCAAGGTGCACACCGTACTACCCAGGGGGTAACCAACTTAAGACAGGATAATTCAAGTTTTTTCGATCACATATTTTCGGTTATATAAATTTTCGAAATGTTTTTAAAACGGCTTGTGGTAGTTAAACCCGCTGTTTACATCTCAGTGCAACTTCATTAAATCTCTGGTTGATGTAAGAAAACTTCTCCAAAGGATCGCCAATCAGGAGCGAACTGCAAGCCTATGGCAGGCAATTTCCACTGACTTTTCAATAGAGTAAATAACATTCTGTTGAGTATTAATTTTCAGTAATTTTATTTATTTATTTTATATAAACATACGTGCTAGAATAAGAGCTATAAATTCTATGGTCGTAAGCTCGTACGGTTGAATTCAGTAATTTTATGTGATTTAAATTGCAAATAAATACAAATTTTCATGGAGCAAACAAATAAAGCTTGAAAAGAATATTTTAGTAAAATCGTAAGATAAATGTTGTAGTGTGTTGGATTTACTTTTTCAATGAAATTATTTATTCAGAGATAATTTTATTGGTTTAACTGAAGCATGTTTGAGGTCAATTGTTCCCCTCTCATCCGCAAGCAGGTCAATAGAGTTGGGAAAAATTTGCTTCAGATTGAAAATTAGATAACTTTTGCTGTATAAAAAAAATGGAAAAAATGAGTTTCCTGGTATTTTTTCGTTGTGGTAAATTCCGTATGCATACAATTTACAACCTACATTAACATACAATGGTAAAGGCGCTGCTCGCGTTTTTCGGTTCAGCTAATATTCTTATCCTTATGTTTTGTAGTCCTTTTTCAGGAGTACACATTTTTATATTATGGAAATTGTAATACTCACCTTTATCATCGTTTGGTGTTGGTGTTTTCTCATTATTACTCATCTTGATGGGTTTTACGTGTCAGATGTGATGATACGTTCTGGCTTTTAATATTACGTACAGTAAAACGAGATATAACAAAAAAAAAAAAAAAGAAAAAAAACAAAAAATATACAAAAAAAAAGGAAAATCCAAATAAAAAATGAAGGAAGATTAGAAGAGGTCTGTTATTTGCAGTTTAGAGTTCTGATACTTTGTCTTTTCTTTTATATCGGGGAGTTGCTTTAAACACTTTATCATAATTCTTATTTCTTATTACTCTGTTTCTGTATTTTCTTAAGCAATGCTGCTTAAAAAGTAATTCTGTATGCTTTAATTCGCTTTGCAGCAGCAGTTACATTCAATTTTTGAAGATCCTTTTTAGTTCCATTTGCAATGGTTTGAGTTAAAAAGTTAAAGTTTTTTTTTGCAGTTATTTTCGAATTCGAATGAAAATGTTTGGCTAAAAGTATTTATTTAACTCGTTTTAAACGTTTTTGTTTTTTATATAGTTTTAGTTGAGTATTTTAAAGGTGAACTTTCGTTGATATTTTTTCAAAGTCTCAACATGCGAGTAGAGTTGCTGTTGCAGCAGCTTTTCACATCCTTGTAGCTGCGTAATATGCTGTTGTGTCTGCTTTTGTTTATTTTGCAGTTCCCCCCGCCTCGACCGCAATTGTTTATGTCCTTGCCAATTTTCTTGTTGTTTTTTTAAATATTTGTTCAACATTTTGCTTGTTTATTAGTTTTCTATTTAATTGTTTTTGCAACGTTTATGTTGAGAGCAGCAGAAAGCAAAAATAAAATGTTTAATCCATTTTTTTTTATTTAATTTTATTTTCCAAGTGCTTTTATATGTTCACAACAACTTTTATTAGTTTTTGTTTTGCAATTGCTGCTTTCGTTGTTGCTTTCGCTATTATTGTTGTTGTTGTGGTTGTAGTTGTTGTCCATAGTTTTGCACTCGTTTTGTGCCTTCTCATATTTTCTATTTATTCTGGTCAGTTTCACATTTTGTAGCTGAAAATAATAAAAGAATGCTGGTAAAGAAACATTTCTTTTTTAAGAAAATGAGGAGAAAAGTTATTTTGTAAATAGAAATTTTGAGGCCTTTAAAAAAATTAAATTAACGAAAGAAAAACTTTGAAAATATTTGAAAGAAAATTGTTTATATAAAATAATAAAATAAAAGTTTTTTTTATAATGAAAATCACATCAGCAGGAGCAAATAATCTTATAAAAAACAAAAAGGGAAAGAGCAGACATAATATTCAAAGGACGCTATGCTTTCTACATCTGCGCATGTGCGCAAAACAACATTAGCACAAACATGTGCTCTATTAGCTTAAAATCCAAAAAGTTATTATTATTGAATATTTTTGGGAAACTGAGTAACGTATTTCTCTCCAACATCAGACTCCTGTATTCATTTCCATATTTTTGTGTCAGTATTTTACGTTACAAAATGTTGACATCATTTATGGGAAGTCCTTATATACTCGTACCCATTTACACATTTAATAAAAAAAAAAATAAAATATCCTTTTCTAAACTATATATATTTTAACGGGAACTAACTTGTGGGCCCAGACAAATTCTGCATCTTCTTGATATTTGACATTTTAAGAGCGGCGAAACCTAAAATTAGTGAACATTTCATTGGACTTTTAAGCTTTGCTACCTTAAGAAAAGCTCATTTCAAATGCTACTGCATTTTATACTTAGAATATAAAATATAATACAATATAATATAATATAATATAATATAATATAATATAATATAATATAATATAATATAATATAATATAATATAATATAATATAATATAATATAATATAATATAATATAATATAATATAATATAATATAATATAATATAATATAATATAATATAATATAATATAATATAATATAATATAATATAATATAATATAATATAATATAATACAATATAATATAATATAATATAATATAATATAATATAATATAATATAATATAATATAATATAATATAATATAATATAATATAATATAATATAATATAATATAATATAATATAATATAATATAATATAATATAATATAATATAATATAATATAATATAATATAATATAATATAATATAATATAATATAATATAATATAATATAATATAATATAATATAATATAATATAATATAATATAATATAATATAATATAATATAATATAATATAATATAATATAATATAATATAATATAATATAATATAATATAATATAATATAATATAATATAATATAATATAATATAATATAATATAATATAATATAATATAATATAATATAATATAATATAATATAATATAATATAATATAATATAATATAATATAATATAATATAATATAATATAATATAATATAATATAATATAATATAATATAATATAATATAATATAATATAATATAATATAATATAATATAATATAATATAATATAATATAATATAATATAATATAATATAATATAATATAATATAATATAATATAATATAATATAATATAATATAATATAATATAATATAATATAATATAATATAATATAATATAATATAATATAATATAATATAATATAATATAATATAATATAATATAATATATAATAATATAATATAATATAATATAATATAATATAATATAATATAATATAATATAATATAATATAATATAATATAATATAATATAATATAATATAATATAATATAATATAATATAATATAATATAATATAATATAATATAATATAATATAATATAATATAATATAATATAATATAATATAATATAATATAATATAATATAATATAATATAATATAATATAATATAATGTAATATAATATAATATAATATAATATAATATAAAATAATATAATATATATATATATTGTTAAAATCCAAAGTAACATCAAACTGCACACGAATATACTTCAGACTAGATAAAATAATTAAAATTAAGTTAAAAAATAATTAGTATAAAAAAAACTTTTAATAAATGTTTACATCTTGATTTATGTATTATATAAATTTTATCAAATGATACTTATTTTTTTTTTGCACGTTGTTGTAATTGCAGTGGTTATCAGCTGGGATAATCCTGTCTAGATTAGGTTTATCCTGAAATTCTACTTTCAAATTAACAATTTAAATTGATTAATCGTAATTAAAACGGTAAATAATAAAAAGAAATTATTGTGTTAAGTTTTTTTTAATAAGAATTTATAATAAAATTAATTTGTAATTTACGTAAAAATAAACTGATTTTATAGTTTAAGGTTTCAATTGCAGGAGCTAGCTGTGGGGTTAGCTAGCTGCTACGCCCATTTCAAAGGAGATGGCATACCCCACAACAATAAATTTAAATCTATTGCAATTGGAGCATCAAAGTATAAAATTAATATCAAATAACAACAATTTTGTCATTATAAATCAACAAATTTTCTCTCTTACACTCAGAGAAATATCCTATGGAAATAATACTAATAATGATTATTTGAATACTTTTTTACTATTGTTTTTAGTCAATGGAATAGATAACTTTAAATTAAAATTATTCAAACTATTGAATTAATAGACGGTTTCTACAGTGCGCGGAACTCGGCGCTGGCTTGACTATATTTTAGCAGGTTTCTTATATTTCATTAGTTCAATAGTTCTTCAAATTGATATAGTAACTTGATATGATTATACTATCAAATCAATGGATTTAACGTTCCTAAAAACTAATTAAAAAAATGTAAACTATTAGACTTATAATTATATCTCCTATAAAATATAATGAGGATTTGGCTATTGAAAATTATTAGGGACACCACATTAATTTGTGGTGTTCCACTGTGTTTTCACTGATTTTTAATATGGGGATCACACAACTTGAATAGCTTTTCATATTGATATATAATAGTTGCAAATTTATTGTTTCCATAGTACAAAACTATTCAATTCCTCTGTTGCTTTAATGTGATTTGGAGCAAATTTTGTGTCTATTAAATTCATAGGGCCTCTTTTGACAAATTAATAGGATCCTTTTTGCTGAGTGTAGTAATAACTTGCCAAGTACATTTTAATAATTTTCTTAATTTTCTTTAGTAACATCCTATTGCACAACAGTCTGATGTGGCTGCGTATTAGAATTTTATCCTGCAACTATTAAGTTGGCTAAAATTAAACTCAATATAACAGTTTACTAAGAGAACTGTTATATTTTTAATTGTGTCAGTATGTTTGAGACTTAAATATTTCTTTAAGAAATAGATGTACTTTTTAAGGATTCATTAGAGATTAAAACATTTGTTGCAGTTCCCAATTATAAAAGATGTTGCGAATGCGAAAAATATCAACGACATCTAAATGAAACCATTAATAAACGTCACATTTATTTTTCAAGTCTTATACGACTACACATTTAATTAAAAAATACACTGACAGTTTTCAAATCACAAAATATAAATCCAGTAGAAAAATACGTTAACACACACACAAGTGCGATAATACAATGGCAATATAAATACAAGAACACCATAAATTTGTCTAAAATCATTTTGAATTTCGTTGTCGCAAACACAGCTTTCGCTATCATTCACAAACTAAATCCAGATGTAATCCTTTAAGCAATACATAAACAGGATCGCGTACTGTAATTCTTTTCAGCCTCTTAAATGATTTTAGGAACGAAACAATGAAAACTTTAGACCAGAAACAAGTAAAGAAATGCTTTTCTTTAGTCTTCTCTTCTAATAAGGAAGAACAAAGTTAAAGATAAAGAAGCAACAATGAAAGGAATTATTAAAACAACAACATTTTACAGATTCAGGCTACGGAGAGCGATTGTAAATCAGCCTGTGTAAAAGGATGCGATATTGTGATGACAATATGAAAACATTGTGGAATTGTTCTTCGGAATTAAAAACATGTCAATGGCATTCCTTGTTATTGCCATACATATTTTGTGTATGTGTGTGTGCATATCTATGTGAGCCCTCTTCCTGCCATAATTCACTTTTATAAAAACACGTTCTTTATTGATGTCTCTGATTCCCGGTTGCTTGAATATTTCTTTTTAAAAGAATCCATTTGCCGAAGTTGAATTAAGTAAATCCTTCCAAAACTCTCACGTACAGGCAAAAGGAAATAATTTTTTGCATATTAATGAAATCAATAGGGAGTTGAAAGACTCTTAAACAGTCAAATAAAATTTGATGTCGGTGAAAAAAGAAAAGATTTTTCAATTATTGTCTAATTTAAATATTATTCCTTCACTTCGTCTGTTTATTTTTGTAACTTTGATTTGAATTTCTTGCTACACTGGAATCCGAGAAAATTCATAGGAAAAAAACTCGAGCAATTCATAACTTTTGTTCAGGAGTAAAAAACAAAAAAAAAAAAAAAAAAAAAAAAAAAAAAAAAAAAAGAGAGCTTTTAATATGAATGAAGCGGCCTTTATTAGATGGCAAATTTTAACAGATTAATAATAAAATTTAATTTTTGTCATGTAAAAATTAAATATAATATTGCACAATGGGCAGCCTTTGTGGCAATTTGCACAGTTTTCCTTTTTACCGGCATTTGCTGCCACATTTGGCGAATAAGGCTACCATTGTTAATTGCAAGATTCTAAAGGGAATACTCCAATGGGATTATATCAAGCCATCTTGGCAGCCAAATAATTGGTCCAATATATGACATTCTTCTCTCATGAAAAGTTCCTTTGAATGAATCAATTATAGTACGCTGTATGGCAAGTTTCAATTCATCTGCATAACAGAGGAATGAAAATATTTCTAATCAACCCTCTATACCGTTCCCCCTTAACAGAAGGGGAAGACATCTGATGCAATGACTTCGTCAGCATAAAAAGAATACCAAACTGTAGTTTTCTCTTTTTTAATATGTTTTCTGTGTTTCGGCAAAAGCTTTTCCTTGTTCAAAGCATCGGAGTACCAAATTCTTAGTCGAAATTTTATATCAATATCAATATCAATTTGTACTTCAATTACAAGTCAAGACCAAAAGTGTGTTGCGAAATAAAACAGAGTTGCCAACGTTGAATTTCTACATAAAAACTTATTGAAAATGAAATAATTCAATAATTAAAAATGAATATGTATTTTATTTGGTTCTATTTTTTTATACTAACACATGCTTAACATTTTGCTTTTACTTAACAATATATGAGTATTTGGAAAAGATTCTCTTGGAACCGAATGGATAGAAAGAGTAACAAGTAGAATTTTTATATTCGATTATGCAGAATCCTTTACAGACTTCTCCAAGAATTATACTGCATTGAAGTAAACATTAATTTCGCAATATTTTTTTCATTACACTTGCCTCCGTAGGCGAGTGAATAATGCTCAGCCTAATGAACTGGAGGTCGCGGGTTCGATTCCTGCCTAGACCCTAATTGTTTTCCTGCGGACAAAAGCTTTGCAAGTAGAGTTGCTTAAAAAAAAAATTTAAAATTTTACTAATAAAAATAAATAAATAAATAAAATGCTCTTCTATTCCCAATTGTACTATTGAAACTTGACAGCGAGTATAGTATGACTGAGAGGCAAATCTTGTGCCTGGCAGTCCAACTATTCGTAGTTTGATACTCATTGATATTCAAGGCTATATATATTTTATTAGACGATTTTGTTGATTTTCATAATCAATAATTTCGTGAACATTCTGAGGAGGTGGATTTTTCAATTTGTCATTTTAAAGCGAAATTTAAGCCCAATTTACTATAGTAGAACTTAACTATACTTAACTATAGTAGAGGGCATAGACACGCCCATGAACAGGCAGGCGCACAAAGCTGAATCAACATCCTTTCTAATATGAACGCAGAATATATACAAGTATACTTTATAGGGTTACCAAATAATGTTGTAGAAATTACCATATCCATATCAAACCTTATATACCCCTCCAACCTTTTTGATGGCGAAGGGTAATAAAATTAACCAGGCAAAGAAACAGAACAATTGATTCGTTACTAAACATAAAGTACGAACGACTTCTAACTTTTATGCTTATAATGCGACTGTAACATATTTATTGTACAGCCATTTTCTTATTATAATTTTTTTTCCTTTTGGTCATGCAAATATAATTAGACCCCTCAGTGCTCCATTTGTTTCCACAATTTTTTTTTTCCTGCCAAATTACCATTTTAGTGCAATAACACATATTTTCTATTTAACACTAATTGTAGTACGAACAATGTATGTGCACCTTTTGTTATGAATCATGTCCCCCCCTTTAAACATAAATTACCTTTTATGCATACGTACGAATACATATTTAAATAAATATAATTTTGTGAATACAATATGAACTCTATTCACGACGTCAAAACGAATTAAATAATTTATAATGTTTTATTCCTACAGAAATTAGCATTTATATGGTAAGAAAAATAGTTTTATATTGAAAATATTTACATATCTAAAATTAAATGGATAATTTTATTTCAATTAATATTATATAGTAAATTTATCATAATTAATTAATACCAGACATATTTTAGTAAGTGTTTTAGTATAGTGTTTTAAATTTAACATTTGCCTTGTAAGCAATTTATTTAAAGTGTGGTTGCAAGCAGAGTATTTAGAAAAAGACATGAATAAATTCTAAATATGTTTTTCCGGGTAGACAACTTTCGCAACAAATGCTCGAAGAGGCAATAAACTTTCAACGAGGTGAAATAAATTACATGACTTACTGTACTTGTAATTGCTCTGTTGTACGAGTATATGAATGTAATTTAACATAAATGAGCTTTCAAAAAAGGAAAATATAATGAACAACAACGAATATCGTGAGCTGCTACTAGGCTGCGTAGGTATTCATATCGGTGTGCAGCAGCAATTAGTTTGTGCCATATTTTATGTCCTCTTACGATTAACTAGTTTGTGTTCTAAACAAGTTTTCTTGAAATTCTTCTTCTTTCCTTGAATTCCGCTTAACTTGTGTGTGTTTACAACTTTCCAATTTATGGCCGTTTATTTTATATGTGAAAGTAGTTTATACTACTTTCACATGCATAGTAAAAGTAATACCATTCCTGGCCATTAAATGTGTGTAACTCTGTTCTACTAATTATAATATATTCGTTTTCAAAAAGTCATTTATTTGAGTAATTGGTCCCTGCCCACACTTGAAATTTTTCTACCAGCAAGTTTCCGTTTTATTTTTAATTTGTTTGAGCTGAGAAGGTTGGGAGAGTGTACAGAGTTTCATGAGCTCTGCAATGCTACATTTCTTTGTAATTCTAACTTTTCCATAGCAGAGATGGGGCTTGCTTTTGCTCCTGTTGCGGTCCATGGAAACTCTCAAGCAAATTCTTATAGCAAATAAGTTTTATTTTCGTCTACGAAATTCGCAAGAGAGTTTTTCGAACAGATCTAAGCGCAGCAAGTTTTACGAACATGAAACAGATATTTTAGAGATATTTCTATAAATATGCGAAATTAAATAATTGCATGTCGTAAGTAAAGGAGTAAAATGAGTATAAAAAGTATTTTTGGTTTTAAAGGATATTTCGTTTTATATATTTGAAAAAGTTTCAGTAACATTTTTTTGTTATCTTCAGTTATTCAGTTCTTCAGTATTCTGTCAATCAGTTTTTTAAATTACTTCACTTAATACTTTTTGCCAGCAACTGATTAATATTTTCAGTCAACTATAATATATTTCACATATTAAATCAAAATATTTAATTAATGAGAAAAAATAATACTCAGTGAAGTGTATATTTTTCTTCAAAAAAAAAAAAAAAAAAAAAAAAAAAAAAAAAAAAAAAACAATTTGGAATTTCACACATTAAATTTCTTTAAAATCTATTTAGTGGAAAAAATTGCCATTTCCCAAATACATATTTCTAAAAACTCTAAAATCAAAGCAAGCCGCATAAAATATTTTTCGGAATATTTTCTTACAGTTTCTTAATATATTTTTTGCCACACGATGGAAGCCCGATGGTGCAAGGTCAGGGCTATATGGTGTTAAAAAGAATTTAAAGTTGTATATTTTTTTATCAACTGCATGCATTGGCATTCAGTTGCCTATAGTTGGAACTGTATAATTTTGTGAATTGCGTTTTATTTCTTCCTCATGTGCTTATATACTTTCTGGAAATGCTCTACAGCTAAAATAAAGTCAACATCCATACAATAGAAATTTCTTTTTTAAGAACCAATCAATTCCTTTCTACAAATGTCGAGTAAACCAAAAAACTGGAAATCCTTGATGGCTCCAAAAAGTTTTGATACCAAACTAAAGTGCTGAAGTACTGACTTTGTAAGGAAAAGTTGGATAAATTATTACTGTATTCCAGTTGTAGCCAAAGAACATAATAATTCTAGCAGTTACATGCTGGTGCTTTTCTATATGGCAAATTTTTCGTAAATAGAATTCATATTTATTACTTTAATTTTTGCCAACGGATTTAACGTACAACATTTTTTAACGCCATTGTAAATAACCAGTTGTTTTTTAATCCTTTCACGTAGAGCTCTACGAAGAATTTCTAAACGTTGAACTCCGTACTAAAACAGTACTGATTGAAATTGCAAGAACTGTACAGCAACAGCAAGCACGACACTACACTTTTTCTTCTTTATGGCTGACTGTTGTCGTCCGTATGGTGTTCTTTAAAAGTCCTCCAAACATGTGTGAATGTGCCTGGTGATGATGCTGGTATGCATTCGTCTGTTTTTTTTTTCAGCTATACGAGTATTTCATCTAAGAAGAGCGTTGCGTTGACGTTAAATGAGAAGAAGCACACAAAGGGGAAAACCGAAGTAGTTATACGTGAATAGTTAAAGGCTAAAATGGCAACATCAACCAAATAATACAACTGAGACAATATAAATAAACATGTGCATATACACATGCCCACATACACATGCCCACATACACATGTACTCGTATGTTTAGATTTAACATGCCTTTGAACTTTTTTTTCTATTTTTATACATGAAAACGAATAGTATATGCTATTCGATACAAATAGATACAACAAACATCTCGTCTTGGGAAACATTTAACAAATAAAACATTTTTTTAAAATTGTTACGACTTTCACGTTTGTTGCGAGGATGTTCAATCCGAGTCGTATTCAAAGGATATCAATCGCAGACGAAAAAGCATTCGAAATTTGGCTTGTCGACAAAAGAATTAATTTCAGAATAAATTTCTATATGGAATATACAAAACGAATTTTAAAACATACTGATCTTCCATATAAATCTTACAATTTTTTTTGGGTGTAAAAATTGTGAAAATGAACATTAATTAATTTTTTTAAATTGCCAGTTTTTGCCAACAGATGTATTTGCAGTCGTATATCTCCAGTGCTACCAATCACATTGTGTCATACCATATAGTGTTGGAGAGCTGAGATTTAAGCTTCATTTAACCAAAAAAAAAAAAAAAATTACGAAATTAAATTCGGCCAAGTAGAAAAAAAAGTTTATATTATGAAATTTTTGTATAAAAAAGGGATGTTTGCCACGCAAGTTTAAGGAGATGATGTTGTATCAGTTCGGGTAGCACAACCGTAGTTCGCTTGCTTCTGTTCTGGAAATTTGAATGTGAAACATGTACCTCGCTCTGTTTGGCCTACCGTTGAAAAAGTCGATGAAATTATGGAAAATATTGATCAGGACCGTCACATAAGTAACCCTGTCATCGCTAAGGAACTTAACATTCATCATAAAGCGGTTTTCAATCATTTAAAAAAGTCTTACTACCAAAAGAAGCTCAATGTTTGGGTAGCACATCTGCGATTCTTTGCTAAAACGAAATGAACTTGAACCATATCTGGAAGCGAATGCTAACAGGAGACGAAAATTGGATCCAGTACGACAATAATGTGTGAAAAGATCATGGTCCCAGAATGGTGAAGCTCAGCAAATGGTCACAAAACCCGGATTGGTGCCTCGAAAGGTTATCCTAAGTGTTTGGTGGAATTGAAAACGAATCATTCACTATGAGCTGATCGAATGATTGATTCTACATTTTATTGTCAAAAAGTGATGAGATAAAAGCAAGCAATCCAAAAAAAAAAACACCCAGAACTGATCAGCAGAAAAGCCTTCGTCTTACATTAGGACAACTCTAGATCGCACATCTCTTTGATGGCTCGGAAAAAGATAAGAGATCTTGGCGGGGAAGTTTTGATGCCTTCACCCTATAGCCCTGACCTTGCACCATCGGACTACCATTTGTTTCGGTCAATGCAGACCTCCTTTAATGGAGTTAAGTTGCTTTAAGAGAAGCCTGTGAAAATTACTTGCACAGTTTTTCCCCGAGAAACCAGAAAAGTTTTAACTGATGGAATAATGTCTCTAGCGATAAAAATTGTAGGCTAAGCAAAAACTATTAATAGAAATGCTACAAAATATTCTATTAACAGAGTCTTACTTCTTCACTCTGTCTTTATTACTACAGCTATCCCTTTCTCCTACAGTTCCCTAAATGTATTTGACTAAAAGTTCTCATTGATAATCCTTATATACAAAAAAAAGATACGAGACCGCTCGATTAATAACTTAAATAATGGTGGTTGTATCCGATTGTGAAGGATACTTCAAAGTTGTTACTTTTAATAACTTAACATCCGTCATTATTTCGTTTTATATCGAAGATTTAAGAATACTGAAATCAAAGTTTTCTCAGATACGGTGCGGTATAAAAGCAGAATATTTTGTTTTATTTCGCTTATTTCGGTTATATATT
The DNA here is from genome assembly GCA_963402855.1 of Ormia ochracea. Lineage (NCBI taxonomy): Eukaryota > Metazoa > Arthropoda > Insecta > Diptera > Tachinidae > Ormia > Ormia ochracea. Next base: position 37,982,566 of record OY727109.1, read on the forward strand.
TTTATTTACATTTTTATTTTTTATAATTTTATTTCTGCTTTCAATTATATTGTAACAATATTTTTCTTTGAGTGTATTAATTTCTTTATAATAACTTAATCGCAATATTTCTTAGCAGCACTATAATTATTAACACTATGCTTTGTAGAGGTACGCGTGCCTATGAAATCCATAAGCCGGAGGCGTCTTGTTGAATACGATGACTTGCTGATAAAACTTTAGCAATAGGACATTATTACTATTACTGGTGGCCCTTTAATAGCCGGATTGGTAACCATTTCCATTACCTTTAAATTTATTGGGAAATTCTAACTTTTTTGTAATGGCGTAAGTTCTCAGGTTGGCAGAACATTCATATCAAAGGTATGGTCCCGTTGAAATCTTCTAATGACGTAATCACCGATTCTTTTACCTTCACTGTATGTCTGTGCAATTTCGAAATGTTACTTTACAAATATTTATTTTAGATCTACACGCAATGCACAAATCGCGCGCTCTCTCTCTCTCTCTCTCTCTCTACAAGAATAAAATTAATTAATACATTTATTTCCTTTTCATAGAAGCTTTCATTTTGGCATGCTTTTGATGGCATACAATTTTTCTTTCTGCATCAGCACATTACCTTGCCTCATGTGCTTTTATTATGCTGTAAGTTCTTCCTTTTCCAGCCATCATGTTTTCTACATCTGCTCTTCAAACAGCGAAACAATAAAGTTAAAGAAAAGACGGAAGTCGTTTGAAAATGTTGCAACGACTAAATGAACGACAAAAGAAAATATTGCAACTTTTAGCATCGCAATTAAAAATGTAATGCTGGTGAAATGAAATTAAAAATATTATCTTACTAAAGATGTGTTTATCGTAAAGATGAAAAATTACGAGTTACAAAGATATAAAAGAAATCAGATATAAAAATATAATAAGATAACAAAAGTAGAAAATTTATTAAGGCTTTGTAGGCATTAAGACAGCAGACAGCTCATTTAAATAAAGTGAAATACGGGCGAATTAGTTCGAATAATGACAATTTTAGATAATTTTGTATTTGTATTATGGCTGCCTGTAGGCAAAGGGGGATTTTAAGGACATCCAAAAATAAATAATTGGCACTAACCACAGAAGTTTCCAAGTTTTTCTGGATGAACTTTAAGTTGAAGCATTTACTTGCTGAACCAATTCCTCTGATATTCAAGATATATCAATTGGTTTCCTTTTTAGAATCTTGGAAATGGAATATTAGGATCAGGAGAGAAAGAATTCTCTTTGTAATGTGCAGTTGGTATTTCAATCAAAAAAATCCTATGCACGCAATGAAGTAGCTATAGTTCGCATACGAGTAAAATATACAATTCAAGGACTATATGGCCTGATTTTAAAAGTAACGCAGCGCATTCTATATATCACAGATGCTTCTCCGAGTCAATACTCTACTACTACTCTACCACCAAAGAGGTATGAGTTTCTTCGCATTCGATTATGCGCACTAAATTGACTTTAGAGTAGACTTTACAATTCTTTTGATGAAGATCGTGTCAAATGCGGTTCTACATTTCCAGTTTATGAAGATATACTTATCAAGATTTCTCTTTTCCCTGCCTTTGTGACAAATTTGGAAATACATTCCCTGAAACTATCACTTGATCTGTGATCCTCTAGCTAGTTAGAGGTTGCTTTGCAATGTGACAGATATAATTATTCTATTATTCCATATACAATTTACATGAGGAAGTTCCTCACCGGCAGTTCATGTTACATTACATAACACACTGACTTTTCCAGCATTGGAATCAACTTTTTTCGGACAATTCGGAAAAAAGCATCTCATACATGAGTGACATGCAAAGCAACAGATGGGATTTGATGTTTGACTTTGTAGTTCGTTAGGATGTATAAGAAATACGTTCGAGGTAGAAGGAAATCTTAGTTCATTGAGTGAAAACAGCAAGATAATGCGTCGGCATAAGAGGAGTAGGGAATGTACCGAAAAGAAATGCAGCTTGTAAAAACACATCAGAATAAATAAAAAAATTTTTTTCTGAACTAGAAATTTTCGGATTGAAATATCGAAGATGGAAAGAACAATGCAATAGTTGAGGAGCAAAAGCATATTCGATAGAAATTTTAAACGCAGTGCATACTATATATCGCAGATGCTCCTCTGAGTCAATAGAGTGGGCTACTCTGCCATCAAGGAGGGATGGCTTTCTTCGCACTCAATTATGAGCACTAAATTAACTTTAGAGTAGACATTGACAGCAATTGCCAATTCTTCTCTGGTAATGAAGATCGTGTCAAATGCGAATCTACACTAGCTGATTATGAAGATATATTTATATATGAAGATATATATTTATATAATTGATCAATTATTAGTCAGTTCCTTTATTGAGCAAAATGGCGGAGGGGTACAAACATTCAATTTAAAATTTTTTTTAAAAGCTTTTTTCATGAAAAGTTTTTCGTTTGGGTTTTAAGCACCACTGGGTATGAAACATGTATGCATGTATTGGCAAGACAAGGTAACCCAAATTTGTCTGCTTCCAATTTAAACTGAAATTAAATTAACTTTTGTGTTATGATGTTTATGGTGCGCGTGTTGTGATCTTTGGTAACTTTTTGGCACTGTTATGACACAATTTGGGAAGTTTATCGGTTTTTATTACGTTCTTTGCAGTTTGTAAAGGATTTTTCAAGTTTTTAAGTTTAATGGTATTTTATAGGATGTAGTTTTTCGAATTGTGTGAGTTAATCTAGTGGAATGTCAGTTGAGCTGTGATAAAAGTGGAAAAATTTAAGGAATCTGAATACTGATTCCACAATAATTCCATAATTCCATTATAATTATGTAGCATTTCAATTTCAATTAAAATTATTATTACCAACTATATGAATGGCTGCTTTCTTCATTAGTATTCATGTATCTAATATAATTCATTCACATATAAAATTAATTATAATATTTAAATAGCAACAATACAAGTAATAAAATATCATAATTAATTCAGCTAATTTATTATTTGAAATATTTTTAGTACAAAATTTCAAAACAGGATTAATGACGAGTTCACATAATTTTTTGGTTTGTGAGTACCGGAAGTAGGAATCGAGATTATGATATAATATGATATATATTTTTATTAAAAAGTTCTCTCGAATTTCTTTACATATATATCTCTATATAGCTTTACCGCAAGCTATATAGAGATATGTTAACTAAATAAAATTAAAATTTCGTATAATTAATTAAAGTGATCGTTTTTTCATGCTAAAGGCCACGTTTCAATGTATCCTTGATAGCCGTACGGGCTATTCACTGATGTGATTCCTTTTCTATTTTAAAAAATCGCATACGAATGGTGTGGCTGGTGTTTGCACTATCATATAAAAATTATGCAAACAATTTTTTCTTAGCCGATTGAAGTAAATGCAATTTTTTCTTCACAAAAAAAATCAGTCACACAGATTGCATTTTCGACCACACTATCATACTTTTTCAGTACACATGCCTTATGTAAGAGGTGTTACTATTGTGTAGGGCAGTGAATCGTAGCCTTAATCATACACATTAGTTTCTCTTGATACTAATCTAAGTTTATAAAAGAGAAGAGAGAGTAGAGAGTGGAGAGAGCAGTGGTGAGATTAGGGCAACAGACTTCCCGGTTTTTTAAACCCTATTACCAATTTTCAACAACTGTATCCCAAATAAACTCGTATAGTTCATTATTATAGTTCTAAAAGTTCATTGCAAATAAAGAAATAAAAAATTTCTTTTTTGTTGTTCATAAAATTACGGTTGAGTTTTGTAGGACCAGTAATCAGAGGAAATCCCTATTCATGTAATAAGTGATGCCAGAATTATGAGAAAAGGATAATGAAAACGAACATATTGTAATAGCGACACATCTCTTGCCGAATTAGCCGCAAGCTAAGTAATATTTTATAGTATTTTATTAAATACAATATTTTTACCTCTGCCGCTAAAACACTGCTGAAGTATTGTGCACTGCTGTATTTTATCGCTGACGCATGAAAGTACATTTTAAAAGTTCATTAAATTAATGTTTGTATTACAAGGCGGTCAAACTTTTAAAACTTAGAAGATATTTGCAAGTTTACCAAAAGTTCTCCAGCGACAAAAACGGACTCAGAACAGTGTTTTCATATGGAAAAATTTGTAGAACATTATAGTTTCTGCTTAAATTTGATATTATTGTTATAACACACTTTACTATGATGTCCTGGAATAAAATTTCCTGCCGTTTCTTGGAGGTGATCGCATTGTGTATGCTGCATGTCCAAGTGTTTGTATTTGTGTTAGAAACACAGCTCCGAGGAGCTGTTTTGTGTTATTACGGTCATAAAATTGTGTAATCTTTTTAATCCAACAGGCTTCACTTTTCCAAAAAAAGAAAAATTTTACACAAATTTTTTGAAACGGAATTTTTTGTTCCCCGATCGGAGCTGTGAATTACATATTCATGATATTCACATTATATCTCTATATAATATTGTTATGGGAGAAAGAAGAAAAGTAGTCGGTACTCTTCATAGGTATGTAAAAGTAGACTTGATATCTGCGTATTTTTAAATACTTATATGCGCTCCCCTTGTGTTCCCCAAATACATCTAGATGTATGCACATATTCACTTTCGAATAGCTGCATTTCATTATTTATTTTATTTTTTATAAGCCTTATTATACAGCGTTGGGGTGTAAAAAGCTGATTTAATTTACTCATTGTTTGAATGGCTCCGAGCAACAATTTGCACGAGCAAGCTCGAATGCCTAAAAAAATAATTGTTATAACAATTTAATCCTTTTCTCTTAAATACATCAATTTATCACCATTGCCAGTATGTATGTGTTATGAGTAGAACACCCATACATACTCACATGTATTTTATTATATATTTTCTATATTTCCTCTATTGTCGAAAACAAGCGATATTGTTTCAACTGGTGCTTTTTTCGTCAGTTTTTTGTGTTTACGCTGATATCACGATTATGTAAACACATACAACGAATATAAGGCGTGGGAACTTTTATGTGTGTACACACTCGTACATGTGTCAGAATGTGCGTGAGGATTATAAATACCATACAACTGGTGCCAATAGGGACATTAAGCATATTTTTAAAAACGAACGATATGCTTTAAAATTTAAGGATATGCCTGCCATCTTCTTGTTGCATACATGCCCATATACCTACATACGTGAGTACATACATACGTACGTACTAACATATGCATGTGTGTATGTAGTGCTGGCTTCGTTCTCGCCCACTTGGGAATAATTCTGAAGATATTTTTTGCCATGAGTTTTTATTAAAAGTTCGTATTCAACCATTTTATAATTTAAATTATTCAATTTTATTTATTTATAGTCGCACAATCATTTATGGTTCAATGATTTTACATTATATGTTTTTTAATACCGGGATTATAGCCACTTTTCCATTTATTTAAATTAAATTTAAATGTACTGTACAGCCAATTAAAGTTGCTATACGGGATTTTGAAATGATTCGTCGGCGATAATATTTTATAAAGAAAAAAAATTCTTTTTTTTTTTTCTTTTTGTTTTTGGTATTCTTTGAATATATGAATTTTTGATTTTTTTCTTCATTTCCGATATTTCGTCAAAACTATGGCCGACTTCTTCCAAAATTATAGATCTTACAAAAAATTGAGAAAAATTGAATTTTCTATGTTAAATTTCTGAACCATTAAAAATATTTAAAAAAATTTTTTTTGACATGGAAAATAATAAAATAAAGAATTAAGTGAACAAAGTGAAGGTGGGAAGCGGCAACTGAATTATAATAAGCGCTTACTAAAAGAAATAGATTGTAAAAACAAATTTACTATACGATATCTCTCTCCTACAACTTTATTTATTCACATGCTTTTCTTGACGATTTATCAACTTGTACGAGTACATAAGGGGGGAGCAGGGTTCAATTGAAGATACATTAGTATTCTAATACATTCGTGGATGAATTAACCAGCATGGCATCAACAATTCTATTTTTATAATACATTTTCAATAACTTTAAAAAGCACTAAGTTTGGAGAAACGAACTCGTGCATGTCGCTAAAGAACAGCTAAGAATATTGCCTAGTAGTGAGGAACATCTCAGTTCCTATCTTTCTTAACGATTTTTGTAACCCATTTTAATTTATTTGTTGCTATTCATGCAACTTTAGCATTCATTACTTGCAAGTTTACTTTCTTAATAGTACGAAACGTATTAATCCATAAAAGAAATAAAATAAGAAATACTTACACACATACATACATATTTCCACTCCTTTGTAATAGACTTTGGGGATTTTAGTAAAAAGTTGTAAAGCTTATTGTCGTTTTCTTTTTTATTGTTTAAAGTTTTTTTGTCAAACGTAATTTAAACACACATTAAAAGTTATTTAAAATTTTCGCATGCTTGTTTTGGGTGGTCTGTAAGCTTATCGTAAGCAAGAAGTTTCATTACAATTCGCCTGGCCCCCCCTTTGTTATCATGACCCCCTGGACAGATGGCTAGCAAAACTGAAAGCACAGCAATGCTTTAAAAGTATTTCAATTCATAGTGAATTTTTGTATTAACTTATGATTGAAGAATTAGATCTGTAGGAACAAATTAGTAGTGTGAGTGCCGAACTTGTGCATGGCGGCTAAAAAGAGCTAAAAATACTGCCTAGTGATAAGGAACATCTCAGTTTCTACATTTCTTCTCGATTTTTGAAAGAGAAAGCGTATTTCCCATAAGTAAGAACTCGCCCTTACCAATCTTCAATACAGTTAAAAGACAACCCCTTTCAATTGAGGGTGTCGCTATTGATAACAATATCTTGCCCAGTTATACCAAAACTATTATAGGGAGTTCTTCTCATGTGTGTTATTACCTCGTGTGCTATCGGCCACCCCATATTTACCACCAACGGTGATAACACACCTCCTCCTTCACCTATTCTCTAGCAGTATTCCATTAGACTTCAGCATCTGCGTTTCCTAATGCCGCTGCTAAACATTGTATAAAGGCCGTGAGTGGTGGCAATCCCCTCATTGCACGTGTTAAACTATTAAAATGATTCCTGCCCTGAAGACTCTGTATATGGATGAGTGTGTTCTCTTTGTATTTGTTTGAAAATCTAAAAAATATTTTTAAGGTCAGGTCAGCATTTTTTTGTTTTTATTTTATTAAAACACATTTGCACCATCAGCCAGTATGCCAGTATGCCAGTATGCCAAAGGTGTCCTTGTTTTCTGATTGATTTGTTATGGTTGGCACCTCTAGAAAAGAACTGTTGCAAAATAGATCATTTTAATGGCTTAGCTTTGGCAAGAATTGCTTTGAGTTGTAATAATTTCTAAAAATGGGAACTCTTGCTTTGACATGCAATTCTCATTGGAGAGATCAAATATAAAATTAATAAAGAATATACATATTGTAAGAGGAATGCCGTACTTATTTTAATTAATATTCCTTTTCGTCATTTATGTGGAAAATCATTTTATGTTTTGAATCTCTCAAAAGTAGAAAATGTATTATTACGAAAGTCGGAGAATAAAATTCGGAACTCCTAATAAGACCCCCAGTCTCTGAGAGTTAAAGTTCTTGCACTCGTGCTTATGTTATCAGACAATATTGATACTGGATGAGAGTCCGTTGAAAAGATATTAAACAATGTGTTTCTAAAAAAGAATTCTATACGAGTATATATATTTTAATATAATATAATCATTTATATATTTTCTTTCTCATGCAAAAATGTATGATTAATTAAGAAAAATTCATGAGATTTCCTTTTTAATTGTCTGCGATAGGAATCGAGCGGACAACCTAAATCATTTGCAGTTCGTCTACTAATACTTACATAAATCAAATTCTTTCAAGGATTTAAAATTAAAAAAAGTTAATATGTTAGCCAGCATTTTAGTATTTGTTCTATACAAATTAAATGAAAAATTCTTTTCAACATTTTTTAATGCCCCATTTAGTTGGCAAAATTTTTAACGCCCATTCTATTTGATGAGAAGAAAACGGAGTGGTTACTCCCTGCGACTGAAGTGTATGTAAAAAACACTCACGGAAATTTACTTTCTTAAGGAAGTTGCGGTTTTAATTATAGATTTTAATTTTTGAAAATTTTTTTAAAGGTTTACAAGAATTACTTAAAAGCACGTGACAAGTTGAAACGATTTCTATAAGGCAGCTGCACGTATGAGTATATAGAAATTTGGCGGAATCGTGCTTGTGGCAACACTGTTTTACGAACATACAAAAAAGAAATGTTGTCTCCTGGTCATTCTCCTTTAGGATCTTAAATTTTTAAGACGACATATCTTTTATATTTGTATTCTAGGAATATGAATATTTTCAGTGTACTATTCCTTCGGGTGTTTCTGTTTGCAGATGCAAAGCAATGCGACCACCCAATACAACGGATAGGTCACAATGCCGCTATTTGCCCTTAAGTACTTTTAGTCGTTTATCACTTATCAGCTTAGAACCTTTTCTGAATTCAATAAACATGTTACGTATGCAAAATAAACGCCCGCAAGTTAAAGGCCACGCAAAAGTTCTGATTTAATATTTTCGGCCACTGAAAGCCAATTTCTAAAACTTTTTGTATAATGGCCAATTGTTATTTATTTATGTTTTTTTTATTTTTTTTTTTTTTTGTCTAGTTTCTAGTTTCTATTGGATTAAGGGAAATCTTTTTGTGTACCCCTCTAACAAAAGGTGGTTTAAAAAACCACACCAGCAGTTTAAATTCAATTTGACATCATTGCGGACAGCACAATTCAAACCAAAATAGTCGTATATTTTATACAAAAAGGGAAAAGGGTTTAACATGGTCATTTAATTAAAAGAAATCCATTTTAACACATACCTCCATAGAAGGCTGATGTGCCATTTTAAATATAGAAATATATTGCGCACAGTGTTGTATATGCGAGTATATGGAAATACATACTTATACAATATGTATGTATGTATGTATGTATGTATCGGGTGTCCCATTAGCTGTTTTTTTATTTTGAAACATGAAACTACAGGGTGTATGTTTTGAGGACAAATTCATTCAAATGACCGCCGCGGCTGTGATTACCACACTGCATACGATCGTTTTGCATACTGCAAAAGTGTCGTAAAGCAGGCTGAAGTTCGGCGATGACATGCTCAATATTTCAATCCTAATGCTTCTGAATTATTCAGATAAACCTTCGACTTCACATAATCCATTATGTAACAAGATCTTGGCGGCCAGCGTGGAATTAATATATCATTAAATTTTCCATGCAATAGATCCATTATATCTCGAGCTGTATATGAAGTGGCATAGTCTTGTTGAAACAACATGTCATTAAGACCATTTTGATCGATTTTTGGAAAAACTTAATTGTTTAGTATAGTCCTACACCGAACCAGTGGTGTCCCTAAGACACCACCTTCATGAACCCCTCACCAGACAATTATTTTTAAAGGATGCAAAATGGTTTCTCGTGGACTTCATGCCGATTACTTTACCGGCAAATGCGCTCTCTTTTTTTTTTTTGCCATTCAGGCAAAAAAGCTTTTCACACGGCACATACAACACGATTTTTCAATCAAAAAAATTAATCAATATTTTTGCAATAAATTTTTACGATTTTTAAACGCCCTTCTGCTGTATAATGATCCATGATAAAAATACAAATGTGCATATCCCTAGTGGATGACCCTTTATATTAAATGTAAATACAATTTACACACACACACATATATATATATATAAAAGAGAATGTGTTTAAGCTTAAAGTTGTTTGAATGAAAGTAAACAAAGTTTTCTATCAAAACTTTCCATGTTTCACTGTTGTAAGACTCTAAATAAATTGGTGTCTTTATAATTTATCTGATACAGTGGGATTACTTTCAAGCAAACTTTTCTATTTAATATTTTCATTCATTCAGCTTTTGAAAGGGTAATAGTTTCATTGATAATTTTACAACCGAAAAAGAATTGGGTAAAATAAAATTGAAAGTTTACAACTTCTAACATTAATTTTGCTTAGGGGGTGTGGCCATTATAGAAAAAGTTTCAGTGACAGCAAATATTAAACCAGAACTTTTTCGTGGCTTTTAACTTGCGGGCGTTTATTTTGCATACGTAGCATGTTTACTGAATTCAGAAAAGGTTCTAAACTGATAAGCCATAAACTACTACGGGTATTTAAAGGCAAATAGCCCTTATGGTCGCACCGCTTTGCCTCTGCAAACCGAAACACCCGAAGGAATAGTACACTGAAAATATTCATATTCCTAGAAAATAAATATAAAAGATATGTCGTCTTAAATATTTAAGATGCTAAAAGAGAGTGACCAGGAGACAACATTTCTTTTCTGTATGTTCGTAAAACAGTGTTGCCACAAACACGATTTCGCCAAATTTCTATATACTCTTATATGCACCCGCCTTATAGAAATCGTTTCAGTTTGTCACGTGCTTTTAAGTAGTTCTTGTAAAGCATTAAGAAATAATTCAAAATATTTCATTAATATCTGTAAGAAGACCTGAAAATCGTATAGAAAGCTTTTTTTTGTATTATTATTGGTTATTTGTGATAAGGAAAGCTCAATCAAAATATATTTATAATAAATTAGTTTTAATTTGTTTTTTTTTACAGGTTGCTTTGCCTACTGCGGCCATTCTTCCATAATTCTTAGTTTATTTGATTAAGGTAAGATATTTGAACAATTTTTATTTTATTTTAAAATTCAATGATAAGATATTTGTTTATAACTTTAAAAATCGCCCATGAAATTATTTTTGAGTTCGAAATTTTTCATAAACTATTAATAAAAAAAAAAAAATGATTTTTTCTTTTATGAAATAAGAATGGACGAACTATAATTAGGGACCCTTGATTAAATTTTTTTTTAATTGAAATACTTAAAATTTTTTACCTCTCCTTAATGACCAACTAAAAGTAATAGGACGATCAAATTGCTTTTCACATACTTACTATTTAAATTGTACTTTTTTTAATTTATGTGATTTATAGAGAAAATTGTCTCTTTTTGATATTTAAAAAGCACTTTTCTACTGAATAATAATTTTTTATTGAGAAACACATTTAAAATTGATTGATGTGCAGTGTAACTGATTGATGCCAGCTTTTATTCGCTTTTATTGACTGCGGGCTAAAGCAGACCATCAGGAAACTTTTACACTGGAAGAAAAAAGATTTAAGCAACTTTGAACTAAAAGTATACGGACTAAAAGTTTCCACACGGACTGCAATGCACTTATTATTTTATTTGAAATATCAAATAAAACCAATTTCGCTTATATAAGCATACCGCACATAAATTAGGGAATGAACCAAACAGTTTACAGCTTCTGTGGTTTTAAACTTGAATTTCTTTTTCATTCTATACTTTTGAGGTAAACGATTCGAAATTAAGAAAGTTGTAAAAAGTTAGAAACTTCTATTGCACTCAACCGATTGTCTGAGTAAATAGAGATTTAAAGAATAATCTAGTCCATCAGTTTAGCGTGACTATAAGCCCTTTTACTTGTCGATAACTTAAAGTGTTATCAAAATCGTTTAAACTGACTTAATCGCATTACAGTATAATCCCGATAGTCCGTCAAAAAACCAATTGATGTCCGAAATATCAAAATACCCGAATTTCCGAAACAAGAGAAAAATTAAAGTAGTCTTTTTATAAATATATTTTTATGTACTGTGTACAGCAAACTTATTTTTATTTACAAGAAATTCATTTTAAAATAAATTTAATTTAGGTATGAGTAGAAATAATTAATTTTTATAAAATTATTATATTAATTAGTGCATAAATAGTTGAAGTTTAGTATCATTTAGCTTTTGGAATGCAGCATCTCAGAGTCTTTTTAGTTTTAAAATATCCCCAGCAGGAAGTTCCTCCCCTTCGCAATATTGTATACATTGAATAGTTCAACCTCATCATCTTCTTCAGTCTCACCATGATTGCTTTCAACTTCGTCATTCAATCAATCATTTACCTCAGTAGACTTATAAATGTCAGGTGCCAACTAAACAAGTTAATCGTTTACTTCGGGGGAATCGCGGCGTGTCAGTCTTGCTAGAGGAATTTCATCGTCTGTGTCCCCTTCGTCTTCATAAAGAAATTTATTAAAGCACTTTTTTAAGAATATTTGCCTCAACTTTATTCCAAATATTGCAAATCGGAAAAGTCACGTTTTTTAATGTAAAAGTTTTTTTTTTCTACGAGATTTTCTGAAATAAAATGTTTATATTTCTGACAAAAAACTTGTACGATAATTAATTTTTAATGAAAAAGCGAAAGAAATAAGTGCTGTTCGAATTATTGAGGTAGAAAAAAATGATAGTGTCCGGATTATAGACCACTTAGCGACCGAAATATCGAGATTATACTGTATTAGTATTTGCAATAAAATTTCTTACAAAAATAATTATTAGTTTTACGAATTTATTCATTTCACTTTTAAGGCTGCGTCATACACTCTTCATTAGCGCCATTTTGACATACTGTGATCCACAGTTTTCTAATTGTAGTATTTCTTAAACAAAGAAGTACTGACCCTGTCTTAAAATCGCATTTAGGTGATCAAAATTTGCATGGTATGTCTCGATAATGGATCTGGTATTAAAACACCAGATTCTGTTGGATTTGATTAGAAAGGATTTTCCTTTCGCAAATACATTTGAGAAATTACACTTGTAATTCAGATGAATGGAATCCTCAGCTTCAATTTCCAAATGGTTCAAAGAGCCATTTTTTCTTTCATCTGCAATTGTTTGAAACTTTCAATCAAATCAAAAATATCTTTTAATCTATAAGATAAAAACGAAAATGCTATTTTCGCTCTGATTGTCTTCACACAACCAACCAGTAGTCGATGTCACATAAACACAAATAAGGATATTTTGAACTAAACAAGCAACAACAGTAGAATAGATTGCTATAAATCCATTGAATATTAATGAATTTAAAAGCATTGAAGTTTATATCTGTTCGTTTTGCCCCCCTTCGTAGCTTACCGTTTGTAGAGTCTTGAAATTAAACTCTTGCTTTCAAAGCAATTTGCATAGAGGTCAACACATTTACAATTGATGGAATATAGGTCAACCGATATTTGTCTGTTTTGTAACAAAATGAATAAATTTTCTTTCCATCTTCTCCTTTTTCTTCTTGCCTTGCAGGTTACAAACGATACATAAAATGTTCAATATCTTGCTTAGCCAAAACTTTTTATTTTATCCTGCAAATTAGTTAGAAAGCTATTTAACATAAAGAAGAAGAAAAAGTGATGAAACAATGTTGTAGTGAACATTACGACTTGCTGCCGGAAAATAAGCAATACTGTAATTATTGGAGCTAAAATTATGACACAAGATGAATATTTTATACATGCAAATCATGCCATGCGTTCTGAAGGAAGCAGTATTGCAAACATCTTATTCCTGGTTTTACTTATGGGAATTTCCAGCACAAGAAGAATTAAATTTTGTTATAAGTTCTTAAATAAATTGTAATTGGGAAATGGCCAACTCATGGATAGTAATTTTTCCTGAATTAAAGAAGCAAATTTATAAATTATTATTAATTGCTCCATGTTTTCCATTTCCTGCATATCCTGTATGCTTTAAAATCAGCACAGTTGGCAGTTGTGTGGGCAGCGTGAAAATTGTTTTAAAACTTAGTAATGTGCAATAAATATTAAATAAAATATGCATTAAATATATAAAAAAGAAATGTATAAAATATAATGAGTTATAATGCCTGAGTTCTCAACTCCTTATAGTCATTCTATACTGCTATTAGGCGATTAAAAATTCTCTTAAGTACTAATAAGTAAAAACAAAATACCTAAAGAATATTAAATCGTGGATGTAAATACAATATAACATAATATAATATAATATAATATAATATAATATAATATAATATAATATAATATAATATAATATAATATAATATAATATAATATAATATAATATAATATAATATAATATAATATAATATAATATAATATAATATAATATAATATAATATAATATAATATAATATAATATAATATAATATAATATAATATAATATAATATAATATAATATAATATAATATAATATAATATAATATAATATAATATAATATAATATAATATAATATAATATAATATAATATAATATAATATAATATAATATAATATAATATAATATAATATAATATAATATAATATAATATAATATAATATAATATAATATAATATAATATAATATAATATAATATAATATAATATAATATAATATAATATAATATAATATAATATAATATAATATAATATAATATAATATAATATAATATAATATAATATAATATAATATAATATAATATAATATAATATAATATAATATAATATAATATAATATAATATAATATAATATAATATAATATAATATAATATAATATAATATAATATAATATAATATAATATAATATAATATAATATAATATAATATAATATAATATAATATAATATAATATAATATAATATAATATAATATAATATAATATAATATAATATAATATAATATAATATAATATAATATAATATAATATAATATAATATAATATAATATAATATAATATAATATAATATAATATAATATAATATAATATAATATAATATAATATAATATAATATAATATAATATAATATAATATAATATAATATAATATAATATAATATAATATAATATAATATAATATAATATAATATAATATAATATAATATAATATAATATAATATAATATAATATAATATAATATATAATAATATAATATAATATAATATAATATAATATAATATAATATAATATAATATAATATAATATAATATAATATAATATAATATATAAATATAATGTAATTGGCTAATTCAGAATTGCGTGTTATCGGTTAGAAATCGTAGTTACAGTCTAATGTCTTTCTTTCAGAAAACAATTTTCATTTAAGTGGAATAAACTTTTTGAAAATTGTTAATTTCACTTTTGAAGGAGCTAAAAACCTTTTTTCCAATTAAAAAGCTTTCATGCAGAAGGGGTAGAGTTAATTGCACAATATAAACATTGCCTTGAAAACATTTACGTGCATTTAGTTCGATTTTTATTAGCAGTGAGAAGATGTTTTAATGAATTCTTTTAGAATTGAATGAATTCTTTATTACGCAGCCATTTTCAATTTAAATTAAGTAAAGTTTCTAAATTCTTGCTTCGTTGTTCTCCTGACCTGATTTTTTTTATCATACTTAAGTAATGAAAGTTTAAAAATAATTTTCAAATGTATTTTCTGATACATTTTGATTCCCCTCTATTCCTTGGATTGCTATTGGTTGCCTTGCAGTGAAATGTGATGATTAAAATATTCTACTTGCTGCTCGATTAGTTAGAAGAGTTTATGGCGTTTCAATCTTATTATGGTTGTTTTGTGGCCTCGCTAACAAGCCTCAGTCGCAAAACCCATAAACGGTCGTTTATTGTGTTGGCAAAGGAAAACAATTTGTACGTTATGTAGTCCTGCACATGTGCTGGAAAAATAAAAGCACGTGTATAGAAAATTTACAACTTCATGACTTGCTAACATACCTAAACCCACAAGCTGAGATTCTTGCCGCGGCCTGTTACACTTTAGATAACAAAACTTTAATTTAAAAAAAAAAAAAATAAAAATAAAACAATAAATAATTGTTTATTAATAATTATGTTTAACTATAATTAACAAATAAGAAATATGTTCTTCAATAAATTCCTCTCAATAATTTTAATTAATTTTCCATTACAGTTCTGAGACGACAGTTATTAAAATAAATTTTCTTTTAGCAAAAGAAGGTGAAGAAAACCGAAAAAAAGGGCGGAGTTGATTTCAGTATAACTGAAACGACTACGGTGTGAACGTTACTCATAATTATTAAAATTGTAAAAAAATTTAAATCTGTTTTATGAGCTGTTTTTTATGGGCGTATATACATTAACTTGTAAATCAATTTGTCTAAAAATCATTAACAATTAAAATGAAAGAATTAATTAAATAGAAAGAAACGTTTGAAGGTGTTTCTGAATTTTTAGGGGGAAAATTTTAGTTTTTCAAAGAATGGCAGGAATTAGTAAAAATATATGTGGGAAGAAGTTATGTTAATTGCCTCTTTTATACGAGTCCTGCTTAGCCGGTAGTTGTTTTCTAAATACTAATCATATAAACGTAAGAAGTTTTCCCTTTTCAAAGAAGTCAAAAAAATTTTACAAAAAGTTATTTCTAAATATCAATATATTTATTTCCATTATTTTTCTTAAATACTCGTAGCTGATTTCTCAAAAACCAAAAGCACAGGACGGCAGTGAAGAGTACAATTGAATGCTCCAATACCGCATTCCTTTCACTCACATATATAAAATAATATTTTTAATGCTGAAAGGATTTTATTGGATGTAACTTTTTCGTTATTAGTATAAAAACTTTCAGTTTTTTCAGCACATGTTAATATATCAAACATCATTATTAAGCGATTTAAAAGCGAAGAAAGAAAGTTGAATAAATAAAATGTAAAAATGTAAAAGCTAATTAAAAAAAACAAAATTGAAAAAATCTTACATGAATTTTTGAGTAGCACAGATTGTTGCAGTTGTTTTTCTCCCTTTTTATAGTATCCTTTCAACGCACTCAAAATGTACATTCAAAAAGCGTATAATCCTTTGGAAACTTTCTATAGACAAACGTGAAGTGCTTATCAATAAAAAAGGAAGTCGTTAAAGGTCGTGCAAGGAAGCTTAAGAATTAAAAAGTTATGAAATTTTATATTCATGATTTTTGTTGAAGTAATTAAGATTTGAGGTTTAATCTTCCTAACAAGAAGCGAGAAACATTACAAGAACTCTTAAAGTCTTAATAAAAAAAAATTATGGTAATGAAAATAAGTTGAAATATTGAGTTACCCATTAATAGATTCTCCATCATTCCATTGGCATCGCAAGTGGGCGTCGCCATTATCTTACTTAAAAGCATCAACACCTTAATTCATTGCTAAGGCGGTTTCATTGCCTGAAATTCAGTCAATTTGTTCGTGGTAAAATTATTTTCGTTCAGGCTCAACTATTATTTTGAGAGTGTGGAGTATTTACTATTTTTGGCCGGAAAGGAGGGCCTGAAGTAAATAATGTAAATATTATTTAATGTTAATAAAATGCTAAATAAATGCGGATATTATGGAATTATATCTGTATAATGTAATGTTGGAGAAGTGAGAACTTTAGATAAAAAAAAAATTAAAAAAAAAATAAATCAATAATTGCAGGGTCTTGACAGGAGTTTAATAAAACCTTAACTTAATAATTACAAAAAGTGTTTTTAATAACTGATAAAATCAAATCATTTTGTATCCCATCAAAAAAAATTGTTCAAAGGGCAAGTGGCATATACGAATGTGCAGGCTTTACCCCCCAAAAAAAAACTCTTCAAGGAAATGCCTCCTTCAATTATTCTCATAAGTCCTTCTTTATATGCTCGCACTTTAAAGGAAAATTAAATATTTCATTCAACTTGCGAGTTTCATTTCAAATCGGAAGCCATCATAAATCAGACGTGGGGTACTTCAGAGGTTTTAAGTACAACTAATATTGCTTTTGAAAATGAATTTGCTCTTGTTTGCTCGATTCTTGTGCATAGTGATAAGCACAATAGGTGTATTATTCTAATGTGCAGGCACACATTTGTAATTTCAACAAATTGTTGCATTTGCATTTATTTTCATTTGGAGGCCCTTATCATGAAGGCTAATTTAGTATTTAACTTTATAACTATTGTTTCAAGTGAAATATCCTTTAATGAAAATTCGAATTGCTTTTGAGCTTTAGAAAAATTACTTTTTGTTGGTAAAACTAATTTTTTTTTGGTAGCCTTTCAGACTGCGTAAAAATATGCCTTGAAATATTTTAAATAAAATATGATATTATATTATATCATAAATAAAAAAATATTTTTGCATTTATTTTCCATAAGATGAATATATAAAATATTGCCGCATAGTGCTGCTTTCAAATAGGACATTGCAGATTAGCTGAGAAATAATAAATAGTTTGGAATATTTATAAATGATAAAAAGGCTATTTTCCTTTTTGACCATAGAATCGAAGCTATATTATTAATTTAAAACCCGAATACGTACACATTTATGTTATCTATTACCTTTTATGGTTTTATATCTATCAATTGCCCATTAAGAAATATACTGGCATGTTTTCGTATTATTGAGTTCTCTGGAGCTCAATAACCTAATTAGTTTACTTTTAATTTAATATTTTATTAGA
Source organism: Ormia ochracea (assembly GCA_963402855.1). NCBI lineage: Eukaryota > Metazoa > Arthropoda > Insecta > Diptera > Tachinidae > Ormia > Ormia ochracea. The sequence continues at coordinate 38,000,942 of OY727109.1, forward strand.
AAACAGATCGAAAATAAAGATGAATATATTTTTCGAGACAAATTGAATGTAGAGGAATGAAATAATTCGGTACCAGCACTTGTAATGCAACCCTCAAAGTAAAGTTCGTCTTGTTATACCAAACAAATAATCATAATAAGTATCACAGATGAAATTGTTATCGCCCTTTTGTTTATTGATAAGTGGATTTTTTTTTTGTTTTTGTGCAGCAGCCTACAGTTCAACATGCTTATATATTCGTATATATCATTTAATCTAAAGCAAATACGTTGCTATTGTTGCTGTTTGCGCTCCAGCCCTAGTTTCAGCATTAAACGGCTGAATTGTTCTGCTAATTAGTCTTGTACTTTTCAACACTTGTGTATTCGTTCTGTGATTTTTTGTTGTTAATTAAAACAAACATCTGTTATGAATACACAAAAAAAAACAATGGCAATAGCAATAGCAATAAATAGGTTTAAGGTAGCATTACATATTACATTTTGTTGGAATCTCTAAATTCTGTTTTCAATAAAAAAAAATCGTAAAAAACGTTTATGACTACTCAGTTTTCACAGGCGCTTGTTCTTAAAACATTGTTTTATTAGGCAGATTAAAAGAATTGGAAACTGTACAGCCATTCAAATTAATAACAGCCTTATTTTTCATGTTTGAACTTCCAAACTTAGTAGAATCGATGGAAAGTTACTTCATACAATAATATCCTAAAGGCATCTTCCCAAAATAACTTCTTCAAACCTCCTCTACATTATTAATAATAAAATATTTTGTTTTTCGCTTTTATTTTTTTGCTTTTAATAATCTATTTCCCCAAAAACTTAATTTTATTAAACTATAATTTTAATAAGGCAGTTACATGATTGCGTGCTGCTTGTTGTTTGCAAATTTTCCTGCTTACCATAAACCAATAAAACGGTATACATTTTATTTTACGATTTTTCATTCTCACACTGATGCCTGAAATGTAAGCAACAAGAAGTGAATAAAAAAAAAAAACAAAATTTCTGTTTTAATACGAAAACTCTAAAGTTACCTTTGAAAAGCGCAATTGTATTTTATTAAACTGAAGTGTTTGCCATTTTGTCACATTTTTTCCATTTAAGTACATGAGGTGTATGCTTAATGGCAGAATGAAATTATAGTTAAAGTTTTAAAAGTTAAATAATAAAATGTGCTTAAATTATTAACTTGTATGTCAGCATTATGGCGGTGGATAAATACTATAAAATAATTTACAAAATAAATATCGTGTCGCTATTCAAGTAAATGCTGGCAAGGTAAAAGTTGCACGTTGTCAGCCTATCACTATTATCATGACATCGTAACTGCAACAGTGTGGAAACCAATAACCAAGTGAAAAATTTATGAAAATCTTTTATTTTATGACTGGCAAAGAAGGTCATCGAACTGACGTTCAAAGCAACGACATTTCTAACATGTTGAGACTTTTTAAATTATCAAAATCTTGCAACGATTTCAGTTTTAAATATTTTTAAAACGAGCGAAAAAAAATAATTTTTTCACATTCGGTTTTTGATGCCCTGCGTATACGTAACATTATATATTTAGCTAAATACGTATACGAGTATGCACGACACGAGTTTAAAAATAAAATCCCTAAATACATTGCAAGTAAGTCGCAAAAAAAATTTCCCCGTTTGTTTGTGTATTAACACATTAGACGCGTATATTTATTTGTACGCTCCCGCTGCTGATTTTTACTTTCCCCTCACATTTCAATATTCGTAAAACAAAAACAAAAATTTTTATGCATTCCGTCCAGTCATAGTTATACTACAATTATACGAGTTTTACGTGTACGTGTGTGTGTAATGCAAAAGAGCTCGTGTTTTTTCATATGAATGAGTACAATTGCAAGTAACTGTGAGTATTATAATACTTGTTGTTGTTTTTGCTTTTGATTGTCTCTCTGCTTGTAATATTGCTGTCGTGTTTTGCAATTCAAGGACGTGTATATAAAATGTTAAATGTCGTAATTATTATTGATTGTTTTATACAGTTCTTGTTATTGTTGTTGTTGTTGTTGTTATTATTGCTGTAATAATTCTGCATACTTTCTTCCTATTTTAAATGTAAGGTGGGAAATATTCTGCTTGCAGTTTCATATTTAATTTCTTTTTATCTTTATTTATGAGTTTGTTTTTAATTTATTTGCATTACTGGAAATATTTTACGTATTGCATTAAAAAAATGTAAATAAAATATTAAAAAACTTAAAAAAAGTTGCAAATGATAGTTTTTTGTTATTAGATCAAGTGCGAGGAAATTTTAACATTTTTATTTGCATTAAAAATTACGTTCCTTAATAGCCGCCATATAAATAATTTAAACATTTTTTTTTACTAATAACAGCCGAGCAAATCTACTTTTTCTATATCGAAAATATTGAATTTGGCCAATGTGCTAAAAGCCTTAGTTTATAAGTCAATGATTTATAAATTTCTCTTATTATTGAGTCTGCTGTTTGGGTACACAACATAAGCCAATAACGAGCTTTTGATTGAGTACACTAATCACCAAAAATAAAACACATCTGTGTATAATAAAATGCAAACTATCATGGTATTGGTCAAAATTCGTTATACGTGCAACATCTGCAATTGGTGTGTTGCTTTTTCATACTTCGGCGAATGATGTGGGTTTTTGTTAAAGTTTTAGGAAATCAAGTTAATTTTTATACTGATAAATTATTTGTATTATATTATTTGGAATAACTATACAAAATAGTTAAAAGTAAATGTATAAATTAGTAAGTAATATATTTTTAATATATTCATTTTATTGGTATACTGGTGTATCTATTCTGTTAGAAGCCTGCATTTTCAACCCAAATGTATTTCTATAATAGTTTGATGTCACATATGTATATCACTAATGTCAAATAATCTCACAAGATTTTTATGTGTATCTACTTTTTTCTTTTTACTTATTATCGAATTATTGTGCAAAGAACATGTAAAATTATTTTAAGGGATTTTATAAGGCATTGGAGGTGGGACTGGAGTATAATTTCTTGTACGACGAACTTTAACGAAGATTTTGTACAGACGAATTCGTCCCATTATCACCAACAGGTCGGGCGTTATTTTACCAGAACTCGCATTGCTCAATGTTTTCAAGCCAAGAATTTAAAAAAAATCGTACATAGATATCGTTTAAAAATTAATAAAACAGAAACTTTTCTATCTTCTTTGTAAATTAAGAAATATTAAATTTAAGAACTTAAGGAAAAAAAGTGATGGAGAAACACGTATTTCCCTTCTATTTTATTGAGAAGTGTGATATATAAAAGTAAAACAATAATTCCAAGAAAGAAAGGAATTATATTACTTTTAAAAATTAAATAACTGAATATTATTAACTTTTACTTCAAAGTTTAATGACTATAAAACTCACTTTAAAAGTAAAGTTTAAAGTGTTAAAGGAGATTTCCTATAGACAACAATAAAATGCCATTCCAAGCCAAGCTTAATCCTAATTTATTTACTCTTGTTACAATAAGACTGGCTGATGATTTTTTAACTTATAACAATAATTAATATGTTAAAACCTTTTTTACACGTACCAGCAATGTTATAATATACGAGTCAAAAAAAAAAATATGATAAAATAATATTACATGCCATGTATCTGTTTTCTCCACTATAAATAAAAAGAGGTAATTAAATTTTGTTAAGAGTTCTGAAAAAATGTAAATTTTTATTTGTTTTTATTTATCTGAATATTAATTTTTGAAATATATGTAATGAATGAATGTAAAAAGTGTACTTCTAACAAACTAAACTAAAGCAAAAAGTAAAGTAAACTAAAATGCCAAAATGGATATACATTTATAATATCAGCCTTATTAATAAAAAAAAGGTGAGAAACAAAAAAAAAAAGATTTAAAACAAATTTTTTGATTTTACATTAACAAAACTTTTTACATTACCAATAGTTGTCATATGTAATATTAGATTTTCCAGTCAGTCCCCTAATATTGCAGAAAAAAAGTATTCATTTTTAACTTTATAAATATATTGTAAATACGAGGTGTGATCAAAATATAATTGTTATTTTTAGTTTTTTCCCAAAGTATTTATTTATTAATAACTATCTTGCCCCTTCAAAGTAATCACCTTTTGATATAATACAATTATGCCAACGTTTTTTTCAATCCTCGAAACACTTCTGAAATGCGCACAATCGAATCATAATTGAACTTGTGTTCTGTTCATAGGGGAACCCCCAAACGCCTCAGTCAACATTTGAAATATCCTTGAACATTTATTTTCACTTTTTACATAAAACTTAATACAGTTTCTTTGATCCATTTTCTTCCAATAGGAAAAAATCGAAGAGCACAACAAAGCACAAGCAATATTTTTATCTGAAAACCAAATCGAAAAACCAAAATGGCTGACATTGCCAATATATATAACAATCATAGCTACCAACATAACAGAAAAAAGAAATGCGAAAATCAAACAAACGTAACTCACAAAGTTTGAAAATAACGCTTATTTTTTTGATCACACCTCGTATATGAATGCAGAACCTATTTTATTGCTTTAAAGTCCTTCTTTAGATTTTGTTAAGGGATTAGAAGTTTAGTTCCTTTCACTTTATAGATTTAGGAATACTCCAATATATCTGTGCCATTTTCTTCGACAGGCAAATTTCTCATGCTGACACAGCATTAGTCCAACTCAATGTTTTCTTGCATGATTAGAAACCAAAAGTTGATTTGATTCCTTGCCAGGCATCAAAAGTATATCCTGTTTTTTTTATTACAACCTCTTCTTATTATTTTAAAAATTACTTAATTTTTTTTAATTGAGTTCAATGTGATACTACGTGGCCGCTTTCCCCTTCTTAACTTTGCCTGTAGTAGAGTTATAAATAAATTCATTCTCCTCTTTATTTTAAAGCAGTGATGCGAAATGTAACTTGCAAATGTTTGTGAATTGTTAATAATTTTGTTAAAACAAAATCATTTACAATAAAATTGTATATTCTGTAAATATTTAATTTTTTTTTCAAACTAGAATTCGCAATAACAGAGCACTCGGTAATATTAATTTATTTAAAGGAAAAGTTGGAAAGCACGATGTATTCGCAACGTAAACTGCACGCCTCAATACACCGTCAAGCACACTTTTTGAGGAAAAAAAAAATTTGTAAATGTAAAGCTTGTAATTAAATTGGATAAAATAAAATTTTTCGAAAGATAGTTAACAATTTCCATTAATAAATATAGATTTTGAACTGCATACTGGTAAGCTAAGAAAAAAGTGTTTTATATCTGTATGTATATTACATATGTTATATATATATCGCAATAAGAACACTAAAATTAATGGCAAATAACCTACTAAGAATTATCTAGTCATATTAATAAAACTTTCCCTTCGAGTGTGTCGTAGAATTTGTATTAAAGCGATAATTAAGTTGGTAACTTAAAGGTTTTACGTGTTTTTTTTTGCAGTTACCATATACTATAAGTATTAAGGATATTTATCTACTGATTATAACAATTTATTTGGCGTTTATATCTCTCTGCTGGCAGTAGTTTGTCTAGTGTAGTTGTATACAATTAAATCCTCCCGTAATTCCATCCAAATGTATTTATTTTCAAGCAAAATCTATTTTTAAGCTTTAAATTATTTCCTAAAGTGGCAACGAAGTAAAAAGTTTTAGTTATATTTGACACATTTCCGAGATAAAAAATTTTTAGTTGTGCCAGCATAGACAGCAATAAACGCTGATTATCTTAAAAGCTTTTTTATTGCGGAAAATTAGTTGCATTGGAAAACGGAAAAGCGGAAATTCATTTTAGTTGGCTAACCTCATGGCCCTCCTGGTCCTCATGCCCCTCATGGCCCTCCTGGTCCTCATTTTTAGGCAAAAAAATAATTTGCTCATTTAATAAAATGGCAATCTGATTTCTGTTCATCTATTAGATTTTAAGATTAATAAATTCTATTTGTTTTATTATAATTTATAGAATAATAAACAAGATCAACTACATCAGAGAGACGTACAGGACTATTTCGATTGCCATAAATCAGGCGAATGATTATTACATAGCCTACTAAACCGAAAGCCGCTGGTTCGATTCCTGCCTAGATCCTGGTTGTTTCCCTGTGGAAATTATTCATTGGCAATGTAGCAACATTTAAATATAATATATAAGACTGATGTAATTTAAAAAGTTTTTAGTAGAAACCCACAAACACACCATGCTTTTTTGTAATTTTCGACAACTTTATATTTTCATACGGGAAAGTCCAAAGTTTTGAATTAAACAATTTTTAAAAGAAAAGACATCATATAATTTTTCTATGGCAGATAAATAAAAGTTAATAGGAAACTGGCCGATATATATCTGCATTTCATATATCTTAAATAATTCTTTAAAAATCTTTTTTTAAGCTTTTAAAATTATATATTCTGCAATCTGAATTGCGAAAACTTTTGCTAAACATACTTTTATTTTAACTCTTAATTTTGCATAAATTTAATATATATATATTTAATTAATATTCCAATTCAAGCAATATAATATAATAGGCTGCTGCAACCAGCGGCTATGAAATTTCAGTTTTAGTGCTTTTAAAGCATTCAAAATAATGTTGCTAAGCCCTTTGAAATACATGTTTCACAAATGTGATCAAATGGTTATTTTTTGATCACACCTCGTACATCTACATTTTCAACCAGATACTTTAAAATTGTGGCCTGATCAGTCTATTAGTAACAGAAAAGTTTATTGTGCAGTTGCGCGCTTACAAGGCCCAAAGCTTTATAAGACTTCTTCACTCATTTGGAGTTGCCATCTTTGTGGTAACGTAGCAGGTAACCTTGTGGTAACCTTGAAGTTAGTTAGAAAATGCAGAAGAAGCATTTATCGAAAAATATATGAGACCGTAATCATTAGCTGTTTTCTTTCATTTTACACCCCTTCTCCGCATTACTCGATACTTTGCCAAAGGATATCTACTCAGCACCCTTGAGCACTAAGGCGATAACTTTTTAAAGCTTTCCTAATGTCGAAAATTCTATATGATTTTCAACTATACTATTATTCAGAGTGTAATCTTCTTTACGCACTTGAGGGGTATAAAAGGAGAATAATCTACTTATGCAATGACATAAAGAAGTTGGTGTCTACTAGAATTTCAAAGCAATAAATAATCATAAGCTTCCATTTAGTATGCCCTCATGTAGCTCGATATCAGCAAGCTATATCACCGTTAAGAAGAGGAGGCATATTCATATCTGACTGTTTTGTTTTATCAGCACAACATTTGAAATACAGGCTCTCATATGGAAGGTGTATCACGAATAAAAAATAACCCAGATACATACATATATTCTTAACTTCGAAAGTGTTCATACATATATTAACACTGGCTGTCGCAGCAGAAGAAATATGTATTCTGGCACTCGTTCCATTATTTAAGTTCACACAAAAGCATTTCTACAGATACGTTCATCTGAGATGGAAGTCGCATATGGTGGTACAAAATACTCTGTTTGTTTTCTGCTTGTTGCATTCCATGACAATGTGTCCATGTGTTTGTAGCAGTTACTTTTTATAGCGCCATTTTTGTGGGTCATTTACTGCCTGTCAACGTGAAAGAATTTACGGCAAAACTGTTTAAGTACAACACTGGAAATAAAATGCAAGAAGAAAGGAGATGAAAACGAATATAAACGACAAGTGTTAAATGAGACGAAAAGAAAGCCAGCATCCTCATCGTCCTTGTCGCCAACTTTCCCTGCATACTTTAGTAACGGTTGCACTAGAAAGGACATAGAAAAGTAGCATTGCAACTTCAGCCTCTCCTCTCCTTATAATTGAAGCATATTTAGCTTTTATTATTTGAATTGGTTTTTTTTTTTATGAACTCAGGAAACATGAATTTAATTAAACAGTCTGTCCAATAAGGACGAATTAAAAGCTATAAGATATATCGTGTGGGCATTCGAGAAGTTATTTTTTGCAAAAGCTATTCTTTGCATTTAGTATTCCTTGATTTCATTTGGTATATGAAAATCTAAAATATTTAGCGATATTTTTTAAATTTCTTATTGAATGTATTGCGAAAAATGGTGATCGTGGCGATCATTTACAACCATTTTTGTAGAACAAAACAAGAATCTCAAACAAAATCAAAGTTTTTACTCAAGAATAATTTAAATTTCGTTATTCAGCCACCACTCTGCATTTGCTGATATTTTTCAGCTCAAATGCAAACAAAATAATGTAAAGAAAACACAAATTAGTTAATCTAGTAATTCTGGTTAAATTTAATTCCACTTCATTCAACAACAATAATAACTCAAAGATATTAGTTTTAGAGTCCAGCTGGTGTTACATAAAGCCAAATAATTGTTTTGGTTGTTCCTCAACGTCTGCAACAAGCAACCTCAAACCTTCTCAACCGAGCTTATTCTATAAACTTCAAAACTTTGCCACTGTTGTATATGGCTGAATTTTAAAATGGATATGGAAATACATTACCCTGCATTGTACCGATATATACTGATTATTCCTTTTTTTTTTTTAACCAACTCTATATTCAAAGCTTTTGGCTTGTCCGCAGGAGAACCCCCAGAGTCTAGGCAGGAATCGAACCCGCGACCTCCGGTTCAGTAGGCTGAGCATTCTTTACTCGCCTACGGAGGCACCCTATGAAGAAGCGGATAGGATTCCGCTGACAGGACTTTGTCTAACTTCGGAACATAAAAAAAATATGGTGTTCGCCATTTCTTATTGCCGAAAAAATCTTCTTTTCTTGCATTTAAAAAAACTTTGTCAAGGATGCGGATGCGAACTGCTTTTCAAGAATTTAGAAATTTTTTTTAATTAGATTAAATATGAGAAATATTATTTTTTTCCAGAAAATTTTGAGTTGAAACCCAATCAGATTTTGAAAACAATTAATTGTAAAATGCAATTTTAAACTAACTTAACCTGCCAAGCTTTCGGCTTGACAGCAGAAAAACACATAGAGTCTAGGCAGGAATCGAAACTACAATTATGCAATTGTATGCACAAGGACATAGTTTAACTGAACACTTAATTTTTTTTCCTCTTTAATTTATTAATGGCGATTAAAAAACTTTCAAGTTATTTAAATTCACCAAATTCGTATAATTAATTAATTTTTCATATTTTTCTTCTCCACTTTCACCTAAAAAAAAAATTAGAATAATAATTTTGTAATTTTAGAAACAATATTTTTAAGGATAATAACATTTGATTTAAAAAAAAAAATAATTAAAAATTTAATTTTTTTTATTAATTTTATTTATTATTTTATTATTTAATATTTTTTTTTAATTTATTAAAAAAAAATGTGAAGCAAGCGAAAGTCGTCTCTCTAATAGAAAATTCGAATATTTAAAAACTATATAAAAATAATAGCAGAGATACCAGAGGTTAGTTATTTTGTTATCCTTTTTCGTATTGTGATTATTGTATGTGTGTATATATGCATATGCATTATTTATTTATATTTGTAAAACAATGCCAACTGCCACTGTAATTAAAGTTGCAACAGATATTTTTTTTTATATAATTAATACATAAAATAAATGTTGGTTTACCTTTCACACACATGCATGAGTGTGTACAGATGTAGAATGTGTGCTGAATGTATTTGTGTGTTGGCATTGGAAATATATTTTGATGTTGGTAAAAAATTTACCAGATACTTCAACATGTAATCCAATAAACAATTCTCTTTATATTTCAATACACCCAGCAAACATATTTGTTTGTACAATATATCTAGACAACATACGTATATATTTTTTTTATTTATTTACTACATATGTAAGTCCGTTCTTGTTTACAATTTCCTAACGGATAATGTCCTTGCGACGCCATTGTGGCTTCTAAGTATAGTCTCACCCAGTCTCCTAATTAAAAATTTTTAGACGCCGCAAAATACAAATTAAGTGTATTTGTATATATAAAAATCTGATTTTAATTTTACAAATCAGATCAGAATAAGAGAGCAAATAAAATTGATCTTGATGATCGGCAGTTTTCACGTCTAACGTACAGCTTCAAATTTTGTATCTTCCTTCATGGTTCCACCTGGTTTGGTATATAGTTATCAATGGCTTCTTTGACAATCTTTTCAATGGTAATGTTGACTTGTAGTGTCGATATTGATCTATAATTTTTAAAATCGGATACGCAATATTTTGTATATATTGCTCGAATACAGGATAGTTTAAAGCTTTCAGGAACTGTTGCATTAGTTATAACTACGTTACTTAATTTTGCTACTATTGCAGTCAATATATTCGCAGTTTTCTAGGTCAGTAGGCCCAATTACTTTTAATGTCTGTATAATTATGTAATTCCGTATTGTCTATTTTCTACAGGAGGTACACTGAGAGTAGCATTTTACTCAATTCTGTTCGTCATTATAGATTGCCAATAAATAATAAGTGAATATTAAGGAAACGTTCATTGTACCAGATTTTTTTGCAATTAATTTTGTAATAAAACAAATAAGAGACATCCTTTATTTCAATGCAGGATATTTAAATTTTCAATTACAATTCAATTTAATCTTACTCGCATGTTTGCTGGGTATGCTTATGCTCAAATAAAGATGCATTATTTTTGTTTATAATTAAAATTTATGTAAACTTTTTCTATCCTCCCAATACGAGGGCTGGCTTAAAAATAACTTACTAATGCAAAGTAGTGGAATTAAATTTTTTTAATTAAAAACTTTTTACGGGTAAATTCCATTTCTGAATAACTTTAAAGGTGTTGACGATAATCTTAACAAAATTTTTTTATTAAATCTAAATTTTTGAAAAGAAACTAATAAGAAGAAGCAGTTACGTTGTAATTGCAACTATTTGGAAGCTAAAAAAAGTTTTGTAAGCATTAAGAGCATGATATTAATTAATGTCATAATTTCATATATTTTTTTTTATTACTCTGCTAGAATTTCCTAAAGTTTCGAAAAAAATATTAAAATATAAATATAAATATAGCGCTCGGGTATAAGCCCTATAACTGGATAGAGGATCCTTTTAAATTCCTATTCCAAGTTACTTTTTCATATTCTTGCAGTTGTTATATTCTTTAATAATGCTTTTCTAAAGCTCGAAAATAAGGGGATTCCCCTTCATATGAAATGGTTGTTGTTTTGCAATTACTCGTGCAACTTGATTGGGTTTTCAAAGGCATTGCATATATTGGAATATATTGAATTTGTCCGTAACTTATTAGTGTTTATTGATAGATGGCATATAAACCACTGTGGCTATTATATTAGACATTCCCGAAGCACTTTTCAAATGCGCCTCGTACGTGCTTTTTGATTGGTACAGATTGTTTGAAGAGTGATTGAGGCAACGTTAAATTGCTTGTATTGTGGTACAGTTTATTTACTCGGGTTTCTCTTTCATTTCTACTGCCTCACGCCCTCGCTCGTAACATCTCATGGTCTATTTTTCTATTTTGCATTTCATGCATATCAAAATGGCAGTTGATGTGATTTAGTTCTTATGAATATATTTTTTATTATTTTTCTTTTTTTTTGCTTGTTTATTTATTCAATTTCCCCCGTTGCTGGTTATTAAATATGTTTGTGTTGTTAATAGTTTTTAAGTTTTCATATTAATATTTACTTAGAACGGATTTCTGTGTTTTGGTTTAAATAAATTGTGTTTTAATATCCGCAATCTGGAAATGTGGGCCTCCCATTGCAGTATCCAAAATACATGCATTAATTAAGGAAAAGTTATTTTATAAATAATTAATACTCGTAACTATAATTGTATGAAAGTTATTAAGGAAACAGTTTTAATACGATTTTATCAATAATTAATAATAAATTTTATTAAATTTTATTAACGAGTAATAAACGGAGTATAGACGGATTTAATGGAATATAAAATCGATTATTCTTTAAAAAATTTAATAAAGGCGGTTTTAGCCATTCAAATTTATTAGACGATCTTTCATAACTGAAATCACTTTAGATTCGATTTATTAGAGAAACGTGACTAATACGAGGTGTGATGAAAAAAACCAGTTTTTGTAAATTTCGTGAGTGAGTTACATGAGTTCGATTTTCGCATTTGTTTTGCTGTTATGAGGGCTGACATGTCTTGCCAGAAGGTCGTGCGACCAATAAGGAATACTATCTTGAAGTTGTGAGCCGTTTGCTCTCAGGATTTTGCACCATGATCACGCACCAGCTCATACATTGATGTTTGTGCGCCACTTTTTGGCCAAAGAGAAAACCATAATCATGTCTCAACCATCGTAGTCACTGGACTTGCTGAATACGGAAACAGGAGAACATTTCAGAAGTGTTTCGAGGATTCATGAAAAACGATGAGGAGATTGAGGAGATTCCAAAAGAAATGGAAACATGAGTTTTTGGCGATATCAAAAAGGCGTTTCAGAAGTATTTGGAGGATTGTAAAAAACGCTGGCATAAGTTTAGTATATCTGAGTGAGGTTACTTTGAAGGGCTCAAACTGCTTATTGGTGAATAAATAAATATTTTTGCTCTTTTTAAAGGAGTCTTATATGATTTCGATGCAAGAACTTCAATGCATTCCTTATAATATGCAGCAGTATGAAAAAAAATGTAGCCCATAGCCTCAGCATACCCTTTTTCTACCCATAACATAATTATTTTCATATAATTGAAATATTAAGTAAATTAATAAACCATAAATAAAAAACTGAGATTTTCTTTAAAATATTCAGTTAAAGGCGACATTCTGAAGCAAAGCAAGCTGGACAAAATGGCCAACGTATACGGCGCTGCTTTAAGCCATTCATTACATCTTGTTTTGCATTGTCAAGTGGCTCCACTTGAAATTGAATTACAATTCAATTACAGTGAAATTCGCAGCAACAACATCTGTGGCAGTTTCTTTAAAATATTTCCTTCTTATCATAATTATTATTCAAGCGTTATTACTCAAGTTCATATTCTATAATTTACATGTGTTTCTTCACATGCGAATGTGGCCCTTAATAAATGCGAAGATACGGATGATTTATATTTTTTTTAAGATTTTAAAACGTTTAGCTTTTTTTGTTACACTCGAAACACATTGCAGTCATACGAGCATAATCGAGGAAATATTAAATAATTAATAAAAACTTCAAAAGCACTCCCAACGATAATAATTCAACCGGAAAAGTGCTTTAGTAACGGATTGCATTTTATCATTCAGCATTAATCAGGATTTTCATTTAACAAAAAACATTATTATTTTTCATGAACTTTTCGTGGAATTAAAATGAAAAATTAGTTTACGCAACTTTATCTGCCCTTCCATTTATTTCAATTAGTATTTTCATTCAATTTTACTCGCAGAATATTTCGAGTGTATTTAATAAAATAATGGCAATTTAATAACACGATTTTTAAAAGCTGAAAGGACTACTGTAGTCTCCCTCTGCCCACTTTTGAAATCTAAAGGTTTGAAATTATTTAAAAATGAGCATTTAAAGTTATTTATCTTGAACTAGCAAAACAAATAAACCGCCTCTAATATAATTTTATCGATTTCGTTCTATAGTTTCTAGAGCAAGACTGTCATCTCTGACCATTCTATTAAATCGATCGAGGTTATATAATAAAGATACTCTGTGAAGGTTATAGCAACAATGGAAAAAAGGCCATCATACAATTGTTTGTAAAAAAAAGTTTGGCATTTTTGAAAGGACTCTGCTGCTTTAAATAGATTTTTAATTACTTACATATATTGCGGGCCTCGTATAAATTTAAATTGTTGAAAGTTTCTTATTAATTAGGTAACTTTTATTTCTGCACGGGCCAGCCAGAAGGTTCAGCAGATGTTGCCCCCACTTTGCACAAGTCGTTTCCCAAGACCATGTACTGGACCCACCCATGAAATAATAGTATAAAATAGTATAAAAACTGAGCCTCTGCCAGCAACTTCAATCATCATTTCACTTCAATGGAGGTGGCACAGCCATAAAGGAATAGCGAAGAAGTTGCACTTATTGGTCATTCGCCGTTATTAAAAAAGTAAATAAAACAATGCCAGAGTTCGCTGCACACTAATTGTATGCAAGTGCATACACACAAATGCATTTGACCCGCTTATGTTTAATGGAATAGTGAATAGTTTTAAAAATTAACAAGCAGTGCCAGTCATAAAAATGAATTTGGTTTTGATAAAATCACACTTCTGAAAAATGCATTTTAAATCGCCAGCAATTGAAATCGTATGAATAATTTATAACAAATTTTAACCGCTAAAATGCATTTTATTGATCCCCTTTTGCACTCTATGAATTCATAAAAAGGCTTTCAATTGCAATTGAATTATATTTGTTATTATTGATTGTTTTTGCTGCCAACAAATTAATCACTTTCGCCTTGCGTTTTTCTGAAGCCATAAAACATTTAACACATACGAAAACTTTATTGAACATGAACGATTTAATATAATTTTGGATATTCGAAGTCCATATGTGTGTTATTGGATTTTTTTTTTTTTTTTTTTTTTTCATAATACGGAGAAGCCTTTACATTGGCTTCCTTTCAGCAGAGATAACTAAAGTGAAGCCAAAGTTTATGTTTCAAAATTAAAAAAATTCTCAGAGAAAAAAATGTTTAGAAGTACGCACAGGAAATTATCCAAATTTTTCAAAAAGGCTCGAGAGATTTTTGCGCACGGTTTTTAGAAGGCAAATAAAGGATACTCTACTCCTATTCAGAAAATGCTTTTCAATATGCTTCAAGAAAATATTTATCATTTTGTTCATATATTCACAAAGTTTTTGTATTCTTGCACAATCAATATCTAAAAAATGTCAATAAATAAATATACAATATAATCTCGATATTTCGGTCGCTAAGTAGTCTATAATCCGGACACTATCATTTTTTTCTACCTCAATAATTCGAACAGCACTTATTTCTTTCGCTTTTGCATTAAAAATTAATTATCGTAAAAGTTTTTTGTCAGATATTTTATTTCAGAAGATCTCGTAGAAAAAAAAAACTTTTACATTAAAAAACGTGACTTTTCCGATTTGCAATATTTGGAATAAAGTTGGGTTAAATATTCTTAAAAAAGTGCTTTAATAAATTTCTTTATGAAGACGAAGGGGAAACAGAGGATGAAATTCCTCTAGCAAGACTGACACGCAGCGATTCCGCTGGAGTAATTAATTTACTTGTTTATTTGGCACCTGGCATTTATAAGTCTACTGAGGTAAATGATCGATTGAATGACGAAGTTGAAAGCAATCCTGGTGAGACTAAAGAAGATGATGAGGTTGAACCATTCAATGTATACAATATTGCGAAGGGGAGGAACTTCCTGCTGGGTATATTTTAAAACTAAAAAGACTCCGAGATGCTGCATTCAAAAAGCTAAATGATACTAAACTTCAACTATTTATGCACTAATTAATATAATAATTTTATAAAAATTAATTATTTCTACTCATACGTAAATTAAATTTATTTTAAAATTAATTTCTTGTAAATAAAAATAAGTTTGCTGTACACAGTACATACAAATATATTTATAAAAAGACTACTTTAATTTTTCTCTTGTTTCGGAAATTCGGGTATTTTGATATTTCGGACATCAATTGGTTTTTTTTTTACATGTTCTTTCGGGATTATGTCGATTAATGCCAACATATGCATTAGAAATCGGGAAATAATTCATTTTAACTGTTCAAGTTCACAGTCCTTTTTCATAAATAATACCAAATTAAAATAATATAAATAATTGCCAGATTTTTCTATGCATTATTAATAAATAATTCCCAAAAAAAAAAATTATTTTAAATATTTAAAACTTTAATGAGCAACAAATAAAATTAAAAAAAAATTCATAAAACGAAATAATTATTTTAGCCTGTTACAATGTTATAAGATCTTTCATTTTCAAATTAATTTTTATAAATTAAACATCTGTAATCCGGAGCTGTTATTTTAGCATTTTGTTCTGAAATTAATTATCTTTCCTTTCCGGCGCATTTACACAATGTAGCATTTTCAACATAAAGCGATATTTACAATATTTCTTTTAGTGTAAATAATTAATTGTATGCATTATTAATAATTAATAATTTTTTTCTACGATTCCAAGCTTTTAAACTCCTTTAAACTGTTATTTTTCAACTTTTCGCTTATTTTTCTAATAGATAATCAGTATAACAAATTGTGCTGTGAAATTCTGCTGGCATTCTATTAGAACAGAAATTCATTACAAATAATAGGAACGAATGCTTAAAATTCAGACTTAAGAGCAAAAAAAAAAATTTCCAATGAAATTGTGAATCTTTTCGTAAGTCTTTTCTCCCTTTTAAGAATCAAAAATTTTTACTTCAAATATGTAGGGCTTCTTAAAACCTTTTATTTTTTATTTAAGCTATAAGATGAATAAGAACTCAGTAGGCTGGTCGAGTATTCCAAATCTGAAAAATACGGCTACAATATTATAAGACCAAGAACAAATACCAAATCCGTTTGGTTTTAGATGGAATCTTAAATATTCGGAAGGCGAGGCCAAAGACACTTATGGTTGTTTTACATTATCTATTAGATATTCTAGAACCTTCTCTTGAAACTCATTCGAGCATTAAATTAAAAAGTTTTATTAATTTCTTTGTAAAATAATTTTTGAGGGAAATTATACCAAGATTGTTTTGCAGATTAAAGAAAAACTCTACTCATCCAACTTATGGCTTAAAAAACCAAATCTAAAACTATTCCTTATCTCAATAAATGTCAATAATTTGAATAAAAAAAAACATTTTAACACAAAATCTCTGATGTTATAAACTTTGAAATGTTTCATTATTAATTACCTTTTTTTTGTTATTGCTTATCAGTTATTGTAGCAATAAGTAGAAGTTTAAATTTTCTCATTCCAACACACTTTTACAAACGTAATATGTCTTAAATGCATATTTAATCCAATTTTTAATAATGAAATTTAAATATTTTTAATGTTCCATAACTCTATTAATTATAAATTGATTATCAGAATAAATACTCGTAACTATTCAATTTTATTTATTTAATAAAATAGTTTTTTAATGCTCTTATATTATTAAAACAAATTTTTAATTTATTTATTTATTTTTTTTTTTTTTTATTCACATTCGTTATATGTATGTATATTTACATTGTGTAATGAACTTTTAAAATTTCTTATTATTAATAATTTATTATTTTAATTTCTTTAAAACTTAATTAGAAAAAGTTTTTTTTCTTATGTACGTAAACCAACATTAGGCAAAAACTAGATTTTTCATTAATTTTTCTTTAATAGTTTTCGTATTTATTATTATTCATTTCATGTAGAAAATTTATAATACACTGATGTTGAAAAAATTGATGATAATGATGATGACGATGATGAAAATAGGAAAATATTTCATTTCTGTAAGAAAGAAAGGAATACGAAAAATAAATTGCAGTTATATTCTTTACTTTTTATTTTCACTTTTATTATTAGAAACTTAGGATTTGTACTGTACATTTGAAGGCACAAAACAGTTTAAACACACACATAAATACGCACCCAAACACACGTGCCCACCTAAAAGTATGCTTTGCACGTATGTACAACAATTCTATATTTACACGCTCCCTCTTCTTTTTTATAAATGCATATTGACTCATGAATTTATATTATACGTAAACCATTTTTTTAAATTCACTCACATACTCATGCACTCATATCTGTACTCTAGTTATGCCTGCATAGCTGGAAAGGAATGCAACAAAATTCCGTTATTTTTATACTTGTGCATGTAAATTTACTCATACCAGCACATGCACTCTTGTATTCACTCAGAAATATGTTTGCTTGTTTACAAAAGTCTCACTCTCTGTTTGAAAATTACAGTTGAAATATTTTAATAGAAAATAATAAAGAAATCAAGTCCTAAAGGCAGGCGGCAGAGAATCTTCCAATATTTTTCTAACAAAGCACAGTGGGCACAAAGACAACATTTCACAATTTTTTTTTTTTTGTTATTACTTATAAAAATTTATAAATAAATTATAAACTTATGAATTTTGAGCTTTCATTAATGATTTATTATTATTGGACTTGAGAAGAGGTAACCGAAAGTGGGCTTAAGTTTGGAAATGTCGAAGCTCTGAATTGTTTAATCAAATTTACTCTCGAGGTGGTAACTATTTGAATCGAATATATAATTGCATAGCCTTTAAGCTCGACTTTTAAAAATTAATTTTTTTCATACTGCTTTATTATTGTTAGATACGGGGAGAGGTATACGAATTTGTGTTTGAGATCGGAAATGTCGAAATAATTTAAACTCTGAAGTCTTTAATCAAATTTACTTTCGAGGTGGTAACTATTTGAATCGAATATATAATTGCATTGCCTTTAAGCTCGACTTTTACAAATTAATTTTTTTCATACTGCTTTATTATTGTTAGACTCGGGGAGAGGTATACGAATTTGGGTTTAAGATCGGAAATGTCGAAATAATTTAAACTCTGAATTCTTTAATCAAATTTACTCTCGAGGTGGCAACTCTTTGAATCGAATATATAAATGCAATGCTTTTAAGCTCGACTTTTACAAATTAATTTTTTTTCAGTACTGCTTTATTATTATTAGACTCGGGGACAGGTATACGAATTTGGGTTTAAGATCGGAAATGTCGAAATAATTTAAACTCTGAATTCTTTAATTAAATTTACTCTCGATGTGGTAACTCTTTAATTCGAATATATAATTGCAATGCTTTTAAGCTCGACTTTTACAAATTAACTTTTTTCAGTACTGCTTTATTATTATTAGACTCGGAGAGAGGTATACGAATTTGGGTTTAAGATCGGAAATGACGAAATAATTTAAACTCTGAATTCTTTAATCAAATTTACTATCGAGGTGGTAACTCTTTAATTCGAATATATAATTGCAATTCTTTTAAGCTCGGCTTTTACAAATTTATTTTTTTCAGTACTGCTTTATTATTTTTGTACTCGAGGAGAGGTATACGAATTTTGGTTTAAGATCGGAAATGTCGAAATAATTTAAACTCTGAATTCTTTAATCAAATTTACTATCGAGGTGGTAACTATTTGAATCGAATATATAATTGCATAGCCTTTAAGCTCGACTTTTAAAAATTAATTTTTTTCATACTGCTTTATTATTGTTAGATACGGGGAGAGGTATACGAATTTGTGTTTGAGATCGGAAATGTCGAAATAATTTAAACTCTGAAGTCTTTAATCAAATTTACTTTCGAGGTGGTAACTATTTGAATCGAATATATAATTGCATTGCCTTTAAGCTCGACTTTTACAAATTAATTTTTTTCATACTGCTTTATTATTGTTAGACTCGGGGAGAGGTATACGAATTTGGGTTTAAGATCGGAAATGTCGAAATAATTTAAACTCTGAATTCTTTAATCAAATTTACTCTCGAGGTGGCAACTCTTTGAATCGAATATATAAATGCAATGCTTTTAAGCTCGACTTTTACAAATTAATTTTTTTTCAGTACTGCTTTATTATTATTAGACTCGGGGACAGGTATACGAATTTGGGTTTAAGATCGGAAATGTCGAAATAATTTCAACTCTGAATTCTTTAATCAAATTTACTCTCGAGGTGGCAACTCTTTGAATCGAATATATAAATGCAATGCTTTTAAGCTCGACTTTTACAAATTAATTTTTTTTCAGTACTGCTTTATTATTATTAGACTGGAGAAGGGGTGACCGAAAGTGGGCTTAAGTTCGGAAATTTAAACTATCAATTGTTTAATCGAATTTACTCCCGAGATGGCAAGTCTTTGAATTAAATTTTGCAATAAATATTCACACATTTTTAAATACAAATAAAAAAAAGGCTATAAATAATATTAAGAAAATAAAAAGTGAACAGAAAATAGTATTAAATAGTAATAAAAAAAATTTGAAATATAATAACTAAAAATAATTGAAAATAAATAAAAATATTATATGTTCATAACACTGTAATAATAGGGATTTATCATGTTTTAATTCTTGGATTTGAACACACCACAGATAATTCAATAAAAGTTTATGTGTTCACTGCTGCTCGAGCACAAAAATTACACTGTAATTATTTATCTGCTCAGTTGATTGTAAAATGCTCGTAATGCTCGAAGCAAAGTTATAATGGAATTACAAATATAGTGCACTACTTTTGATCACTATTAGCTTATTACATCACTTACAAAATATTAAGGAAGATTCTTTCATTTAAACGCATTGCAATTGCAGTTCGCTTGTCCTTAAAGGCATCTCTAGGGAAATGAAGTATGGAGTATTAAAATATTTTTCTAAGCCAAACATAAATAAACTAGAAAGATGCGCAATCAATTCTCACAGCACAAGCAAGCCATTCGTCACAAATTCATTTTCAGGCGGCTAAATTTTGTGGAGAGTAGTTTATCTTTTTATTCTCCTTTATCGGAGAAACAATTCAAGGATATCTGGATAGATAGTTTAAAAAGTTTAAATTCATCTCCCATATATTCTTCTTTCCCCGTTTTTCCTTTAAATGAAATCAAACTTAGTTTCAATTTCAATTTGTTTAATTTTTAGTAGAGATTTTTATCAGTATATTACTGAAAATTAAGTTTTTTTAAGGATACAACTGTATCTGAAGGTTAAAAGATAATTTTTATAAGAGAAATTTTAAGAGAAAAATCATTTTTGAAGAATAATTATCTCTCAGATAAAATTGTAAAATTGGGGCAATAAATTAAATGTCTTAAACGAATGCTACACTATCAAAATCGGCTTATACATATTACTTATTACTTATACTCCTTATACTTGTTATTATAAAAATTAGTCCGTCTCTTTCTACAAAACTATTTTTAAAGCAAAAAGAGAGAGATGACATATTTTTCGATCTTGCATGTACAAGAAAGAGTAACTTTTTTAAACTAAATAATACTGGGTATCTGAAGCGATTTATTCAGTTTCACATGTTATATATTTGAGGTTTCAAAAATATTTATTATTGCTTTCAAAACACTGAATTTTTCAACTACGGTTGACTTGCAACTTTTATTGCAAGCCTAATGACTGAAAATATTGAAATAGCCGAATTCAATTATATTTCAAAAGGCTTCTCTCTTTATTTCAATACTTTTCAATTTCTTCAGAGTTACTTGGCCAGCTTCATATTTTTTTTCTTCTATTGAAGGTATTTTTTCAATTGTTTATGCACTTTCTATTGGACAGACGAATCTAGTAAGAAACATTATTGCATTATTGAAATTGATTGTGGTTAAGGATGGACTGAAACTGTATACACATTGCAAGTGGGAATTGCTATGGATCCTACATATAAATATTTTTATAAATCAAAATCTTTTTATACCATAATATTTTTTAATCCTTTATACTATTGTAACTATATTTTATTAAACTTAATTGTTTGGCGGATATTTTTGGCAGACGTAAATAATAATTACATCAAATGCAAATGACTAGGATCGTGGGTGCGATCTCTACTTCCTGCCATATGAAAAGAGAAAATTCTCAGGCATTTTTCTTAAGTCTTTATCTTCTTAAGAGGGAATTACAGTTGCTCCACCTCATAGAAGTGGCAAAAGCAGTCCGTCTTCTCCATCATTTATGGCCCCCATCTTCAAATTCCTGCTGGTCTTACAAAATTAGGTAAAATAATATTTGTATATGTATATGTATGAGTGAGGGTCACGAAGTAAGGTATACTGATTGAGAAGGCAGGTGTTGCAGAAGTAGAGCAGTGTATCAGCGCTTTAGTGGCACTACAACGTATCACTCTAAATTCAATATTTCACTTATATTGTATGCATTTATTTCAGATATTCCATTTATTAAAGAAATTCTTTTAACACCGGAGAAATATGTTTTGCCAGCATTTCCGGGAATTTTTTATTATTCTGATTTTATTGAACGGTTGGCATGTAAGCTTTTTTATTAAGAAATAAGTTTTTATATTCTTAAATATTAAGAAAATTGGCATCAGAAAAATTTTCGTTTGGCATCATTGTTAAAGCTGGTTTTGGTTTTGACTCTAGAATGAGTGAACTTAAGCATGGGTGCGTTTGTGATTGCGAGAATTTGTTTTCGTTGTTGCCATTTCAACTGTATCATGCGCTGGCATGAAACATACCTTTTTTTCTTACTTTTTCATTCCCATCCATACATACATCCATACATCCATCCACACAACACACATACATACATTCATATTTTCATTCCTATAGTCCATAAGTGTTTTTTTTTGAATGCTTTTGTATACTCGTATGTTGTTGTATTTCATGTTGGCATTTTGGTTTTCATGTGGGTCTTAAAATAATCCTACATTGCGTGCATGCGAGAAGGACTCTTTAGGCATGATGTGTTTATGTGTGTGTATTTTGTTTTTGTTACATTTTCTCCTTTTTTTGCGTAAAGAGAGCACACTCACTTTTGTTTCTGTATGTTTTTACTGGTGTTGCTAATTTCGGTATATTCTTTTTTTTTCAATTTGAATAGAACGAGAGCGCACGATTTAATAAAGAATGCAAAAAGTAGAGCTGCCGCGTAGGAAATGTAGGTTAGTTTATTTTTTTCTCAAAAATGTAAAATAAAATTAAAGGAAAAAAAAAATATTTTTCTGTTGTTTTGATTTGTTGGTATTTTATATATTATATATACATTAGAATTCAATTTATTATATTTTTAACTAAACTTTTTTTATATATTTTTGTATTAATTAATTTTTTTATTTTAGTTTATAGTATATTTTTATACTAATTCACTTTTACTTGCTCATTATATTATTTATTTTCTTACTTATTATTTTTTAGTTTTCTTTTGGAGCACACAACATTTCCTTTAAATAGTTCGTCGGTGACTGAAGAATTTTTCCAATTGACGTAATCCTTGTAACTAGAAAAGCTAGAAATTTCCCCATATTGAATAACATTTCTCACCAGGAGAAATAATACACATGTTAGTTCTTATTTAAGTTTAACATTTTTCTCTTGGTGTCACTTGTAAATAATATTAAAGGTGAAACGTGCAAATTTTAAGTAGGTTTATATGAAAGTATGTGAAGTTGGGAGTTGCCAAGATAATAAAGCTATGTAGCTCCTTGCAAATCACTGTATAAAGGATGCGAAATTAACTTTTACTCGTAAGGAAAAGAGAGTTTGTCCGTTAAGTTTGCCTGAACAGGCGGAAATAGCTGAGCAAAATTCCTGATTTCTTTTAAAAATTCATCAGCTGTTGATTAAAATTTTCTGCGTAAGAAATTGCTAATATTGTTTCGTAGAGAGAAAGAACGTTTTATAATTGAAAATAAAGTGCCAGAAACATTTTGCTATTGTAACTTTTCACAAAGGAAATATAATACAAATTTTAAAATATTATTTCGCAAATTGTTCGTGCTGAGAATTTTTATATTTATTTGAACCGATTACCAGGTTTTTGTAGATATTTATTTAAATAATTTTTTTTCAAAGTCGGCAAAATTTTATTTCCTAAAAATTATCTTTTTCATAAATAAAATATCTTATATTTAATTTTCTTAAGCGTTTTGTTACTCATACATACATATTTAAAAACAATACACAAAAGAAACAAAACAGATATTGAAAAGAAAAATACTTTTTACATGTATAAAAAAATTGTATAAATAGTTTTTAATACTTAAATGCAATTTAATAAAAAAAACCTTTTTTTTTATTACAAATTGGTTTTTATACATATTACTATTAAGTATAACAAACACGTAAAATTTTTTAGTTCAATATTAAAGAAAAACGTTTTATAATTTATGAGAAGTATAGAATTTGCTTCTTTATATTGATTGCATGGCTAAGGTTTATTTTCTCTTTCAACTATTTAATATTTTAATGTACAGCTTTATAAAAATATTGAAAAAAACCCATAATTCGAAATCTGTTCAAAATTTAAATAAAAACATAAATATGAATAACAAGCAAGATAAATAACAAATAGATTGCTAGTAAAGTAGTCTCTTTTAAAGCCAATGCATATTGAGATGGCAGTATCATATTTGAATAATATAAATCGGAATAACGTAGTAGATATTAATTTATGTGTTAATTAACTTTTGAACTGTTCCACACAGTGTTAGAATTGTTATTATTCTTAACTAAACTAAAAACAGATTTATTAATAGCGCCGGAATTTAAAGATACGAAAAGGACTAAATATGCAGTAATTGGATATTTAAATGTAAGGCTGAGTTATGTTTCCAAATACATACATACATACATATGTATGTAGTATGTAAGAGTTGTAAAATGGTAAGAATATAAATTGCAGACACCGGCATTATTATTTTAAAATGGGCATTAAGTTATTAAGAACACGCTATTCTATTTT
The DNA here is from genome assembly GCA_963402855.1 of Ormia ochracea. Taxonomy (NCBI): domain Eukaryota; kingdom Metazoa; phylum Arthropoda; class Insecta; order Diptera; family Tachinidae; genus Ormia; species Ormia ochracea. The sequence goes on from OY727109.1 coordinate 38,025,360, forward strand.
TCGTTAAAGAGACACACATTAAAATTGACAACTTTTTCCTTCCACACATTAACAGAAATATCCCTCTATAAAATGCTTATGCATTGCAATCCTGGGAATACGGGCAATTAAAAACACACACACTCAGGTACCAAAACGCACTCACCGAATGTAGCAACAAAAACAAAATACAAAAATAAAAGAACGTTAAAAAATATTAAAACGATGAAAAAGCACATTAACTTATAATTTCACTTAAACATGTGATATTGTATTGCTGGCATGAGTGTATAAATAGTTACTCACAGAAAATTGAGCACAACATACTTACACTACGCCAACATAAAAACAAATTTAAGAGAGAAGTCGCAGAAAACAAAAACAAAATCAAAAAGGAAAAATAATTTAAATAGAACACAACAAAATTTTGTATTTTGCTCTGTTCAACCACAACAACAACCACAACAACAACAAAAATGAAATGTAACGGTTAATATTAAAAACTTGTATTTTGTTCGGTTCAAACGCAACAACAACAATAAAATGTAACGGTTAATATTAAAATACATATACATTTAAAAAGAGCTACCGGGTTTGTTTTTGCATACTCAGTCACACACACACACACATTTACGCTTTTTGTGAGAATACTGTGAATGAGTCTCAATTTATGACAGTGCTTAATATATTAAATTTCATTTTCTTTTATATGACAACAAAAAAAAAAAAAAAAAATAAAAATACTTTTTTTAGGTATGAAAAACTGATTTCTTTATTGAATTGGGGCTTTTTTGAATGCTCGTACAGAATTCCATAATCTTGTTTTGGTTATTAAATTATTAAATTTTAAATTTTAGTTCGTCAGTTCCGTTGGTTAAGTGCAAGAGTCCATAATTTTATGTAAAAATATGTAAAAATAAATTTGGTAAATGTAAATTATTAAAACTGTTTGCAGAACAGCATTTTGGTAATTGCAACGTAAAAGGGAAGATATTTAAAAATGTCTAGATCTAAATTGTTCGTTGAATTTTGTTTCCAGAAATATTTAGAAGTTCATCATTTGGATTGTAAATAAAAATATAATCGTACATCATGAGTTACGTACATATGTCTTCTTTTAATGTGCTCTTCGATTTTATACTATTTTAAAAATCAAAACAGGAGCTGTTGACGATACCAAAAAGGACGTTTCAGAAGTATTTCGGGGATTGGAAACTACGGTTGCATAAGAGTGTGATAACTGAGGGGATTACCTCGAAGGGGGCATGATAATTATTAATGAATAAATAAATACAAAAATAAATATAAAAAATGTAAAATAACGTTTATTTTTTATCACACCTCGTACATACACACATTTTTGTTTCCAGTACACTTACCATAATTTGAACCAAAAAGTATTGAAGGTGTAAATAATTGCATATGAGTTCTGTTTTCTAAAATTTTATAATGCAATTGAATATTGCAATTTCGATTGATTTTCGTCTAGATGTTTGTTTTGTATTTCTTTATTCAGCATTTCCTTGCAACCTTAATTCAGTAGGTGTGGCTTCCAAGGAGGTCATATTGTCCATAAGGTAATTGTGTATTGTAATTGGATCAGTGGCCAATAGATTTGATACAGTATTAACATCAGCGTTATAAATTTAGTATCTTTTTTTTTATATTATTTTTTTTAGTATCTTTTTCTATGTGCAAACAAAACTTAAATATTCGTTAGTTATATTTTATCCCTTCGATTCAGGAATCCGCTTTTGTCCAATTGCAGTTCAAGGATTTTGATCTGATATGGGTATACATATCAAATGATGGTGTTTAAAATATTTTTTTGCGCACTGCAAAAATGTCAACGATTGGAATTGTTAAATTACTTTTGCTTCACCTGGTATACGTAAATCGTTATCATTGTTATTTTTATTTTAATAGAAAAAATTTTACTTTCACTTTTTTTTACAAAGTGTGTATACAGTTATAGCACTCACTGTGCCATCACTGTTATGTTGTGCTGTAACTTGTATTTATGTATTTGTCTATTAATATTATATCACTCCTCCCTGTCCGTGCCAATATAGGGGTCTACGCAAAGGTTATCTCACAAAAATTTATAGAATAAAACGCGAACGATGGTAAAATTTTTAGAAATTTTTAATAAACGATTTAATAGTTTTCATAGACTCTTCACTATTCTACATTTTATTCGACTGTGGATTAACAACTAAGTTACGATAAAGAAGCTGAATATGGCTGATACGTTTAAGGTAAAAAAATAATCTTTAAGAATAAAATAATTGCTGAATTATGGAGTTAAAAATGTAAAAAAAAACTTTAAAACTTTTCAGGTTTTGGCTTTTGTGGTGGGCATTTTAGCTACTGCACAATGCCAAAATCATTATAACCGAACCAATTTGTTGTATTTAAATGAAAGCTCTGCCCAAGACCTTTTAGAAGAGATTAATGATATGTATTGGAAGAGTGCGACGGATTATCGTAAATTTTCGGATGATACTTTCTCCCCCGAGATATTGATGCGTGAAAAGTTACGTTCTTACTATCAGACGATGGAAAAGTTTGATTGGAGAAATTTTAAAAATCCTCTCATACGAAGGCAGTTTGAAATTATTTTACGAGGCGCCAAATATCCCTCGCTAAACTATAACTTCAAAAGAGCTACCCAAGCGTTGAAAACTGTGTCGAAGAGAAGATATGTGTGTGAAAAGAATAATTCGCGCAAGTGCCAAATGGCCTTTATACACCACATAAAAACAGTATTAGCTGCCAGCGATAACTTGGAGGAAATCAAATGGTATTGGAAGGAATGGCGTAATAATATGCCACAAGATATAAAAGACGCCTTCCACTACTACATTGAATACTATCAAAATATGTCCACGCCAGAAATGTCTGCCTCCGCAGTTTGGTATGATCAATATGAGGATGCCAATTTTATTGAAGAGCTGGAGAAATTGATGGAGACGTTGCGTCCTTTCTATAGAGAGTTGCACGCTCATTTGCGTCATGTTTTAAAAGTGCGTTATGGTGAGAATGTTATACCGCAAACTGGTCTTATACCACATCATCTAATGGAACAGACAATGTATCAGGCTTGGAAGAAAGATTCTGTGTTACGTAATCCCTTCCCTCAAAGGAAGTTACCCAACTTACAACACGAAATTGATGGTGTAGGCTACACACCTTACGACTTGGTCAATATGAGTGCTAACTATTTTAGCGTATTGGGTTTCGAAAACTTAACAGAGTGAGTGAGATTTTAGAGAAAATTCTTAAATTAAAATGTAACGATTTTGAAAGACTTTCGCAAAAGATTCCCCGCTTCTTGTTTATTCTGTGAAAGTTTTTAGATTCGAAACGTTGCGTATACATTATAAAACTCACAAATTTTTTTTTTTTTTTTTTAAACTTTAAAGTGATTTTGTGAAGAAGAATTTTATTCAAATGGAAATTGGCGAGGGTGGTCCTGACTGTAAGTCTCGCATTTTCACCCATGGAGAAGTTGAGCTTCACTTTTGCCCTAAGGTTTACTATAAGAAGTTCTTACAAAGTCATGGAGATGTAACCCAGATACAATACGCTTTAAAGAAGAACAATTTGCGAGTAGGCTTGAATCAGGAACCTTGTCCTGGATTTGGTAATGCCTTGGGCGAAGCCATTATTTTGTCGGTATCTACACCACAGCATATGCAAAACTGCCTTGGATTGCTGCCAGACTATAACTACGATGATATATTGAATTTAAATCGGCTGTATCGCATGGTAAGTATGGCCCTTTAAGCCGGCTTCTCTTTAAAGGAAAAAATGATTCTACAAGATAAGATTTGTGAAGTGCAAAGTAAATAAAAATAAAACATGTCTGTCGGTTTCCCACTCCACTCTTAAATTCTTAAATTAAATTCTTATCTATTATTTTAATATATATAAATTTATTCTATTACAAATTGTCAAGGCCGTCCATACTGTCTTGTCCATACCCATTTACTTTGTACATGAAAAATTATGGGTGGACATTATAGACAAAAAGGTATCACCGGCCGAATACAATTGCCACTATTGGAATCTAATGGAAAAGTACATGGGCGTCCAGAGGCCGGTAGAAACCAAATCAGATGCATATGATATGCCATATAAATTTTATGAAGGTCTTGTAGATCAAACCAGAAGCACCAAGTGAGTTTTCCCTGCCCCCCAATAAAATGTCTTTAGTAATATTGCTGTTTCTCTGCTTTCAAAGAAAATTATTCGGTGAGTTCTTGGGCTATCAAATATTTAGAGGCATCTGCTTTAACATTGGAGAATATCGGAGGAATAATGCCTATAAAGTACTTCACAATTGCGATTTCGACAGTAGCAAACATGCTGGTTTTATACTGAAGTGAGTGCAAAAAATGCACCGGTTTTGTGTTGAAATTAAAAATTTTGGTTTTAGGGAAATGATGGAAGCTGGTTCAACAAAATCTTGGCGTGAGCTTATAAAGCCTCTTAGCATACAAAAGTCTTCCAAACTATCAGCTACTCCTATTTTGGAGTTTTATGAGCCATTGCACACTTGGATTGCAGAAGATAATTTAGATAAAAATCTTCATGTAGGCTGGATGAAAACAAATCGTAAGTAATTGATATATGATTCAAAAATATTAATAATAATGAACAAACCTATTGTATTCTGGTCGAAGTAAAAATACTTCTCTACGAACCGAATTTGTGCAGCTAAAGTATCCATGGGATGCCCTTATTTCAGATATATTCTTTTTATGTTTTGCATTAATTTACATATCAGTTGTAAATATTATAAACTTTGAAAGTAACGTGGCAAATTCAAAAGCTTTAGTTCGCACCATCGGCTTTCAGTGCACATATAGGTTTTTTGAGGCGATGTTGAAAGCTTGCGATCATTTCACAATTTGTTTAGAGGAATACGGAAGAAAAGTTTCGCGTGCTGTCTCTTTTGTGGGAATGAAAATTTGCTTGCAGTAGTACACAATTCCATCAGCGATATGTGGGCCGATTTTGATATTCACTGAGATATTCTGTACTGATGGATATCTAAACATTATTTTTTTAGATTGTTTTACCAATATTTGAACTATTTGAGTTATATTAAAAAAAATCGCCGGAAGTATACATTCTGATGTCGGTATGACAGTTTATGATGGTTTATGACAGTTTATGACAGTTTATATGCAATTTATATTTGCCGTAGTAAATTTACAAATATTTATACTCAGCAGAATATTTAATTTTAATTTCAAAATATTGAAAAATTGAAATTTATTATTTTGAAATTTATTAATTTGATTATTTCTAGTTGGAAGTTGATTAAATAAATCTTCAATTTAGATCCCTGGTGATCTGCATTAGCTTTTTTTCGACTAAATGTTAAGTTTTGCGTGTTTAATGCCATTTAAATAGTAAATAGAAATAATTTTTTAAGTCCCAAGAATATATATTTCTTCATTCTATTACTATATAGTGACAATATCGCGAATTTAGTTGCACTTGCTAACTGAAAGTTTTTAAAAGAAAATGTTTCTTTATTTAAAATTTTGCTGATACATGACTTTTGTATATTAAATATTCTTTCAGAATGTGGGCATGGTCATGTCAAAAATGAGACCGCCGTTTTAATTGAGGAGCAATTTTAAGCAATTAAACTTTAAACTTTCATTTCGCCATAAAACTTGTAAGACAATTAAATCACCAACCAAGCAAATTAAGAGAAGTTATTTTATAATATTAAATTTCTTTTTTGTGTTCCAGCAAAGAAACTCAAAAAAATTCTCAATTAATATTCTGCCTGGAAATGACCCTGTAAAACAATTTATAATAATTAATTTATTTAATAATTTTACAACAAATGCTATTTGTTTTCTTTTCGAAGTAGTACGAAATTTGTTATAAAAATAAAGTAAATGTGTTTGTAAATTTCTCCACTTCGTATAAAATACGAGGAGTGATCAAAAAATAACCGTTATGAATTCTTGGCATAAGCTGGTACAGTCAATAAGGCATACAACTTTGAAGTTATGCGCCGTTTGCTCGAAGCAATTCCTCAGAAACGCGCAGAATTGTGGAAACCTCAACTATGGATAAAATAAGGCTTATTTCTTGATCACACCTCGTACATGTTTTGTAAATTTCTAAACTTTTATGAACTTGTATTGAAAGCAATTACAAGTTGTTGTTCTAGTTTTGTGCGACATACGTAACTTTATTTAACAAAGTGAACCTTTAGGTGCTGCATATTAAACGCCACGCATTAATTAACCAGTAGCGTAGCGGAAATGTTTTTACAGATCTATCCTTTTTTCTATTTAAGTGGGTTGTTTGTTACGGAAATTAATTAAAAGAAAAAGTTAAAATATTGTGGATGGGCCTTTTGTTGGATTGAATGATAAGCAGGTTAAGTATGACAAATTGGATACTACCAGACCGTTGGAGATTACAGAAGGTGTAATTGGCGGGCACAAAAAAAAATCTTATCTTGTGTCTTGTAGGGTAGAGGGTGTCAAATCACTAGTAGGTACATCAGCTGATTATAACATAATTCCAAGGGCCATCCTTCCACGTTGTAACTGTAACTGTATTTCATCGTCGAGTGCGTCTCAAACTATATCTCTTTCTCCTTATATCAATGCATTAGAAGAGTAAGAGCCATTCCCCCATATTTGAATATCAAATATTTTCCACTTTGCTTTTGCCGAAATATTAGAATTTATTTCACATGTCAACTGCATTTCTGTCACTCGTATAGCGTGCTACCAAGCCTAAGACAAACTGGGTTTTGGTTCTATATATATGCAGTAGTACTTCTTAGAGCTGATGGCAAAGCTATATTACTTCTAACCTCGTCGACTTAGTCAACGTATTAAACTTACGCAACTTTTAAAGCTTGACGCAAATACATCGAATAATTTGACAGCTGTCAGTTCTGGTTTTATTAAATGTTCAGTCAGCGTTTTGTGCTTGAATGTGGCTATTCATCGTATGACGTATCACGGATTCTGTGTGACTTGACCTTAAGTATTAAGTATGCTATTGGATGACTCTCTTTCTTATCTTCTTATATTCTCTCTGGAAGAGCATCTCTATCACTATCATCACCAACACACAGACAATCACTTTCCAATTTTAATCACACAATTATTTATTTACAATAAATTGCAAAATATTTCTTATCGCCTTTTACTCGCATACGCAATGTTTTTAACAAATTCTTACAAAAAATTTAAAAAATTATAAATAAAGTAATTTTTATAAATCTGTAAAACAGCCGTTTTTTTTTTATATTGAAGTTTTAGTCGTACGACTAAAATCACACAGTGAGACCTAATTTTTGATTCATAAAATTCAGCCGAATTCAATTTTAATTAATATTTTTATTTGATTAAAACAATAAAACATTCTAAAATTAAAGTAAAACTCTGCATATGAATGCAAGATAAGCTCGTATGCATTTTTCAGAATTGTTTATTTAAGCTCAGTCGTGTGTGAGATGTCGATCATTAAGCATTGAAATGAATAAAAAGAAATTACACTCGCATATAAATTGCAAAACGGAAACGTTCTATATGAAGTGCTAAAAAGCAAAATGTCTACTTAAGTTCATGGAGAAATATGTCAAAGGCTCGGAAAAACTTTTTAAGGAGACAGCCATACACACACACATGCAGACACGTGCAAGCGTACACACAAATTTTCATTGAAATAGATTTTTGGTGTCCAAACAAACTAGTTTAAAATAATTTGAAAATAATCGTGTATGTGTGCATGTATGTGTGATATTTAGTTTCGTATCAGGGTCACTTAAAAATTCTTGTACCAACGGAAATAAAAAATGTATTATAAACAAAACATAATCTAAAGTTAGTAAATCAAAGTACACACACGCATACACACACAAACACACATACTTCTGATTTAGTACATCACTAAAGCCGAAATGCGTGTTTACTATTTTGGTCTCTAAACTTAACTGGGCTAATTCATCTCTTCATCTGTTTTTGTTATATATTTAATAGCAGGTGTTAATAAACAATCGTATATAAAGAAAGTTTTAAACACATTAATAATTAATGTTTGTGCAATCAAGGATTAACTTTATCAACTGCGAAAAAGCTGGTGGGGAAAATGAAGTACATGCCTGTTAAAATAACAGTAAGTAATCATGAGCTTTTTCTTTATATTCATATTAAAGTTGGAGGGCACTTTTGCTTCCTTCTTTTTTCAAAACTTCTTCCAGCTTTTTTACTTATAAGATACATATGAATGCGAATATGTATGTACAGTTTGTTATGTAAATGTTTTCAAATAATCATTTAATGAGATTTATTATAGTTTGGAAGTATTGCCAGTTTTTCTAGACCTTCTCGCCAATCTAAAATTTTCATAACCCAAAACCCGTTCAGTTTATTACAAATAATATAAGACTATTTGCCCAGCTACATTTGCCTTAATTCGTTGCTGTAAAAATTTTTTGTTGCTATGATTTTTTTTGCCACGTACGAGGAAGTAGTAAAATGGGCGAGACTTATATTTAATAAACTTTGCAGTCGTACCCAGAGAAGACTGTATTTATTATTTTATATTTAACAATATTTTATAATTATTATATATACACATATATATATATATATATCCAGTTATTTCAATATGATGAGATAAAACATTAAATTAAAATTATATATCCATATATACATTAAGTTAATGAGCTGGAATAAGCATATGTTTTGAAAACATATTACAAAAATTAAAATTTCTATTCTATTTACTGATTTTAATTATTAATATAAGAACATTTTTAATCAAATAATCATAAATAAAATATTTATATTTTATATTGGGATCTTTATTATTTCTTTGCTTAATAATACAAATTATAACAAAACTATTTTGACCAACTAATATATATATGTACATTATATATACATATATATATATTATAAAATCTTTTCATATTAACTAAAATTTTACCAATCAAATATTTATATGATAAGTTAATAAATTTATATTAATATTTATATAATTTATTAATTATTATTTGGTTATATATCTATAGAAGAAAAAAAGTTATAAAAATTATTATAAATATATTATTAAATAAATATTATATTTCAATTTTTAATAATTAATCTAAAATAATTAAATCATATATATGAGAAAAAACTTTTAAAACTTTTTTTTATAACTTTCTCATATATAATCATAACACTTTCTCATAAATCCAAAATTGATCATTTTATCAAAAATTGAAAAAAAATTTTTTGCTTTATTATTAGCAAAAATATATTTTAAACATTTGCAAACATCAAATAAACATACAAGAGCAATAAAAACGCAAGTTTTTCATTCAAAAGAACACAAATGGACGTTTTTAAAAAATGACGATTTTTGCCCAAAAATGCAAAGGGTAACCCCTTTCCAAAATTGATCATTTTATCAAAAATTGAAAAAAACTTTTTGCTTTATTATTAGCAAAAATATATTTTAAACATTTGCAAACATCAAATAAACATACAAGAGCAATAAAAACGCAAGTTTTTCATTCAAAAGAACACAAATGGACGTTTTTAAAAAATGACGATTTTTGCCCAAAAATGCAAAGGGTAACCCCTTTCCAAAATTGATCATTTTATCAAAAATTGAAAAAAACTTTTTGCTTTATTATTAGCAAAAATATATTTTAAACATTTGCAAACATCAAATAAACATACAAGAGCAATAAAAACGCAAGCTTTGCATTCAAAAGAACACAAATGGACGTTTTTAAAAAATGACAATTTTTACCCAAAAATGCAAAGGGTAACCCCTTTCCAAAATTGATCATTTTATCAAAAATTGAAAAAAACTTTTTGCTTTATTATTAGCAAAAATATATTTTAAACATTTGCAAACATCAAATAAACATACAAGAGCAATAAAAACGCAAGTTTTTCATTCAAAAGAACACAAATGGACGTTTTTAAAAAATGACGATTTTTGCCCAAAAATGCAAAGGGTAACCCCTTTCCAAAATTGATCAGCAATAAAAACGCAAGTTTTTCATTCAAAAGAACACAAATGGACGTTTTTAAAAAATGACGATTTTTGCCCAAAAATGCAAAGGGTAACCCCTTTCCAAAATTGATCAGCAATAAAAACGCAAGTTTTTCATTCAAAAGAACACAAATGGACGTTTTTAAAAAATGACAATTTTTGCCCAAAAATGCAAAGGGTAACCCCTTTCCAAAATTGAAAATTTTATCAAAAATTGAAAAAAATTTTTGCTTTATTATTAGCAAAAATATATTTTAAACATTTGCAAACATCAAATAAACATACAAGAGCAATAAAAACGCAAGTTTTTCATTCAAAAGAACACAAATGGACGTTTTTAAAAAATGACGATTTTTGCCCAAAAATGCAAAGGGTAACCCCTTTCCAAAATCGATCATTTGATCAAAAATTGAAAAAAACTTTTTGCTTTATTATTAGCAAAAATATATTTTAAACATTTGCAAACATCAAATAAACATACAAGAGCAATAAAAACGCAAGTTTTTCATTCAAAAGAACACAAATGGACGTTTTTAAAAAATGACGATTTTTGCCCAAAAATGCAAAGGGTAACCCCTTTCCAAAATTGATCATTTTACCAAAAATTGAAAAAAACTTTTTGCTTTATTATTAGCAAAAATATATTTTAAACATTTGCAAACATCAAATAAACATACAAGAGCAATAAAAACGCAAGTTTTTCATTCAAAAGAACACAAATGGACGTTTTTAAAAAATGACGATTTTTGCCCAAAAATGCAAAGGGTAACCCCTTTCCAAAATTGATCATTTTATCAAAAATTGAAAAAAACTTTTTGCTTTATTATTAGCAAAAATATATTTTAAACATTTGCAAACATCAAATAAACATACAAGAGCAATAAAAACGCAAGTTTTTCATTCAAAAGAACACAAATGGACGTTTTTAAAAAATGACGATTTTTGCCCAAAAATGCAAAGGGTAACCCCTTTCCAAAATTGATCATTTTATCAAAAATTGAAAAAAACTTTTTGCTTTATTATTAGCAAAAATATATTTTAAACATTTGCAAACATCAAATAAACATACAAGAGCAATAAAAACGCAAGTTTTTCATTCAAAAGAACACAAATGGACGTTTTTAAAAAATGACGATTTTTGCCCAAAAATGCAAAGGGTAACCCCTTTCCAAAATTGATCATTTTATCAAAAATTGAAAAAAACTTTTTGCTTTATTATTAGCAAAAATATATTTTAAACATTTGCAAACATCAAATAAACATACAAGAGCAATAAAAACGCAAGTTTTTCATTCAAAAGAACACAAATGGACGTTTTTAAAAAATGACGATTTTTGCCCAAAAATGCAAAGGGTAACCCCTTTCCAAAATTGATCAGCAATAAAAACGCAAGTTTTTCATTCAAAAGAACACAAATGGACGTTTTTAAAAAATGACGATTTTTGCCCAAAAATGCAAAGGGTAACCCCTTTCCAAAATTGATCAGCAATAAAAACGCAAGTTTTTCATTCAAAAGAACACAAATGGACGTTTTTAAAAAATGACGATTTTTGCCCAAAAATGCAAAGGGTAACCCCTTTCCAAAATTGATCAGCAATAAAAACGCAAGTTTTTCATTCAAAAGAACACAAATGGACGTTTTTAAAAAATGACAATTTTTGCCCAAAAATGCAAAGGGTAACCCCTTTCCAAAATTGAAAATTTTATCAAAAATTGAAAAAAATTTTTGCTTTATTATTAGCAAAAATATATTTTAAACATTTGCAAACATCAAATAAACATACAAGAGCAATAAAAACGCAAGTTTTTCATTCAAAAGAACACAAATGGACGTTTTTAAAAAATGACGATTTTTGCCCAAAAATGCAAAGGGTAACCCCTTTCCAAAATTGATCAGCAATAAAAACGCAAGTTTTTCATTCAAAAGAACACAAATGGACGTTTTTAAAAAATGACAATTTTTGCCCAAAAATGCAAAGGGTAACCCCTTTCCAAAATTGAAAATTTTATCAAAAATTGAAAAAAATTTTTGCTTTATTATTAGCAAAAATATATTTTAAACATTTGCAAACATCAAATAAACATACAAGAGCAATAAAAACGCAAGTTTTTCATTCAAAAGAACACAAATGGACGTTTTTAAAAAATGACGATTTTTGCCCAAAAATGCAAAGGGTAACCCCTTTCCAAAATCGATCATTTGATCAAAAATTGAAAAAAACTTTTTGCTTTATTATTAGCAAAAATATATTTTAAACATTTGCAAACATCAAATAAACATACAAGAGCAATAAAAACGCAAGTTTTTCATTCAAAAGAACACAAATGGACGTTTTTAAAAAATGACGATTTTTGCCCAAAAATGCAAAGGGTAACCCCTTTCCAAAATTGATCATTTTACCAAAAATTGAAAAAAACTTTTTGCTTTATTATTAGCAAAAATATATTTTAAACATTTGCAAACATCAAATAAACATACAAGAGCAATAAAAACGCAAGTTTTTCATTCAAAAGAACACAAATGGACGTTTTTAAAAAATGACGATTTTTGCCCAAAAATGCAAAGGGTAACCCCTTTCCAAAATTGATCATTTTATCAAAAATTGAAAAAAACTTTTTGCTTTATTATTAGCAAAAATATATTTTAAACATTTGCAAACATCAAATAAACATACAAGAGCAATAAAAACGCAAGTTTTTCATTCAAAAGAACACAAATGGACGTTTTTAAAAAATGACGATTTTTGCCCAAAAATGCAAAGGGTAACCCCTTTCCAAAATTGATCATTTTATCAAAAATTGAAAAAAACTTTTTGCTTTATTATTAGCAAAAATATATTTTAAACATTTGCAAACATCAAATAAACATACAAGAGCAATAAAAACGCAAGTTTTTCATTCAAAAGAACACAAATGGACGTTTTTAAAAAATGACGATTTTTGCCCAAAAATGCAAAGGGTAACCCCTTTCCAAAATTGATCATTTTATCAAAAATTGAAAAAAACTTTTTGCTTTATTATTAGCAAAAATATATTTTAAACATTTGCAAACATCAAATAAACATACAAGAGCAATAAAAACGCAAGTTTTTCATTCAAAAGAACACAAATGGACGTTTTTAAAAAATGACGATTTTTGCCCAAAAATGCAAAGGGTAACCCCTTTCCAAAATTGATCATTTTATCAAAAATTGAAAAAAACTTTTTGCTTTATTATTAGCAAAAATATATTTTAAACATTTGCAAACATCAAATAAACATACAAGAGCAATAAAAACGCAAGTTTTTCATTCAAAAGAACACAAATGGACGTTTTTAAAAAATGACGATTTTTGCCCAAAAATGCAAAGGGTAACCCCTTTCCAAAATTGATCAGCAATAAAAACGCAAGTTTTTCATTCAAAAGAACACAAATGGACGTTTTTAAAAAATGACGATTTTTGCCCAAAAATGCAAAGGGTAACCCCTTTCCAAAATTGATCAGCAATAAAAACGCAAGTTTTTCATTCAAAAGAACACAAATGGACGTTTTTAAAAAATGACAATTTTTGCCCAAAAATGCAAAGGGTAACCCCTTTCCAAAATTGAAAATTTTATCAAAAATTGAAAAAAATTTTTGCTTTATTATTAGCAAAAATATATTTTAAACATTTGCAAACATCAAATAAACATACAAGAGCAATAAAAACGCAAGTTTTTCATTCAAAAGAACACAAATGGACGTTTTTAAAAAATGACGATTTTTGCCCAAAAATGCAAAGGGTAACCCCTTTCCAAAATCGATCATTTGATCAAAAATTGAAAAAAACTTTTTGCTTTATTATTAGCAAAAATATATTTTAAACATTTGCAAACATCAAATAAACATACAAGAGCAATAAAAACGCAAGTTTTTCATTCAAAAGAACACAAATGGACGTTTTTAAAAAATGACGATTTTTGCCCAAAAATGCAAAGGGTAACCCCTTTCCAAAATTGATCATTTTACCAAAAATTGAAAAAAACTTTTTGCTTTATTATTAGCAAAAATATATTTTAAACATTTGCAAACATCAAATAAACATACAAGAGCAATAAAAACGCAAGTTTTTCATTCAAAAGAACACAAATGGACGTTTTTAAAAAATGACGATTTTTGCCCAAAAATGCAAAGGGTAACCCCTTTCCAAAATTGATCATTTTATCAAAAATTGAAAAAAACTTTTTGCTTTATTATTAGCAAAAATATATTTTAAACATTTGCAAACATCAAATAAACATACAAGAGCAATAAAAACGCAAGTTTTTCATTCAAAAGAACACAAATGGACGTTTTTAAAAAATGACGATTTTTGCCCAAAAATGCAAAGGGTAACCCCTTTCCAAAATTGATCATTTTATCAAAAATTGAAAAAAACTTTTTGCTTTATTATTAGCAAAAATATATTTTAAACATTTGCAAACATCAAATAAACATACAAGAGCAATAAAAACGCAAGTTTTTCATTCAAAAGAACACAAATGGACGTTTTTAAAAAATGACGATTTTTGCCCAAAAATGCAAAGGGTAACCCCTTTCCAAAATTGATCATTTTATCAAAAATTGAAAAAAACTTTTTGCTTTATTATTAGCAAAAATATATTTTAAACATTTGCAAACATCAAATAAACATACAAGAGCAATAAAAACGCAAGTTTTTCATTCAAAAGAACACAAATGGACGTTTTTAAAAAATGACGATTTTTGCCCAAAAATGCAAAGGGTAACCCCTTTCCAAAATTGATCATTTTATCAAAAATTGAAAAAAACTTTTTGCTTTATTATTAGCAAAAATATATTTTAAACATTTGCAAACATCAAATAAACATACAAGAGCAATAAAAACGCAAGTTTTTCATTCAAAAGAACACAAATGGACGTTTTTAAAAAATGACGATTTTTGCCCAAAAATGCAAAGGGTAACCCCTTTCCAAAATTGATCATTTTATCAAAAATTGAAAAAAACTTTTTGCTTTATTATTAGCAAAAATATATTTTAAACATTTGCAAACATCAAATAAACATACAAGAGCAATAAAAACGCAAGTTTTTCATTCAAAAGAACACAAATGGACGTTTTTAAAAAATGACGATTTTTGCCCAAAAATGCAAAGGGTAACCCCTTTCCAAAATTGATCATTTTATCAAAAATTGAAAAAAACTTTTTGCTTTATTATTAGCAAAAATATATTTTAAACATTTGCAAACATCAAATAAACATACAAGAGCAATAAAAACGCAAGTTTTTTATTCAAAAGAACACAAATGGACGTTTTTAAAAAATGACGATTTTTGCCCAAAAATGCAAAGGGTAACCCCTTTCCAAAATTGATCATTTTATCAAAAATTGAAAAAAACTTTTTGCTTTATTATTAGCAAAAATATATTTTAAACATTTGCAAACATCAAATAAACATACAAGAGCAATAAAAACGCAAGTTTTTCATTCAATAGAACACAAATGGACGTATTTAAAAAATGACGATTTTTGCCCAAAAATGCAAAGGGTAACCCCTTTCCAAAATTGATCATTTTATCAAAAATTGAAAAAAACTTTTTGCTTTATTATTAGCAAAAATATATTTTAAACATTTGCAAACATCAAATAAACATACAAGAGCAATAAAAACGCAAGTTTTTCATTCAAAAGAACACAAATGGACGTTTTTAAAAAATGACGATTTTTGCCCAAAAATGCAAAGGGTAACCCCTTTCCAAAATTGATCATTTTATCAAAAATTGAAAAAAACTTTTTGCTTTATTATTAGCAAAAATATATTTTAAACATTTGCAAACATCAAATAAACATACAAGAGCAATAAAAACGCAAGTTTTTCATTCAATAGAACACAAATGGACGTATTTAAAAAATGACGATTTTTGCCCAAAAATGCAAAGGGTAACCCCTTTCCAAAATTGATCATTTTATCAAAAATTGAAAAAAACTTTTTGCTTTATTATTAGCAAAAATATATTTTAAACATTTGCAAACATCAAATAAACATACAAGAGCAATAAAAACGCAAGTTTTTCATTCAAAAGAACACAAATGGACGTTTTTAAAAAATGACGATTTTTGCCCAAAAATGCAAAGGGTAACCCCTTTCCAAAATTGATCATTTTATCAAAAATTGAAAAAAACTTTTTGCTTTATTATTAGCAAAAATATATTTTAAACATTTGCAAACATCAAATAAACATACAAGAGCAATAAAAACGCAAGTTTTTCATTCAAAAGAACACAAATGGACGTTTTTAAAAAATGACGATTTTTGCCCAAAAATGCAAAGGGTAACCCCTTTCCAAAATTGATCATTTTATCAAAAATTGAAAAAAACTTTTTGCTTTATTATTAGCAAAAATATATTTTAAACATTTGCAAACATCAAATAAACATACAAGAGCAATAAAAACGCAAGTTTTTCATTCAAAAGAACACAAATGGACGTTTTTAAAAAATAACGATTTTTGCCCAAAAATGCAAAGGGTAACCCCTTATCCAAAATTGATCATTTTATCAAAAATTGAAAACAACTTTTTGCTTTATTATTAGCAAAAATATATTTTAAACATTTGCAAACATCAAATAAACATACAAGAGCAATAAAAACGCAAGTTTTTCATTCAAAAGAACACAAATGGACGTTTTTAAAAAATAACGATTTTTGCCCAAAATTGCAAAGGGTAACCCCTTTCCAAAATCGATCATTTGATCAAAAATTGAAAAAAACTTTTTGCTTTATTATTAGCAAAAATATATTTTAAACATTTGCAAACATCAAATAAACATACAAGAGCAATAAAAACGCAAGTTTTTCATTCAAAAGAACACAAATGGACGTTTTTAAAAAATAACGATTTTTGCCAAAAATTCAAAGGGTAACCCCTTTCCAAAATCGATCATTTTATCAAAAATTGAAAAAAACTTTTTGCTTTATTATTAGCAAAAATATATTTTAAACATTTGCAAACATCAAATAAACATACAAGAGCAATAAAAACGCAAGTTTTTCATTCAATAGAACACAAATGGACGTATTTAAAAAATAACGATTTTTGCCCAAAAATGCAAAGGGTAACCCCTTATCCAAAATTGATCATTTTATCAAAAATTGAAAACAACTTTTTGCTTTATTATTAGCAAAAATATATTTTAAACATTTGCAAACATCAAATAAACATACAAGAGCAATAAAAACGCAAGTTTTTCATTCGATAGAACACAAATGGACGTATTTAAAAAATAACGATTTTTGCCCAAAAATGCAAAGGGTAACCCCTTATCCAAAATTGATCATTTTATCAAAAATTGAAAACAACTTTTTGCTTTATTATTAGCAAAAATATATTTTAAACATTTGCAAACATCAAATAAACATACAAGAGCAATAAAAACGCAAGTTTTTCATTCAATAGAACACAAATGGACGTATTTAAAAAATGACGATTTTTGCCCAAAAATGCAAAGGGTAACCCCTTTCCAAAATCGATCATTTGATCAAAAATTGAAAAAAACTTTTTGCTTTATTATTAGCAAAAATATATTTTAAACATTTGCAAACATCAAATAAACATACAAGAGCAATAAAAACGCAAGTTTTTCATTCAAAAGAACACAAATGGACGTTTTTAAAAAATAACGATTTTTGCCAAAAATACAAAGGGTAACCCCTTTCCAAAATCGATCATTTGATCAAAAATTGAAAAAAACTTTTTGCTTCATTATTAGCAAAAATATATTTTAAACATTTGCAAACATCAAATAAACATACAAGAGCAATAAAAACGCAAGTTTTTCATTCAATAGAACACAAATGGACGTTTTTAAAAAATGACGATTTTTGCCCAAAAATGCAAAGGGTAACCCCTTTCCAAAATTGATCAGCAATAAAAACGCAAGTTTTTCATTCAAAAGAACACAAATGGACGTTTTTAAAAAATGACGATTTTTGCCCAAAAATGCAAAGGGTAACCCCTTTCCAAAATCGATCATTTGATCAAAAATTGAAAAAAACTTTTTGCTTTATTATTAGCAAAAATATATTTTAAACATTTGCAAACATCAAATAAACATACAAGAGCAATAAAAACGCAAGTTTTTCATTCAAAAGAACACAAATGGACGTTTTTAAAAAAAAACGATTTTTGCCAAAAATTCAAAGGGTAACCCCTTTCCAAAATCGATCATTTTATCAAAAATTGAAAAAAACTTTTTGCTTTATTATTAGCAAAAATATATTTTAAACATTTGCAAACATCAAATAAACATACAAGAGCAATAAAAACGCAAGTTTTTCATTCAATAGAACACAAATGGACGTATTTAAAAAATGACGATTTTTGCCCAAAAATGCAAAGGGTAACCCCTTTCCAAAATCGATCATTTGATCAAAAATTGAAAAAAACTTTTTGCTTTATTATTAGCAAAAATATATTTTAAACATTTGCAAACATCAAATAAACATACAAGAGCAATAAAAACGCAAGTTTTTCATTCAAAAGAACACAAATGGACGTTTTTAAAAAATAACGATTTTTGCCAAAAATTCAAAGGGTAACCCCTTTCCAAAATCGATCATTTTATCAAAAATTGAAAAAAACTTTTTGCTTTATTATTAGCAAAAATATATTTTAAACATTTGCAAACATCAAATAAACATACAAGAGCAATAAAAACGCAAGTTTTTCATTCAATAGAACACAAATGGACGTTTTTAAAAAATGACGATTTTTGCCCAAAAATGCAAAGGGTAACCCCTTTCCAAAATTGATCAGCAATAAAAACGCAAGTTTTTCATTCAAAAGAACACAAATGGACGTTTTTAAAAAATGACGATTTTTGCCCAAAATTGCAAAGGGTAACCCCTTTCCAAAATTGATCAGCAATAAAAACGCAAGTTTTTCATTCAATAGAACACAAATGGACGTATTTAAAAAATGACGATTTTTGCCCAAAAATGCAAAGGGTAACCCCTTTCCAAAATCGATCATTTGATCAAAAATTGAAAAAAACTTTTTGCTTTATTATTAGCAAAAATATATTTTAAACATTTGCAAACATCAAATAAACATACAAGAGCAATAAAAACGCAAGTTTTTCATTCAAAAGAACACAAATGGACGTTTTTAAAAAAAAACGATTTTTGCCAAAAATTCAAAGGGTAACCCCTTTCCAAAATCGATCATTTTATCAAAAATTGAAAAAAACTTTTTGCTTTATTATTAGCAAAAATATATTTTAAACATTTGCAAACATCAAATAAACATACAAGAGCAATAAAAACGCAAGTTTTTCATTCAAAAGAACACAAATGGACGTTTTTAAAAAAAAACGATTTTTGCCAAAAATTCAAAGGGTAACCCCTTTCCAAAATCGATCATTTGATCAAAAATTGAAAAAAACTTTTTGCTTTATTATTAGCAAAAATATATTTTAAACATTTGCAAACATCAAATAAACATACAAGAGCAATAAAAACGCAAGTTTTTCATTCAAAAGAACACAAATGGACGTTTTTAAAAAAAAACGATTTTTGCCAAAAATTCAAAGGGTAACCCCTTTCCAAAATCGATCATTTTATCAAAAATTGAAAAAAACTTTTTGCTTTATTATTAGCAAAAATATATTTTAAACATTTGCAAACATCAAATAAACATACAAGAGCAATAAAAACGCAAGTTTTTCATTCAAAAGAACACAAATGGACGTTTTTAAAAAAAAACGATTTTTGCCAAAAATTCAAAGGGTAACCCCTTTCCAAAATCGATCATTTGATCAAAAATTGAAAAAAACTTTTTGCTTTATTATTAGCAAAAATATATTTTAAACATTTGCAAACATCAAATAAACATACAAGAGCAATAAAAACGCAAGTTTTTCATTCAAAAGAACACAAATGGACGTTTTTAAAAAAAAACGATTTTTGCCAAAAATTCAAAGGGTAACCCCTTTCCAAAATCGATCATTTGATCAAAAATTGAAAAAAACTTTTTGCTTTATTATTAGCAAAAATATATTTTAAACATTTGCAAACATCAAATAAACATACAAGAGCAATAAAAACGCAAGTTTTTCATTCAAAAGAACACAAATGGACGTTTTTAAAAAAAAACGATTTTTGCCAAAAATTCAAAGGGTAACCCCTTTCCAAAATCGATCATTTGATCAAAAATTGAAAAAAACTTTTTGCTTTATTATTAGCAAAAATATATTTTAAACATTTGCAAACATCAAATAAACATACAAGAGCAATAAAAACGCAAGTTTTTCATTCAATAGAACACAAATGGACGTTTTTAAAAAATGACGATTTTTGCCCAAAAATGCAAAGGGTAACCCCTTTCCAAAATTGATCAGCAATAAAAACGCAAGTTTTTCATTCAAAAGAACACAAATGGACGTTTTTAAAAAATGACGATTTTTGCCCAAAAATGCAAAGGGTAACCCCTTTCCAAAATTGATCATTTTATCAAAAATTGAAAAAAACTTTTTGCTTTATTATTAGCAAAAATATATTTTAAACATTTGCAAACATCAAATAAACATACAAGAGCAATAAAAACGCAAGTTTTTCATTCAAAAGAACACAAATGGACGTTTTTAAAAAATGACGATTTTTGCCCAAAAATGCAAAGGGTAACCCCTTTCCAAAATTGATCATTTTATCAAAAATTGAAAAAAACTTTTTGCTTTATTATTAGCAAAAATATATTTTAAACATTTGCAAACATCAAATAAACATACAAGAGCAATAAGAACGCAAGTTTTTCATTCAAAAGAACACAAATGGACGTTTTTAAAAAATGACGATTTTTGCCCAAAAATGCAAAGGGTAACCCCTTTCCAAAATTGATCAGCAATAAAAACGCAAGTTTTTCATTCAAAAGAACACAAATGGACGTTTTTAAAAAATGACGATTTTTGCCCAAAAATGCAAAGGGTAACCCCTTTCCAAAATTGATCATTTTATCAAAAATTGAAAAAAACTTTTTGCTTTATTATTAGCAAAAATATATTTTAAACATTTGCAAACATCAAATAAACATACAAGAGCAATAAAAACGCAAGTTTTTCATTCAAAAGAACACAAATGGACGTTTTTAAAAAATGACGATTTTTGCCCAAAAATGCAAAGGGTAACCCCTTTCCAAAATTGATCAGCAATAAAAACGCAAGTTTTTCATTCAAAAGAACACAAATGGACGTTTTTAAAAAATGACGATTTTTGCCCAAAAATGCAAAGGGTAACCCCTTTCCAAAATTGATCATTTTATCAAAAATTGAAAAAAACTTTTTGCTTTATTATTAGCAAAAATATATTTTAAACATTTGCAAACATCAAATAAACATACAAGAGCAATAAAAACGCAAGTTTTTCATTCAAAAGAACACAAATGGACGTTTTTAAAAAATGACGATTTTTGCCCAAAAATGCAAAGGGTAACCCCTTTCCAAAATTGATCATTTTATCAAAAATTGAAAAAAACTTTTTGCTTTATTATTAGCAAAAATATATTTTAAACATTTGCAAACATCAAATAAACATACAAGAGCAATAAGAACGCAAGTTTTTCATTCAAAAGAACACAAATGGACGTTTTTAAAAAATGACGATTTTTGCCCAAAAATGCAAAGGGTAACCCCTTTCCAAAATTGATAATTTTATCAAAAATTGATAAAAACTTTTTGCTTTATTATTAGCAAAAATATATTTTAAACATTTGCAAACATCAAATAAACATACAAGAGCAATAAGAACGCAAGTTTTTCATTCAAAAGAACACAAATGGACGTTTTTAAAAAATTACGATTTTTGCCCAAAAATGCAAAGGGTAACCCCTTTCCAAAATTGATCAGCAATAAAAACGCAAGTTTTTCATTCAAAAGAACACAAATGGACGTTTTTAAAAAATGACGATTTTTGCCCAAAAATGCAAAGGGTAACCCCTTTCCAAAATTGATCATTTTATCAAAAATTGAAAAAAACTTTTTGCTTTATTATTAGCAAAAATATATTTTAAACATTTGCAAACATCAAATAAACATACAAGAGCAATAAAAACGCAAGTTTTTCATTCAATAGAACACAAATGGACGTTTTTAAAAAATGACGATTTTTGCCCAAAAATGCAAAGGGTAACCCCTTTCCAAAATTGATCAGCAATAAAAACGCAAGTTTTTCATTCAAAAGAACACAAATGGACGTTTTTAAAAAATGACGATTTTTGCCCAAAAATGCAAAGGGTAACCCCTTTCCAAAATTGATCATTTTATCAAAAATTGAAAAAAACTTTTTGCTTTATTATTAGCAAAAATATATTTTAAACATTTGCAAACATCAAATAAACATACAAGAGCAATAAAAACGCAAGTTTTTCATTCAAAAGAACACAAATGGACGTTTTTAAAAAATGACGATTTTTGCCCAAAAATGCAAAGGGTAACCCCTTTCCAAAATTGATCATTTTATCAAAAATTGAAAAAAACTTTTTGCTTTATTATTAGCAAAAATATATTTTAAACATTTGCAAACATCAAATAAACATACAAGAGCAATAAGAACGCAAGTTTTTCATTCAAAAGAACACAAATGGACGTTTTTAAAAAATGACGATTTTTGCCCAAAAATGCAAAGGGTAACCCCTTCCCAAAATTGATCAGCAATAAAAACGCAAGTTTTTCATTCAAAAGAACACAAATGGACGTTTTTAAAAAATGACGATTTTTGCCCAAAAATGCAAAGGGTAACCCCTTTCCAAAATTGATCATTTTATCAAAAATTGAAAAAAACTTTTTGCTTTATTATTAGCAAAAATATATTTTAAACATTTGCAAACATCAAATAAACATACAAGAGCAATAAAAACGCAAGTTTTTCATTCAAAAGAACACAAATGGACGTTTTTAAAAAATGACGATTTTTGCCCAAAAATGCAAAGGGTAACCCCTTTCCAAAATTGATCAGCAATAAAAACGCAAGTTTTTCATTCAAAAGAACACAAATGGACGTTTTTAAAAAATGACGATTTTTGCCCAAAAATGCAAAGGGTAACCCCTTTCCAAAATTGATCATTTTATCAAAAATTGAAAAAAACTTTTTGCTTTATTATTAGCAAAAATATATTTTAAACATTTGCAAACATCAAATAAACATACAAGAGCAATAAAAACGCAAGTTTTTCATTCAAAAGAACACAAATGGACGTTTTTAAAAAATGACGATTTTTGCCCAAAAATGCAAAGGGTAACCCCTTTCCAAAATTGATCATTTTATCAAAAATTGAAAAAAACTTTTTGCTTTATTATTAGCAAAAATATATTTTAAACATTTGCAAACATCAAATAAACATACAAGAGCAATAAGAACGCAAGTTTTTCATTCAAAAGAACACAAATGGACGTTTTTAAAAAATGACGATTTTTGCCCAAAAATGCCCTTTCCAAAATTGATAATTTTATCAAAAATTGATAAAAACTTTTTGCTTTATTATTAGCAAAAATATATTTTAAACATTTGCAAACATCAAATAAACATACAAGAGCAATAAAAACGCAAGTTTTTCATTCAAAAGAACACAAATGGACGTTTTTAAAAAATAACGATTTTTGCCCAAAAATGCAAAGGGTAACCCCTTTCCAAAATTGATCAGCAATAAAAACGCAAGTTTTTCATTCAAAAGAACACAAATGGACGTTTTTAAAAAATGACGATTTTTGCCCAAAAATGCAAAGGGTAACCCCTTTCCAAAATTGATCATTTTATCAAAAATTGAAAAAAACTTTTTGCTTTATTATTAGCAAAAATATATTTTAAACATTTGCAAACATCAAATAAACATACAAGAGCAATAAAAACGCAAGTTTTTCATTCAAAAGAACACAAATGGACGTTTTTAAAAAATGACGATTTTTGCCCAAAAATGCAAAGGGTAACCCCTTTCCAAAATTGATCATTTTATCAAAAATTGAAAAAAACTTTTTGCTTTATTATTAGCAAAAATATATTTTAAACATTTGCAAACATCAAATAAACATACAAGAGCAATAAGAACGCAAGTTTTTCATTCAAAAGAACACAAATGGACGTTTTTAAAAAATGACGATTTTTGCCCAAAAATGCAAAGGGTAACCCCTTTCCAAAATCGATCATTTGATCAAAAATTGAAAAAAACTTTTTGCTTCATTATTAGCAAAAATATATTTTAAACATTTGCAAACATCAAATAAACATACAAGAGCAATAAAAACGCAAGTTTTTCATTCAAAAGAACACAAATGGACGTTTTTAAAAAATAACGATTTTTGCCCAAAATTGCAAAGGGTAACCCCTTTCCAAAATCGATCATTTGATCAAAAATTGAAAAAAACTTTTTGCTTCATTATTAGCAAAAATATATTTTAAACATTTGCAAACATCAAATAAACATACAAGAGCAATAAAAACGCAAGTTTTTCATTCAAAAGAACACAAATGGACGTTTTTAAAAAATAACGATTTTTGCCAAAAATTCAAAGGGTAACCCCTTTCCAAAATCGATCATTTTATCAAAAATTGAAAAAAACTTTTTGCTTTATTATTAGCAAAAATATATTTTAAACATTTGCAAACATCAAATAAACATACAAGA
The DNA here is from genome assembly GCA_963402855.1 of Ormia ochracea. Taxonomy (NCBI): domain Eukaryota; kingdom Metazoa; phylum Arthropoda; class Insecta; order Diptera; family Tachinidae; genus Ormia; species Ormia ochracea. The sequence goes on from OY727109.1 coordinate 38,050,033, forward strand.
GCAATAAAAACGCAAGTTTTTCATTCAATAGAACACAAATGGACGTATTTTAAAAATGACGATTTTTGCCCAAAAATGCAAAGGGTAACCCCTTTCCAAAATTGATCATTTTATCAAAAATTGAAAAAAACTTTTTGCTTTATTATTAGCAAAAATATATTTTAAACATTTGCAAACATCAAATAAACATACAAGAGCAATAAAAACGCAAGTTTTTCATTCAATAGAACACAAATGGACGTTTTTAAAAAATGACGATTTTTGCCCAAAAATGCAAAGGGTAACCCCTTTCCAAAATTGATCATTTTATCAAAAATTGAAAAAAACTTTTTGCTTTATTATTAGCAAAAATATATTTTAAACATTTGCAAACATCAAATAAACATACAAGAGCAATAAAAACGCAAGTTTTTCATTCAAAAGAACACAAATGGACGTTTTTAAAAAATGACGATTTTTGCCCAAAAATGCAAAGGGTAACCCCTTTCCAAAATTGATAATTTTATCAAAAATTGATAAAAACTTTTTGCTTTATTATTAGCAAAAATATATTTTAAACATTTGCAAACATCAAATAAACATACAAGAGCAATAAAAACGCAAGTTTTTCATTCAAAAGAACACAAATGGACGTTTTTAAAAAATAACGATTTTTGCCCAAAAATGCAAAGGGTAACCCCTTTCCAAAATTGATCAGCAATAAAAACGCAAGTTTTTCATTCAAAAGAACACAAATGGACGTTTTTAAAAAATGACGATTTTTGCCCAAAAATGCAAAGGGTAACCCCTTTCCAAAATTGATCATTTTATCAAAAATTGAAAAAAACTTTTTGCTTTATTATTAGCAAAAATATATTTTAAACATTTGCAAACATCAAATAAACATACAAGAGCAATAAAAACGCAAGTTTTTCATTCAAAAGAACACAAATGGACGTTTTTAAAAAATGACGATTTTTGCCCAAAAATGCAAAGGGTAACCCCTTTCCAAAATTGATCATTTTATCAAAAATTGAAAAAAACTTTTTGCTTTATTATTAGCAAAAATATATTTTAAACATTTGCAAACATCAAATAAACATACAAGAGCAATAAGAACGCAAGTTTTTCATTCAAAAGAACACAAATGGACGTTTTTAAAAAATGACGATTTTTGCCCAAAAATGCAAAGGGTAACCCCTTTCCAAAATTGATAATTTTATCAAAAATTGATAAAAACTTTTTGCTTTATTATTAGCAAAAATATATTTTAAACATTTGCAAACATCAAATAAACATACAAGAGCAATAAGAACGCAAGTTTTTCATTCAAAAGAACACAAATGGACGTTTTTAAAAAATTACGATTTTTGCCCAAAAATGCAAAGGGTAACCCCTTTCCAAAATTGATCAGCAATAAAAACGCAAGTTTTTCATTCAAAAGAACACAAATGGACGTTTTTAAAAAATGACGATTTTTGCCCAAAAATGCAAAGGGTAACCCCTTTCCAAAATTGATCATTTTATCAAAAATTGAAAAAAACTTTTTGCTTTATTATTAGCAAAAATATATTTTAAACATTTGCAAACATCAAATAAACATACAAGAGCAATAAAAACGCAAGTTTTTCATTCAAAAGAACACAAATGGACGTTTTTAAAAAATGACGATTTTTGCCCAAAAATGCAAAGGGTAACCCCTTTCCAAAATTGATCATTTTATCAAAAATTGAAAAAAACTTTTTGCTTTATTATTAGCAAAAATATATTTTAAACATTTGCAAACATCAAATAAACATACAAGAGCAATAAGAACGCAAGTTTTTCATTCAAAAGAACACAAATGGACGTTTTTAAAAAATGACGATTTTTGCCCAAAAATGCAAAGGGTAACCCCTTTCCAAAATTGATAATTTTATCAAAAATTGATAAAAACTTTTTGCTTTATTATTAGCAAAAATATATTTTAAACATTTGCAAACATCAAATAAACATACAAGAGCAATAAGAACGCAAGTTTTTCATTCAAAAGAACACAAATGGACGTTTTTAAAAAATTACGATTTTTGCCCAAAAATGCAAAGGGTAACCCCTTTCCAAAATTGATCAGCAATAAAAACGCAAGTTTTTCATTCAAAAGAACACAAATGGACGTTTTTAAAAAATGACGATTTTTGCCCAAAAATGCAAAGGGTAACCCCTTTCCAAAATTGATCATTTTATCAAAAATTGAAAAAAACTTTTTGCTTTATTATTAGCAAAAATATATTTTAAACATTTGCAAACATCAAATAAACATACAAGAGCAATAAAAACGCAAGTTTTTCATTCAAAAGAACACAAATGGACGTTTTTAAAAAATGACGATTTTTGCCCAAAAATGCAAAGGGTAACCCCTTTCCAAAATTGATCATTTTATCAAAAATTGAAAAAAACTTTTTGCTTTATTATTAGCAAAAATATATTTTAAACATTTGCAAACATCAAATAAACATACAAGAGCAATAAGAACGCAAGTTTTTCATTCAAAAGAACACAAATGGACGTTTTTAAAAAATGACGATTTTTGCCCAAAAATGCAAAGGGTAACCCCTTTCCAAAATTGATAATTTTATCAAAAATTGATAAAAACTTTTTGCTTTATTATTAGCAAAAATATATTTTAAACATTTGCAAACATCAAATAAACATACAAGAGCAATAAAAACGCAAGTTTTTCATTCAAAAGAACACAAATGGACGTTTTTAAAAAATAACGATTTTTGCCCAAAATTGCAAAGGGTAACCCCTTTCCAAAATCGATCATTTGATCAAAAATTGAAAAAAACTTTTTGCTTTATTATTAGCAAAAATATATTTTAAACATTTGCAAACATCAAATAAACATACAAGAGCAATAAAAACGCAAGTTTTTCATTCAAAAGAACACAAATGGACGTTTTTAAAAAATAACGATTTTTGCCAAAAATTCAAAGGGTAACCCCTTTCCAAAATCGATCATTTTATCAAAAATTGAAAAAAACTTTTTGCTTTATTATTAGCAAAAATATATTTTAAACATTTGCAAACATCAAATAAACATACAAGAGCAATAAAAACGCAAGTTTTTCATTCAATAGAACACAAATGGACGTATTTAAAAAATAACGATTTTTGCCCAAAAATGCAAAGGGTAACCCCTTATCCAAAATTGATCATTTTATCAAAAATTGAATACAACTTTTTGCTTTATTATTAGCAAAAATATATTTTAAACATTTGCAAACATCAAATAAACATACAAGAGCAATAAGAACGCAAGTTTTTCATTCAAAAGAACACAAATGGACGTTTTTAAAAAATTACGATTTTTGCCCAAAAATGCAAAGGGTAACCCCTTTCCAAAATTGATCAGCAATAAAAACGCAAGTTTTTCATTCAAAAGAACACAAATGGACGTATTTAAAAAATAACGATTTTTGCCCAAAAATGCAAAGGGTAACCCCTTATCCAAAATTGATCATTTTATCAAAAATTGAAAAAAACTTTTTGCTTTATTATTAGCAAAAATATATTTTAAACATTTGCAAACATCAAATAAACATACAAGAGCAATAAGAACGCAAGTTTTTCATTCAAAAGAACACAAATGGACGTTTTTAAAAAATTACGATTTTTGCCCAAAAATGCAAAGGGTAACCCCTTTCCAAAATTGATCAGCAATAAAAACGCAAGTTTTTCATTCAAAAGAACACAAATGGACGTTTTTAAAAAATGACGATTTTTGCCCAAAAATGCAAAGGGTAACCCCTTTCCAAAATTGATCATTTTATCAAAAATTGAAAAAAACTTTTTGCTTTATTATTAGCAAAAATATATTTTAAACATTTGCAAACATCAAATAAACATACAAGAGCAATAAAAACGCAAGTTTTTCATTCAAAAGAACACAAATGGACGTTTTTAAAAAATGACGATTTTTGCCCAAAAATGCAAAGGGTAACCCCTTTCCAAAATTGATCATTTTATCAAAAATTGAAAAAAACTTTTTGCTTTATTATTAGCAAAAATATATTTTAAACATTTGCAAACATCAAATAAACATACAAGAGCAATAAGAACGCAAGTTTTTCATTCAAAAGAACACAAATGGACGTTTTTAAAAAATGACGATTTTTGCCCAAAAATGCAAAGGGTAACCCCTTTCCAAAATTGATAATTTTATCAAAAATTGATAAAAACTTTTTGCTTTATTATTAGCAAAAATATATTTTAAACATTTGCAAACATCAAATAAACATACAAGAGCAATAAAAACGCAAGTTTTTCATTCAAAAGAACACAAATGGACGTTTTTAAAAAATAACGATTTTTGCCCAAAATTGCAAAGGGTAACCCCTTTCCAAAATCGATCATTTGATCAAAAATTGAAAAAAACTTTTTGCTTTATTATTAGCAAAAATATATTTTAAACATTTGCAAACATCAAATAAACATACAAGAGCAATAAAAACGCAAGTTTTTCATTCAAAAGAACACAAATGGACGTTTTTAAAAAATAACGATTTTTGCCAAAAATTCAAAGGGTAACCCCTTTCCAAAATCGATCATTTTATCAAAAATTGAAAAAAACTTTTTGCTTTATTATTAGCAAAAATATATTTTAAACATTTGCAAACATCAAATAAACATACAAGAGCAATAAAAACGCAAGTTTTTCATTCAATAGAACACAAATGGACGTATTTAAAAAATAACGATTTTTGCCCAAAAATGCAAAGGGTAACCCCTTATCCAAAATTGATCATTTTATCAAAAATTGAATACAACTTTTTGCTTTATTATTAGCAAAAATATATTTTAAACATTTGCAAACATCAAATAAACATACAAGAGCAATAAAAACGCAAGTTTTTCATTCAATAGAACACAAATGGACGTATTTAAAAAATGACGATTTTTGCCCAAAAATGCAAAGGGTAACCCCTTTCCAAAATCGATCATTTTATCAAAAATTGAAAAAAACTTTTTGCTTTATTATTAGCAAAAATATATTTTAAACATTTGCAAACATCAAATAAACATACAAGAGCAATAAAAACGCAAGTTTTTCATTCAAAAGAACACAAATGGACGTTTTTAAAAAATAACGATTTTTGCCAAAAATTCAAAGGGTAACCCCTTTCCAAAATCGATCATTTTATCAAAAATTGAAAAAAACTTTTTGCTTTATTATTAGCAAAAATATATTTTAAACATTTGCAAACATCAAATAAACATACAAGAGCAATAAAAACGCAAGTTTTTCATTCAAAAGAACACAAATGGACGTTTTTAAAAAATAACGATTTTTGCCCAAAAATGCAAAGGGTAACCCCTTTCCAAAATCGATCATTTTATCAAAAATTGAAAAAAACTTTTTGCTTTATTATTAGCAAAAATATATTTTAAACATTTGCAAACATCAAATAAACATACAAGAGCAATAAAAACGCAAGTTTTTCATTCAAAAGAACACAAATGGACGTTTTTAAAAAATAACGATTTTTGCCCAAAATTGCAAAGGGTAACCCCTTTCCAAAATCGATCATTTGATCAAAAATTGAAAAAAACTTTTTGCTTTATTATTAGCAAAAATATATTTTAAACATTTGCAAACATCAAATAAACATACAAGAGCAATAAAAACGCAAGTTTTTCATTCAAAAGAACACAAATGGACGTTTTTAAAAAATAACGATTTTTGCCCAAAATTGCAAAGGGTAACCCCTTTCCAAAATCGATCATTTGATCAAAAATTGAAAAAAACTTTTTGCTTTATTATTAGCAAAAATATATTTTAAACATTTGCAAACATCAAATAAACATACAAGAGCAATAAAAACGCAAGTTTTTCATTCAATAGAACACAAATGGACGTATTTAAAAAATAACGATTTTTGCCCAAAAATGCAAAGGGTAACCCCTTATCCAAAATTGATCATTTTATAAATTGAAAAAAACTTTTTGCTTTATTATTAGCAAAAATATATTTTAAACATTTGCAAACATCAAATAAACATACAAGAGCAATAAAAACGCAAGTTTTTCATTCAATAGAACACAAATGGACGTATTTAAAAAATGACGATTTTTGCCCAAAAATGCAAAGGGTAACCCCTTTCCAAAATTGATCATTTTATCAAAAATTGAAAAAAACTTTTTGCTTTATTATTAGCAAAAATATATTTTAAACATTTGCAAACATCAAATAAACATACAAGAGCAATAAAAACGCAAGTTTTTCATTCAATAGAACACAAATGGACGTATTTAAAAAATGACGATTTTTGCCCAAAAATGCAAAGGGTAACCCCTTTCCTAAATTGATCATTTTATCAAAAATTGAAAAAAACTTTTTGCTTTATTATTAGCAAAAATATATTTTAAACATTTGCAAACATCAAATAAACATACAAGAGCAATAAAAACGCAAGTTTTTCATTCAATAGAACACAAATGGACGTATTTAAAAAATGACGATTTTTGCCCAAAAATGCAAAGGGTAACCCCTTTCCAAAATTGATCATTTTATCAAAAATTGAAAAAAACTTTTTGCTTTATTATTAGCAAAAATATATTTTAAACATTTGCAAACATCAAATAAACATACAAGAGCAATAAAAACGCAAGTTTTTCATTCAATAGAACACAAATGGACGTATTTAAAAAATGACGATTTTTGCCCAAAAATGCAAAGGGTAACCCCTTTCCAAAATTGATCATTTTATCAAAAATTGAAAAAAACTTTTTGCTTTATTATTAGCAAAAATATATTTTAAACATTTGCAAACATCAAATAAACATACAAGAGCAATAAAAACGCAAGTTTTTCATTCAATAGAACACAAATGGACGTATTTAAAAAATGACGATTTTTGCCCAAAAATGCAAAGGGTAACCCCTTTCCAAAATTGATCATTTTATCAAAAATTGAAAAAAACTTTTTGCTTTATTATTAGCAAAAATATATTTTAAACATTTGCAAACATCAAATAAACATACAAGAGCAATAAAAACGCAAGTTTTTCATTCAATAGAACACAAATGGACGTATTTAAAAAATGACGATTTTTGCCCAAAAATGCAAAGGGTAACCCCTTTCCTAAATTGATCATTTTATCAAAAATTGAAAAAAACTTTTTGCTTTATTATTAGCAAAAATATATTTTAAACATTTGCAAACATCAAATAAACATACAAGAGCAATAAAAACGCAAGTTTTTCATTCAATAGAACACAAATGGACGTATTTAAAAAATGACGATTTTTGCCCAAAAATGCAAAGGGTAACCCCTTTCCAAAATTGATCATTTTATCAAAAATTGAAAAAAACTTTTTGCTTTATTATTAGCAAAAATATATTTTAAACATTTGCAAACATCAAATAAACATACAAGAGCAATAAAAACGCAAGTTTTTCATTCAATAGAACACAAATGGACGTATTTAAAAAATGACGATTTTTGCCCAAAAATGCAAAGGGTAACCCCTTTCCAAAATTGATCATTTTATCAAAAATTGAAAAAAACTTTTTGCTTTATTATTAGCAAAAATATATTTTAAACATTTGCAAACATCAAATAAACATACAAGAGCAATAAAAACGCAAGTTTTTCATTCAATAGAACACAAATGGACGTATTTAAAAAATGACGATTTTTGCCCAAAAATGCAAAGGGTAACCCCTTTCCTAAATTGATCATTTTATCAAAAATTGAAAAAAACTTTTTGCTTTATTATTAGCAAAAATATATTTTAAACATTTGCAAACATCAAATAAACATACAAGAGCAATAAAAACGCAAGTTTTTCATTCAATAGAACACAAATGGACGTATTTAAAAAATGACGATTTTTGCCCAAAAATGCAAAGGGTAACCCCTTTCCAAAATTGATCATTTTATCAAAAATTGAAAAAAACTTTTTGCTTTATTATTAGCAAAAATATATTTTAAACATTTGCAAACATCAAATAAACATACAAGAGCAATAAAAACGCAAGTTTTTCATTCAATAGAACACAAATGGACGTATTTAAAAAATGACGATTTTTGCCCAAAAATGCAAAGGGTAACCCCTTTCCAAAATTGATCATTTTATCAAAAATTGAAAAAAACTTTTTGCTTTATTATTAGCAAAAATATATTTTAAACATTTGCAAACATCAAATAAACATACAAGAGCAATAAAAACGCAAGTTTTTCATTCAATAGAACACAAATGGACGTATTTAAAAAATGACGATTTTTGCCCAAAAATGCAAAGGGTAACCCCTTTCCAAAATTGATCATTTTATCAAAAATTGAAAAAAACTTTTTGCTTTATTATTAGCAAAAATATATTTTAAACATTTGCAAACATCAAATAAACATACAAGAGCAATAAAAACGCAAGTTTTTCATTCAATAGAACACAAATGGACGTATTTAAAAAATGACGATTTTTGCCCAAAAATGCAAAGGGTAACCCCTTTCCAAAATTGATCATTTTATCAAAAATTGAAAAAAACTTTTTGCTTTATTATTAGCAAAAATATATTTTAAACATTTGCAAACATCAAATAAACATACAAGAGCAATAAAAACGCAAGTTTTTCATTCAAAAGAACACAAATGGACGTATTTAAAAAATGACGATTTTTGCCCAAAAATGCAAAGGGTAACCCCTTTCCTAAATTGATCATTTTATCAAAAATTGAAAAAAACTTTTTGCTTTATTATTAGCAAAAATATATTTTAAACATTTGCAAACATCAAATAAACATACAAGAGCAATAAAAACGCAAGTTTTTCATTCAATAGAACACAAATGGACGTATTTAAAAAATGACGATTTTTGCCCAAAAATGCAAAGGGTAACCCCTTTCCAAAATTGATCATTTTATCAAAAATTGAAAAAAACTTTTTGCTTTATTATTAGCAAAAATATATTTTAAACATTTGCAAACATCAAATAAACATACAAGAGCAATAAAAACGCAAGTTTTTCATTCAATAGAACACAAATGGACGTATTTAAAACATGACGATTTTTGCCCAAAAATGCAAAGGGTAACCCCTTTCCAAAATTGATCATTTTATCAAAAATTGAAAAAAACTTTTTGCTTTATTATTAGCAAAAATATATTTTAAACATTTGCAAACATCAAATAAACATACAAGAGCAATAAAAACGCAAGTTTTTCATTCAAAAGAACACAAATGGACGTTTTTAAAAAATGACGATTTTTGCCCAAAAATTGATCATTTTATCAAAAATTGAAAAAATCTTTTTGCTTTATTATTAGCAAAAATATATTTTAAACATTTGCAAACATCAAATAAACATACAAGAGCAATAAAAACGCAAGTTTTTCATTCAAAAGAACACAAATGGACGTTTTTAAAAAATGACGATTTTTGCCCAAAAATGCAAAGGGTAACCCCTTTCCAAAATTGATCATTTTATCAAAAATTGAAAAAAACTTTTTGCTTTATTATTAGCAAAAATATATTTTAAACATTTGCAAACATCAAATAAACATACAAGAGCAATAAAAACGCAAGTTTTTCATTCAATAGAACACAAATGGACGTATTTAAAAAATGACGATTTTTGCCCAAAAATGCAAAGGGTAACCCCTTTCCAAAATTGATCATTTTATCAAAAATTGAAAAAAACTTTTTGCTTTATTATTAGCAAAAATATATTTTAAACATTTGCAAACATCAAATAAACATACAAGAGCAATAAAAACGCAAGTTTTTCATTCAATAGAACACAAATGGACGTATTTAAAAAATGACGATTTTTGCCCAAAAATGCAAAGGGTAACCCCTTTCCAAAATTGATCATTTTATCAAAAATTGAAAAAAACTTTTTGCTTTATTATTAGCAAAAATATATTTTAAACATTTGCAAACATCAAATAAACATACAAGAGCAATAAAAACGCAAGTTTTTCATTCAATAGAACACAAATGGACGTATTTAAAAAATGACGATTTTTGCCCAAAAATGCAAAGGGTAACCCCTTTCCAAAATTGATCATTTTATCAAAAATTGAAAAAAACTTTTTGCTTTATTATTAGCAAAAATATATTTTAAACATTTGCAAACATCAAATAAACATACAAGAGCAATAAAAACGCAAGTTTTTCATTCAATAGAACACAAATGGACGTATTTAAAAAATGACGATTTTTGCCCAAAAATGCAAAGGGTAACCCCTTTCCAAAATTGATCATTTTATCAAAAATTGAAAAAAACTTTTTGCTTTATTATTAGCAAAAATATATTTTAAACATTTGCAAACATCAAATAAACATACAAGAGCAATAAAAACGCAAGTTTTTCATTCAATAGAACACAAATGGACGTATTTAAAAAATGACGATTTTTGCCCAAAAATGCAAAGGGTAACCCCTTTCCAAAATTGATCATTTTATCAAAAATTGAAAAAAACTTTTTGCTTTATTATTAGCAAAAATATATTTTAAACATTTGCAAACATCAAATAAACATACAAGAGCAATAAAAACGCAAGTTTTTCATTCAATAGAACACAAATGGACGTATTTAAAAAATGACGATTTTTGCCCAAAAATGCAAAGGGTAACCCCTTTCCAAAATTGATCATTTTATCAAAAATTGAAAAAAACTTTTTGCTTTATTATTAGCAAAAATATATTTTAAACATTTGCAAACATCAAATAAACATACAAGAGCAATAAAAACGCAAGTTTTTCATTCAATAGAACACAAATGGACGTATTTAAAAAATGACGATTTTTGCCCAAAAATGCAAAGGGTAACCCCTTTCCAAAATTGATCATTTTATCAAAAATTGAAAAAAACTTTTTGCTTTATTATTAGCAAAAATATATTTTAAACATTTGCAAACATCAAATAAACATACAAGAGCAATAAAAACGCAAGTTTTTCATTCAATAGAACACAAATGGACGTATTTAAAAAATGACGATTTTTGCCCAAAAATGCAAAGGGTAACCCCTTTCCAAAATTGATCATTTTATCAAAAATTGAAAAAAACTTTTTGCTTTATTATTAGCAAAAATATATTTTAAACATTTGCAAACATCAAATAAACATACAAGAGCAATAAAAACGCAAGTTTTTCATTCAATAGAACACAAATGGACGTATTTAAAAAATGACGATTTTTGCCCAAAAATGCAAAGGGTAACCCCTTTCCAAAATTGATCATTTTATCAAAAATTGAAAAAAACTTTTTGCTTTATTATTAGCAAAAATATATTTTAAACATTTGCAAACATCAAATAAACATACAAGAGCAATAAAAACGCAAGTTTTTCATTCAATAGAACACAAATGGACGTATTTAAAAAATGACGATTTTTGCCCAAAAATGCAAAGGGTAACCCCTTTCCAAAATTGATCATTTTATCAAAAATTGAAAAAAACTTTTTGCTTTATTATTAGCAAAAATATATTTTAAACATTTGCAAACATCAAATAAACATACAAGAGCAATAAAAACGCAAGTTTTTCATTCAATAGAACACAAATGGACGTATTTAAAAAATGACGATTTTTGCCCAAAAATGCAAAGGGTAACCCCTTTCCAAAATTGATCATTTTATCAAAAATTGAAAAAAACTTTTTGCTTTATTATTAGCAAAAATATATTTTAAACATTTGCAAACATCAAATAAACATACAAGAGCAATAAAAACGCAAGTTTTTCATTCAATAGAACACAAATGGACGTATTTAAAAAATGACGATTTTTGCCCAAAAATGCAAAGGGTAACCCCTTTCCAAAATTGATCATTTTATCAAAAATTGAAAAAAACTTTTTGCTTTATTATTAGCAAAAATATATTTTAAACATTTGCAAACATCAAATAAACATACAAGAGCAATAAAAACGCAAGTTTTTCATTCAATAGAACACAAATGGACGTATTTAAAAAATGACGATTTTTGCCCAAAAATGCAAAGGGTAACCCCTTTCCAAAATTGATCATTTTATCAAAAATTGAAAAAAACTTTTTGCTTTATTATTAGCAAAAATATATTTTAAACATTTGCAAACATCAAATAAACATACAAGAGCAATAAAAACGCAAGTTTTTCATTCAATAGAACACAAATGGACGTATTTAAAAAATGACGATTTTTGCCCAAAAATGCAAAGGGTAACCCCTTTCCAAAATTGATCATTTTATCAAAAATTGAAAAAAACTTTTTGCTTTATTATTAGCAAAAATATATTTTAAACATTTGCAAACATCAAATAAACATACAAGAGCAATAAAAACGCAAGTTTTTCATTCAATAGAACACAAATGGACGTATTTAAAAAATGACGATTTTTGCCCAAAAATGCAAAGGGTAACCCCTTTCCAAAATTGATCATTTTATCAAAAATTGAAAAAAACTTTTTGCTTTATTATTAGCAAAAATATATTTTAAACATTTGCAAACATCAAATAAACATACAAGAGCAATAAAAACGCAAGTTTTTCATTCAATAGAACACAAATGGACGTATTTAAAAAATGACGATTTTTGCCCAAAAATGCAAAGGGTAACCCCTTTCCAAAATTGATCATTTTATCAAAAATTGAAAAAAACTTTTTGCTTTATTATTAGCAAAAATATATTTTAAACATTTGCAAACATCAAATAAACATACAAGAGCAATAAAAACGCAAGTTTTTCATTCAATAGAACACAAATGGACGTATTTAAAAAATGACGATTTTTGCCCAAAAATGCAAAGGGTAACCCCTTTCCAAAATTGATCATTTTATCAAAAATTGAAAAAAACTTTTTGCTTTATTATTAGCAAAAATATATTTTAAACATTTGCAAACATCAAATAAACATACAAGAGCAATAAAAACGCAAGTTTTTCATTCAATAGAACACAAATGGACGTATTTAAAAAATGACGATTTTTGCCCAAAAATGCAAAGGGTAACCCCTTTCCAAAATTGATCATTTTATCAAAAATTGAAAAAAACTTTTTGCTTTATTATTAGCAAAAATATATTTTAAACATTTGCAAACATCAAATAAACATACAAGAGCAATAAAAACGCAAGTTTTTCATTCAATAGAACACAAATGGACGTATTTAAAAAATGACGATTTTTGCCCAAAAATGCAAAGGGTAACCCCTTTCCAAAATTGATCATTTTATCAAAAATTGAAAAAAACTTTTTGCTTTATTATTAGCAAAAATATATTTTAAACATTTGCAAACATCAAATAAACATACAAGAGCAATAAAAACGCAAGTTTTTCATTCAATAGAACACAAATGGACGTATTTAAAAAATGACGATTTTTGCCCAAAAATGCAAAGGGTAACCCCTTTCCAAAATTGATCATTTTATCAAAAATTGAAAAAAACTTTTTGCTTTATTATTAGCAAAAATATATTTTAAACATTTGCAAACATCAAATAAACATACAAGAGCAATAAAAACGCAAGTTTTTCATTCAAAAGAACACAAATGGACGTTTTTAAAAAATGACGATTTTTGCCCAAAAATGCAAAGGGTAACCCCTTTCCAAAATTGATCATTTTATCAAAAATTGAAAAAATCTTTTTGCTTTATTATTAGCAAAAATATATTTTAAACATTTGCAAACATCAAATAAACATACAAGAGCAATAAAAACGCAAGTTTTTCATTCAAAAGAACACAAATGGACGTTTTTAAAAAATGACGATTTTTGCCCAAAAATGCAAAGGGTAACCCCTTTCCAAAATTGATCATTTTATCAAAAATTGAAAAAAACTTTTTGCTTTATTATTAGCAAAAATATATTTTAAACATTTGCAAACATCAAATAAACATACAAGAGCAATAAAAACGCAAGTTTTTCATTCAATAGAACACAAATGGACGTATTTAAAAAATGACGATTTTTGCCCAAAAATGCAAAGGGTAACCCCTTTCCAAAATTGATCATTTTATCAAAAATTGAAAAAAACTTTTTGCTTTATTATTAGCAAAAATATATTTTAAACATTTGCAAACATCAAATAAACATACAAGAGCAATAAAAACGCAAGTTTTTCATTCAATAGAACACAAATGGACGTATTTAAAAAATGACGATTTTTGCCCAAAAATGCAAAGGGTAACCCCTTTCCAAAATTGATCATTTTATCAAAAATTGAAAAAAACTTTTTGCTTTATTATTAGCAAAAATATATTTTAAACATTTGCAAACATCAAATAAACATACAAGAGCAATAAAAACGCAAGTTTTTCATTCAATAGAACACAAATGGACGTATTTAAAAAATGACGATTTTTGCCCAAAAATGCAAAGGGTAACCCCTTTCCAAAATTGATCATTTTATCAAAAATTGAAAAAAACTTTTTGCTTTATTATTAGCAAAAATATATTTTAAACATTTGCAAACATCAAATAAACATACAAGAGCAATAAAAACGCAAGTTTTTCATTCAATAGAACACAAATGGACGTATTTAAAAAATGACGATTTTTGCCCAAAAATGCAAAGGGTAACCCCTTTCCAAAATTGATCATTTTATCAAAAATTGAAAAAAACTTTTTGCTTTATTATTAGCAAAAATATATTTTAAACATTTGCAAACATCAAATAAACATACAAGAGCAATAAAAACGCAAGTTTTTCATTCAAAAGAACACAAATGGACGTTTTTAAAAAATGACGATTTTTGCCCAAAAATGCAAAGGGTAACCCCTTTCCAAAATTGATCATTTTATCAAAAATTGAAAAAATCTTTTTGCTTTATTATTAGCAAAAATATATTTTAAACATTTGCAAACATCAAATAAACATACAAGAGCAATAAAAACGCAAGTTTTTCATTCAAAAGAACACAAATGGACGTTTTTAAAAAATGACGATTTTTGCCCAAAAATGCAAAGGGTAACCCCTTTCCAAAATTGATCATTTTATCAAAAATTGAAAAAAACTTTTTGCTTTATTATTAGCAAAAATATATTTTAAACATTTGCAAACATCAAATAAACATACAAGAGCAATAAAAACGCAAGTTTTTCATTCAATAGAACACAAATGGACGTATTTAAAAAATGACGATTTTTGCCCAAAAATGCAAAGGGTAACCCCTTTCCAAAATTGATCATTTTATCAAAAATTGAAAAAAACTTTTTGCTTTATTATTAGCAAAAATATATTTTAAACATTTGCAAACATCAAATAAACATACAAGAGCAATAAAAACGCAAGTTTTTCATTCAATAGAACACAAATGGACGTATTTAAAAAATGACGATTTTTGCCCAAAAATGCAAAGGGTAACCCCTTTCCAAAATTGATCATTTTATCAAAAATTGAAAAAAACTTTTTGCTTTATTATTAGCAAAAATATATTTTAAACATTTGCAAACATCAAATAAACATACAAGAGCAATAAAAACGCAAGTTTTTCATTCAATAGAACACAAATGGACGTATTTAAAAAATGACGATTTTTGCCCAAAAATGCAAAGGGTAACCCCTTTCCAAAATTGATCATTTTATCAAAAATTGAAAAAAACTTTTTGCTTTATTATTAGCAAAAATATATTTTAAACATTTGCAAACATCAAATAAACATACAAGAGCAATAAAAACGCAAGTTTTTCATTCAATAGAACACAAATGGACGTATTTAAAAAATGACGATTTTTGCCCAAAAATGCAAAGGGTAACCCCTTTCCAAAATTGATCATTTTATCAAAAATTGAAAAAAACTTTTTGCTTTATTATTAGCAAAAATATATTTTAAACATTTGCAAACATCAAATAAACATACAAGAGCAATAAAAACGCAAGTTTTTCATTCAAAAGAACACAAATGGACGTTTTTAAAAAATGACGATTTTTGCCCAAAAATGCAAAGGGTAACCCCTTTCCAAAATTGATCATTTTATCAAAAATTGAAAAAAACTTTTTGCTTTATTATTAGCAAAAATATATTTTAAACATTTGCAAACATCAAATAAACATACAAGAGCAATAAAAACGCAAGTTTTTCATTCAATAGAACACAAATGGACGTATTTAAAAAATGACGATTTTTGCCCAAAAATGCAAAGGGTAACCCCTTTCCAAAATTGATCATTTTATCAAAAATTGAAAAAAACTTTTTGCTTTATTATTAGCAAAAATATATTTTAAACATTTGCAAACATCAAATAAACATACAAGAGCAATAAAAACGCAAGTTTTTCATTCAAAAGAACACAAATGGACGTATTTAAAAAATGACGATTTTTGCCCAAAAATGCAAAGGGTAACCCCTTTCCTAAATTGATCATTTTATCAAAAATTGAAAAAAACTTTTTGCTTTATTATTAGCAAAAATATATTTTAAACATTTGCAAACATCAAATAAACATACAAGAGCAATAAAAACGCAAGTTTTTCATTCAATAGAACACAAATGGACGTATTTAAAAAATGACGATTTTTGCCCAAAAATGCAAAGGGTAACCCCTTTCCAAAATTGA
The DNA here is from genome assembly GCA_963402855.1 of Ormia ochracea. Lineage (NCBI taxonomy): Eukaryota > Metazoa > Arthropoda > Insecta > Diptera > Tachinidae > Ormia > Ormia ochracea. The sequence goes on from OY727109.1 coordinate 38,066,527, forward strand.
TCATTTTATCAAAAATTGAAAAAAACTTTTTGCTTTATTATTAGCAAAAATATATTTTAAACATTTGCAAACATCAAATAAACATACAAGAGCAATAAAAACGCAAGTTTTTCATTCAATAGAACACAAATGGACGTATTTAAAACATGACGATTTTTGCCCAAAAATGCAAAGGGTAACCCCTTTCCAAAATTGATCATTTTATCAAAAATTGAAAAAAACTTTTTGCTTTATTATTAGCAAAAATATATTTTAAACATTTGCAAACATCAAATAAACATACAAGAGCAATAAAAACGCAAGTTTTTCATTCAAAAGAACACAAATGGACGTTTTTAAAAAATGACGATTTTTGCCCAAAAATGCAAAGGGTAACCCCTTTCCAAAATTGATCATTTTATCAAAAATTGAAAAAATCTTTTTGCTTTATTATTAGCAAAAATATATTTTAAACATTTGCAAACATCAAATAAACATACAAGAGCAATAAAAACGCAAGTTTTTCATTCAAAAGAACACAAATGGACGTTTTTAAAAAATGACGATTTTTGCCCAAAAATGCAAAGGGTAACCCCTTTCCAAAATTGATCATTTTATCAAAAATTGAAAAAAACTTTTTGCTTTATTATTAGCAAAAATATATTTTAAACATTTGCAAACATCAAATAAACATACAAGAGCAATAAAAACGCAAGTTTTTCATTCAATAGAACACAAATGGACGTATTTAAAAAATGACGATTTTTGCCCAAAAATGCAAAGGGTAACCCCTTTCCAAAATTGATCATTTTATCAAAAATTGAAAAAAACTTTTTGCTTTATTATTAGCAAAAATATATTTTAAACATTTGCAAACATCAAATAAACATACAAGAGCAATAAAAACGCAAGTTTTTCATTCAATAGAACACAAATGGACGTATTTAAAAAATGACGATTTTTGCCCAAAAATGCAAAGGGTAACCCCTTTCCAAAATTGATCATTTTATCAAAAATTGAAAAAAACTTTTTGCTTTATTATTAGCAAAAATATATTTTAAACATTTGCAAACATCAAATAAACATACAAGAGCAATAAAAACGCAAGTTTTTCATTCAATAGAACACAAATGGACGTATTTAAAAAATGACGATTTTTGCCCAAAAATGCAAAGGGTAACCCCTTTCCAAAATTGATCATTTTATCAAAAATTGAAAAAAACTTTTTGCTTTATTATTAGCAAAAATATATTTTAAACATTTGCAAACATCAAATAAACATACAAGAGCAATAAAAACGCAAGTTTTTCATTCAATAGAACACAAATGGACGTATTTAAAAAATGACGATTTTTGCCCAAAAATGCAAAGGGTAACCCCTTTCCAAAATTGATCATTTTATCAAAAATTGAAAAAAACTTTTTGCTTTATTATTAGCAAAAATATATTTTAAACATTTGCAAACATCAAATAAACATACAAGAGCAATAAAAACGCAAGTTTTTCATTCAATAGAACACAAATGGACGTATTTAAAAAATGACGATTTTTGCCCAAAAATGCAAAGGGTAACCCCTTTCCAAAATTGATCATTTTATCAAAAATTGAAAAAAACTTTTTGCTTTATTATTAGCAAAAATATATTTTAAACATTTGCAAACATCAAATAAACATACAAGAGCAATAAAAACGCAAGTTTTTCATACAAAAGAACACAAATGGACGTTTTTAAAAAATGACGATTTTTGCCCAAAAATGCAAAGGGTAACCCCTTTCCAAAATTGATCATTTTATCAAAAATTGAAAAAAACTTTTTGCTTTATTATTAGCAAAAATATATTTTAAACATTTGCAAACATCAAATAAACATACAAGAGCAATAAAAACGCAAGTTTTTCATTCAAAAGAACACAAATGGACGTTTTTAAAAAATGACGATTTTTGCCCAAAAATGCAAAGGGTAACCCCTTTCCAAAATTGATCATTTTATCAAAAATTGAAAAAAACTTTTTGCTTTATTATTAGCAAAAATATATTTTAAACATTTGCAAACATCAAATAAACATACAAGAGCAATAAAAACGCAAGTTTTTCATTCAATAGAACACAAATGGACGTATTTAAAAAATGACGATTTTTGCCCAAAAATGCAAAGGGTAACCCCTTTCCAAAATTGATCATTTTATCAAAAATTGAAAAAAACTTTTTGCTTTATTATTAGCAAAAATATATTTTAAACATTTGCAAACATCAAATAAACATACAAGAGCAATAAAAACGCAAGTTTTTCATTCAAAAGAACACAAATGGACGTTTTTAAAAAATGACGATTTTTGCCCAAAAATGCAAAGGGTAACCCCTTTCCAAAATTGATCATTTTATCAAAAATTGAAAAAAACTTTTTGCTTTATTATTAGCAAAAATATATTTTAAACATTTGCAAACATCAAATAAACATACAAGAGCAATAAAAACGCAAGTTTTTCATACAAAAGAACACAAATGGACGTTTTTAAAAAATGACGATTTGTGCCCAAAAATGCAAAGGGTAACCCCTTTCCAAAATTGATCATTTTATCAAAAATTGAAAAAAACTTTTTGCTTTATTATTAGCAAAAATATATTTTAAACATTTGCAAACATCAAATAAACATACAAGAGCAATAAAAACGCAAGTTTTTCATTCAATAGAACACAAATGGACGTATTTAAAAAATGACGATTTTTGCCCAAAAATGCAAAGGGTAACCCCTTTCCAAAATTGATCATTTTATCAAAAATTGAAAAAAACTTTTTGCTTTATTATTAGCAAAAATATATTTTAAACATTTGCAAACATCAAATAAACATACAAGAGCAATAAAAACGCAAGTTTTTCATTCAATAGAACACAAATGGACGTATTTAAAAAATGACGATTTTTGCCCAAAAATGCAAAGGGTAACCCCTTTCCAAAATTGATCATTTTATCAAAAATTGAAAAAAACTTTTTGCTTTATTATTAGCAAAAATATATTTTAAACATTTGCAAACATCAAATAAACATACAAGAGCAATAAAAACGCAAGTTTTTCATTCAATAGAACACAAATGGACGTATTTAAAAAATGACGATTTTTGCCCAAAAATGCAAAGGGTAACCCCTTTCCAAAATTGATCATTTTATCAAAAATTGAAAAAAACTTTTTGCTTTATTATTAGCAAAAATATATTTTAAACATTTGCAAACATCAAATAAACATACAAGAGCAATAAAAACGCAAGTTTTTCATTCAATAGAACACAAATGGACGTATTTAAAAAATGACGATTTTTGCCCAAAAATGCAAAGGGTAACCCCTTTCCAAAATTGATCATTTTATCAAAAATTGAAAAAAACTTTTTGCTTTATTATTAGCAAAAATATATTTTAAACATTTGCAAACATCAAATAAACATACAAGAGCAATAAAAACGCAAGTTTTTCATTCAATAGAACACAAATGGACGTATTTAAAAAATGACGATTTTTGCCCAAAAATGCAAAGGGTAACCCCTTTCCAAAATTGATCATTTTATCAAAAATTGAAAAAAACTTTTTGCTTTATTATTAGCAAAAATATATTTTAAACATTTGCAAACATCAAATAAACATACAAGAGCAATAAAAACGCAAGTTTTTCATTCAAAAGAACACAAATGGACGTTTTTAAAAAATGACGATTTTTGCCCAAAAATGCAAAGGGTAACCCCTTTCCAAAATTGATCATTTTATCAAAAATTGAAAAAAACTTTTTGCTTTATTATTAGCAAAAATATATTTTAAACATTTGCAAACATCAAATAAACATACAAGAGCAATAAAAACGCAAGTTTTTCATTCAATAGAACACAAATGGACGTATTTAAAAAATGACGATTTTTGCCCAAAAATGCAAAGGGTAACCCCTTTCCAAAATTGATCATTTTATCAAAAATTGAAAAAAACTTTTTGCTTTATTATTAGCAAAAATATATTTTAAACATTTGCAAACATCAAATAAACATACAAGAGCAATAAAAACGCAAGTTTTTCATTCAATAGAACACAAATGGACGTATTTAAAAAATGACGATTTTTGCCCAAAAATGCAAAGGGTAACCCCTTTCCAAAATTGATCATTTTATCAAAAATTGAAAAAAACTTTTTGCTTTATTATTAGCAAAAATATATTTTAAACATTTGCAAACATCAAATAAACATACAAGAGCAATAAAAACGCAAGTTTTTCATTCAATAGAACACAAATGGACGTATTTAAAAAATGACGATTTTTGCCCAAAAATGCAAAGGGTAACCCCTTTCCAAAATTGATCATTTTATCAAAAATTGAAAAAAACTTTTTGCTTTATTATTAGCAAAAATATATTTTAAACATTTGCAAACATCAAATAAACATACAAGAGCAATAAAAACGCAAGTTTTTCATTCAATAGAACACAAATGGACGTATTTAAAAAATGACGATTTTTGCCCAAAAATGCAAAGGGTAACCCCTTTCCAAAATTGATCATTTTATCAAAAATTGAAAAAAACTTTTTGCTTTATTATTAGCAAAAATATATTTTAAACATTTGCAAACATCAAATAAACATACAAGAGCAATAAAAACGCAAGTTTTTCATTCAATAGAACACAAATGGACGTATTTAAAAAATGACGATTTTTGCCCAAAAATGCAAAGGGTAACCCCTTTCCAAAATTGATCATTTTATCAAAAATTGAAAAAAACTTTTTGCTTTATTATTAGCAAAAATATATTTTAAACATTTGCAAACATCAAATAAACATACAAGAGCAATAAAAACGCAAGTTTTTTATTCAATAGAACACAAATGGACGTTTTTAAAAAATTACGATTTTTGCCCAAAAATGCAAAGGGTGACGTACAATAACGCAGGACAATAACACCTGCCCGTTAACATCTTGACCTTAAGAACCTGAATGTTATAATGAGACTCTTGAAAGAACGTGGATACTCTACTTTAATATAAAATATAAATACACAGATGTGAAAGAAATATTGGAGAATCTTCTTGTAAACAGTCAGTCATAAAAGTTATCTGATAAAGTTAGCATAAGCACTAACGAATATATATTAGCAGGGATGTGCAAAAGTTATAAAATTTAAGTTGATATCGCATAGTCATGGATCACAAATTGCTAGATAATATATAAATGAGAAGGAAAGACGGAAAAAAAATTTTTTTTTTTAATTACTTAAAACTGCCTAGCATTAATTTGTACACAGAGGGATCGGTTTAATTCATAACAAACTTCAATTTCATTCAAAGGTTTCCGATGTAGTTTGCAGGATAGACATTCAAAGTTACGGATTTCCATCTTTCTGAGTACGATTCGGGACGGATGCAAAGTTATGCTGCCTTCCATAAAGTAAAGCAAAGGAAGGAGGGCTTTTTCAAAGCTCAAAGTTCATTTTACTATTTTCATTTTAGTTGCACTTCTGCAGTTGCATATAGTTTGTAGCACAAAATAAGAAAATTATTGTAATTATTACAAATTTATTTTGATCCATGATTTTTGAATTCGTTACATAATAGCTCGTGGTTGCGTCATTTCGATTGTTTCCTAATCTTTTTTATCACAGTAGAATAGTGAAGTAACATTTATTTTATGCGTTGAACCACCTTGAAGTTTTTTCTAAAGTCTGGATTTTTGTTCATTGGTATAGATGGGCAACAGACATAGAATTGGCAACTAAGTACTGGTGTAATAGTATAGTAATAGTTCCTTAAGAAGTCGGGCAGAACAAAATTTCTAAAGTGGATACTAGAAAGAATATTAACAGTGAATTGAAATTGATTACGTCGGAGTACTTGCTGAGAGCAGAGGTAGAGATCGAACCTACGACTTTATCTACTTGTAGATCAAGAACTAATTGAATTAGGCAGTCCAACTAAGATATCTTCTTTCCAAGCTATAGCATAGCGAGTACCGGATGTCGTTATCTAAGTTTCAGCTGACAACTGACCATCACTTTTTGAGGTTACATCGATTTTTCAAGACGCTCCTTCAATATTTTCGGAAAAGCTTTATGGTGTAAATGAACGCGATTGCTGTCGTTTAGATAATCGCACTCTTTAACAAGTCCATGGTGAAATATATTTTTACCTTGTCGTCGGCTTTGCATAGATGGATTTGCGTAGTTGCCACACAAAGCAAATAAAATTATGGTTTGCAAATGATGTTTATGCATGCTTACATGATAGTGGGCTTCAATTGTAATCGGATTAGAGAGGCTCTTAAGAGTTTGTTTCACTATCCTACACATTCCTACGACTTGTCAAAATTGGCATCTCTGCTGAAAAGAAATGAAATAGTTGCAAATCATACCAAAAGTTTATGAAAATATTCATAAATCAATAGTTTTCGTGCGATCAGAGTTGCTTTTTTACTTTAAGCATCTGAACAAAAACTTTGCGAAAATAAAATTTTTTTAATTTATACAAAATTTATTAAAAAAACTAATAATAAAATAAAAATAGTAATGAATAAAACTAAAAGTAACAAATAATTTTTAATGCCTATAAGTCGAGTGGTCAAAGGAACCCGTTTTTTCGTTTTCGAACCAACATATCAAATTCTGTCACAACCAGGACGCCAGGTGGGCACAATCCCTTGGGCATAATAGCAAAGGAGTTGGACACTTAATATTGTCGGGATCTAAATAAAAGAAGAGATAGCTGTAAGAGCAGGAGCGGTAAGGAAGAAATTAAGGCCCCAAACGCCTAAAGGCATACATAAATAATAAAAAAGGTATTTCTTCAGTCGATAGCACTTCTGAAGACTTCGTGCCGGCAATCACCGCATCCGCAAAAAGAAAAGCGAAGAGCAGAAGAACTTTCGGTAGAAAAACCCCAACCGTGTTCCCTCGAGGAGATCTTTCGCGAAGAAGAGTAAGAAATTATTGATCAAGAAGTCAGTCTGAGATAAATGGCCAAAAAGAAAGCACAAAGTCCTTCAGAAAAACACTTTAATAAATAATTTATAAAATATAGTTAATTATTAATTATTAAATATATCAAAAATAACGAAAATTAACTAATAATAAAAATAATAATTTGTAAATTATTTTATTAATTTTAATTATATATATTTATTTTATATTATATATATATTTTATATTTCATTTTACTGCTGCTGACTAATAGGGGTTTCATTTTATTTGCGCGCTTGTGTACTTCACTTCTGTAACTCTATTACCTGAAACTTTATTCTTTTACCTTTTTTCGGTTCTGTATTCTCGTAATAATTGCCTTTTGCTTTTCGTGTAAAAAAAACTCCATCTTTTACTTTATAAATTATTTTATATCTCTCCTTTGGCTTATGCGGTGCTACCTGAACCTGTGTAGCCGAAGGATTCGTAGTTTTCATATAAAAAGTAAAGTTAAGTAATTTCATAATTATGAACAATTTTCTTCTATTTTATATATATAGAGACATTTTTATATAAGAAACTTTGATTAAACAAACCAAAATTTTTTATTCGAAATCCGAGTGAAGATCACATCGAGGCGATTTTCTTTCTTAACAGCGCTCCTGCTTATTTTTACTGTCAACTGAGAGTTTCTTCAAGTTATTTTTAAGGACTTTTGGACAGATTTAATTTTTTGCCTACCAAATTGTAGTCTTCTTTGGTTTCGACTGCAGAGTTTGTTCGCCAGACGTGGTTTGTTCACGTTTCTTTATGTTGTCAATATAGTATAATTTATTAACAATCTATTTTATTTGTGGGACTTTTAAATGACAAAATTGTCATTATTTGATGCTACTTTTAGAAATCAAATGGCAGTAATAAATAATATTAAAATCTTTCATAAAAGGCTCTAAATATATTTTAAAGGACAAGAAAAAATTACTAATTTTTTTACTTATAAATAATAGAATTTTTTTTTTAATATTTTATTAATTCGAAAGCATATGAGGTTTCAAGATTCAGAGACTAAAATATATATATATTTGATTTAGTGCTTTGCTATTTAGCCAATGGTTTGCTATTGGCTGCTACTGTAAACACTTATTTGACAAACTGTAAGTATTTACATAGTTCCTTTGAAATCATATATATTCCTAGTTGCCCCTTAGAATTATGAAGTAAAGATTCAATGAAGAATTTACGACCGATTAGTAATGACCTTTTGCTAAACTTTTCATATTAGCAATAGTAATAGATTTTTTTTTTGGTAGCAGAAATCTTGAATTATATATGTATGTACGTACATGAGTATGTATATGTAATTACTAAAATCCATACAACGGAGTTGAGGCGGCAATAATTTAACAGAATGCAGTGACTTCACTTTCTAGTAGACTTACGAGTGTCTTCTGTAGAAGCAAAACGTAATACAATTGAAACTGTAATTCTCGTATAGCCGATGGCCTCAGAACCCTTTATTAAATCAGATTCATATAATTGCAATATTAAATAAATTAATTATATATACGTATTGCAAAATTTTTCTCAAGATATTGTCCATTTCATAATAGAATGTGTGTTCAACGAAAATTTGCTTTCTACGAGTTTTCCAGCTGGTATAGTTGGGAAAAGTAAACTAATTTAAATGTTTTTTTAAAATCCTCAAAGACTTACATGACTTACTTAAATGTGGTTTTCCCTTCTGTTAGCTCGCTATCTTTAGTTTGGCTCTTTGTGCCTCCAATAACACAATACCCATCTTGGCGACATCCATAGAAACATCAACTACGAATGTCGAGAATACAGAAGAAACTAATGCAAATGCCACCCACAAATATCAGCATTCCATCATTTATGAAGCTCATGCAGCAAAAGCTTTGGATGTGGCGATTAAGCGCATTCAATCCATTTATAATCGCAAACGGGAATTGTTCTATAGCCTTACACAAGGCAGAGGATACAATGTTAACCAGGCCGTTATCAAGCAGGAAATAGACAGAGACTATCATTACCTGGCATATGAATTGGCAGGTAATCTTAGTGTGATACCAGTGCAACAATTAAAAAATGCAACACTGCGACGTCAAGTGCAACGGCTGTCAAAGCTGCAGCTGTATGGCTTGGGCAAGAAAGACTTTGAGCGGGCCAAAGAGTTATTGCATACCATGCAAACATTTATAACGTCACGTTTGGCTTGTGTGCAGCAAGATTGCAGCGTGCAATGGGCAATGGTGCCCACCATTGTGGGGCACATTGTGCGTTCGAGAAATTATATGGATTTGGAATATCAATGGATTAAATGGAGACAAGCATTGGCAGAGCGCGATTTAGGCAAATCAACATTTATAGACTTTGTGCGTTTGATGCGCATTGCAGCCACTTACAATGGTGAGTAGATATGTGAGTAACGCAATCACACACCAAACACATTTGCATGCATTTGCCATGTCAGTCAGTCACATTTAGAAATTCCCACAGCCGTAGTGATTGTTATGAAAAAATTTTATATTTTACATATTATTGTGTTAAGTAAATATATTTGCCTCTTTCGATGTTAGTGACCTGAACTTCCTCACACACTTGTTTCAAGGCTCTAAGAAAGTTCGGCCCATAACGAGTATGTCTTTTAATTTAAGGGCCAAGATTTAAATCACGACTTTTGATTTTAATATTTATGTGTCTAATGCACGAGTTGCTAGTTCAGTTTTGGTTGGTTACGAAGTTCAAAATTTAGATCCGAAATATGGCTCTGGAAACGGGAAAATGCGGATAGTTCAGAATGGTGTGGGATAGAATAGATCAGATAAGAAATCACAATTCAGTTTAATAGTAAAGGAGGCAACTGGCTGTAACAATACTTACGCTTAAATAGGAGAACGTTGGTGGGCGGATCACCCATGATTTTCTAGTGCGCTACACCGGCATCCAATCCATTTACAATTGGTAACGATAATAGCTCTGCACTCTGACAGAAGGTGGAGAATACAAAGTTAATTGGCCGGTCAACAAGCAGGGGACGTTTTACGTTCGTTTACGTTACGTTTACGTTCACAGAATAATAACCCGTTTTTGTGATGCTGATGCTCAATTGTTGAACCTTTGCCTCAGCATTAGCGAAATGTTATTACATATGCATATCCAGTAATCAGAGAATCCCATTTAACTGATATTGCCAATGTCGATATTGCCAAGTGGAGCTACTTTCTTCGTTAGATCATCTTTAATCACTTTGAATTATTCTGTGCGCTTTGTCGCATCAAGCGAACTAGCGAAAATTCCACTAACCCATTTACCAATTTCCGGCTTTTTGACTCTGGAGTCAACGTTTACTTTTAACCTTTTCTTGTCGCCCTTATTTTATTTCATTTAAGTTGCATTTATTAGTTGCATTCAATACTCCTACACTTGCCGCTTGCACTCCGTATTTAAACGTGTATTTACCTTTAATTAGTTCCACTTTTTTTTGTTCTTACTGTAGATAGTGGGTTCTGATTACTTGTGTAACGCATTAATTAAGCATCTTGCCATTGTTATCTCTCCCTGACCCAAACACGTGCCTTGTATGCATTTTTATTGGCACGACTAACATGTAACAGCGCCCAGTGTAACCTTTTAAATATTTAGAACGATTGCAGAAAATCAATTATTTTCAGGTCATGTTACACCATCTCGCACTTGGTATTTGTATTATGAGACGGAGAATTTTCAACGTGAATTGGAAGATGTAGTTTGGGACATAATGCCATTATATAAGGAATTGCATACATACTTGCGCTACTGGGCACGCAAGGTGTATAGTGACTCATTGACGGCTTATGACGGTGGCATACCAGCACCTGTCATGGAACAAATTTTACTGCAGGCTTGGCATCCTCGCTCGGTATTTCGCACTCCATATCCTAAAAAGCAGCTGCCCACTGTCAAGCAGAGGTTGGAAGAGGTTTATGTGACGCCAGTGCTTATTAACAAAAAAGCTGCTGAATTTTTCGAATCTTTGGGCTTGAATCATATGTCGGAGTAAGTCAATTCTATTAACGAAATTTTTCGCTGGCAAAGTCCCTCTATCAAAGAAATTCATTAAAGCCAGATCTGATGATCATGCATACGACTACTTATGAACATACTACATGTTACAATAGTCGGAAATATAAAAAGAATTAGATCTTAAATTATTAGGCAAATCTCCTATCTGTTATCTACGAGGAAAGTTTGTAAAGGCTTTTTTACCAGGCTAGAATGATGGGACCAGATGTAGGCTAATTACAGCTTATGATTCTTTACAGGACGATATTCTGGTCCTTCCCTAAGTAATGCAGAAAGCAGTCCCATGAAGGGCTATCTCGGAATAAAAAGCAGAGGGAGGGTTTCAGTGGAAACCCCACTCGATGCAGTGACAAGAATCACTGCGCGGAAATATGAACGTATTTCAAATCCCACGTCTCCGTCAAAAAAAAAAAATAATAATAAAAAATATTAAAAAAAAGCTTCTGCATATGAAATTACTTCATAACATTTTCCGAGATCAATCAATTTAATATCCGTGGAATTAAACGGGAATTTTTTTTTTGTTGTTTAATTTTCTCAGCATTTAGTCAAAAAATTTTTAAAGTAATTTTTATAATTAGTTATATGTATATTAAATTCATTTAAGTGGTTTAATTTTCCAGTGGCTTTTTTCAAAAATATTTTCGCCGCATAAACGAAGACGAAATAGCACCCGAGTGCAAGTCAGAAGTTTATTATTTTCCTCCCGATGTGGCCCTACGATACTGTCCTAAGTTGGACTATAAAGTTTTAATGCAAATTCACGGTTATATGGCCGAATTACAATACAATATTTATAAAAAAGATTTACCTTTTGGTTTGGATCGTGAGCCCTGCCCTGGATTTGGTAGTGCCTTAGCCGAAACTACTGTAATTGCTTCTGGCACTCCACGGCACTTGAACCGTTTGCATATTCTAGTAAATTCAGCCTTCCACCCGAAAGAATCTATGAATCGCTTGTTTCGCATGGTAAATAAATGGTAGACAACATTATATTTGAAAAATTTCATAACAGCTTTACTTGTAGGGGGTTCACACTTTATTAGCCATACCTCA